>JAQQZY010000894.1:0-13655 GCA_030068375.1 Ostorhinchus rueppellii | reverse complement strand
ACGCAGACACGGGGAGAACATGCAAACTCCACACAGAAAGGTCCCAAGGATCGCCCGGGAATCGAACCCTTCTTGTTGTGAGGCACGAGTGCTAACCACTGCACCACCGTGTCGCCCCTAATTTTAATTCATTTTACAAAATTCATTAAATTCCACTAAACAGTTTATGGGTTTAAATGAGGTATCTGGAGATTATGGAATTGGCTGTGAGCCTATTGTCCTTCAACCCAATACTGTGACGTCATTTCCGTTACCTGTGTCTTAGAAGCTCAGAGCCTACTCAGACTGTGCGGGAGGTAGGAAGTGAAAGACGTAGGATCCATTAAAAACTTACATTTCTTTAGATATTTTACATGGGAGTGCTATTTTGTTGTATTTATATTGTTTTATATGACTGACTGTGGTTGGAGTGCATCTGTGTGCCGTATATTTTTGTCTTGTCGAGTTTGTAGTCGGGGCTAACGTCCATTTTCTTTGATGTTTAAGCTAGCTCCCATGTCTTTTGTTTTATAATTTGTTCGTGATATACTTTTATTTTGTGCTTTTTAAAGGAAGTGCAAGGGGCTCATGACTGTCGCAGATCTCACATCAGAGTTCATTTTGTGTCATCTCTCAGGTACGGAAACGTTTCTGCTTAATTATATTCACTTTGGGTGTGCGTGACGGTACGGCTTCGGTGGTACACACTCGTTTTGTTTCCGTGTAATAAGGGGACATGGTTCTCATGTCAATTATTTCCTTAACCCCTTAACGCCTGAATCGATTTCCAATTATGGGGGGGGGGGGATGACTTGCGTTTTTTTTTTTCAAGTAGAAAGTATTTTGGTTGCATTTTGGAGGGGTGAGGTGGGTGGGGGTGGTAGTAAATTTGCATGAATAGGTGTCAAGGGGTTTTAAGGTGTACAAACAGGTATTTTTGTTTTCACTCAATAAGTGGATAAGGTTCTCATGTTAACTTCGTTTAATGTTATTCAACAGTTCATGCTTGTAGCACCCTATAATGTATTCATTTATTGAAAATGTAATAATGCCCGGAAATGTAATAAAATTTGACCTTAACTCGATTGAAAATGTAAACCCAGTAATGTAATAACTTCACCAATAATGTAATAAAATAATCTGACTGATATTTTAATATCTGCACTTTAACCCAGTAGTTATTCCGTTGTTTCAAATCCAGTGTATTCAACAGTTTTAGATTCTCAAAACACAAAATGTAGAACTTTGGACTGAAAATGAACAGATATATTGCATTATCTGTCAAATTTTACATGATCAGTTTTGGAAAAAAAAAAAAAAGACCCACCTGAAAATGTTTTTAAAAAATCCCCAATAATGTAAAGGTATTACATTATAGGTAAAAATGTTATTACAATATCAGTCTGAATATTTTATTACATTATTGGGGAAGTTATTACATTATTGGATTTTATTACATTTTCGCTTGAGGTAAGTGCATTTTTTTTTTTTTAACACTTTCAGGCCTTATTACATTCATTCATTCATTTCCTATACCCGCTTTATTCTCACGAGGGTCACGGGGCCTTATTACATTTTCAGAAAAATATTACATGATAGGGTGCTACAACGCTTAAAAAGGGGGACTTTATGTTCACTATGGTATCAGTGAATTGATTGACCTATGTAACACAGTGAGAGTAATACATAGAGCGTACTGTGACATTGCAGCAGGAAGTGTAAGAGGCTCATGACTGTCACAGATCTGTCAGCAGTGTCCATTGTTTGTTATCTCTCAGGAGGAACACAGTAAATTTGAAATGAACTCACAGAAGTCTCTTCATAATCCACGACACAACGCACAGTGAACTGGTTACATTAGCAGAGATAATAACATCCCATAATAACTTTATACTTTCATAAGTCTTTTAATTGAACTCACCCGTGTAGAAGAAATGGTGACGTTTTAGCATCAAACTCCGTTCTTTACATTTATAGCTGTGTTCAGTGGAGAAAATAGCAGCTTCTATTTTTATCTTTTCTTTTCTTTGACTGAGAGTTGTTTCCTAATGGTTCTCATCCTCAACGTAACCTTGGTTGGCAGAGTGACTGTACAATCCAATACATTTGCATCTTTAGCAGACCTTCACAGCTCTTTATTTTAAACTGTAATGATGATAATTTTTTGGAAGTTTTTTTAATGCTTGAAATGATAAATACTCCTTTTTTCCAAGTACACTCCATCAGTTTATGAACTTTGTAAACTTTTAATCTTATTAGAACATTTCAGATAGTTTCAAGACCATAATGATGCTTAATATTACTATCATTGTGAAGCAGTGGCTACAAGGGCCAATTGAACATTAATAACATAATTTTGGTAATTTATGTAAAGTTTCATTTCATATTTTGTTGATGTAAACTCATTCTAAATGATGCAAGACTCCTCAAATGCTTGTGTTTATTCTTATTTTTTCTAAAAATGGATCCTGGGATCATTACAATCTCAAACTGAAACAGTTCTTGAAGAGCAATCAGTCATGAATGATCATATTGTTGTTAATTTTGTGATGCTTTTGTATTTTGGACCACATGATGGTGTATTAATGTATTTGTTTATTGTTGGATTTGTGTTTTATACCAGTTTCGTACATAGTTTACAGCTTACTGACTTGGTGTTGAAATGTTTTCTGTCTCATCTTTTGTGGATCTTAGGATTACTGCCTTATTTTCGTCATGATTCTCTTTGTCCTCGTAAATCAAAACATCTCCTGATCTACCACTGTTCTCTTGTTTGGCCTTTAAAGTACATTGTATTCTCTTATCATTATAAATATATACGCAGAATAATGTCTTAATCTGGAGTAACATTTGTCAATTTTACTATATCAGTGCTTCTTGTTTTCATCTATTTATTGTATGTATTTAGGTATTATCAGATTTTATGAAGCTCGGTATGAATTAATGCAATTAAACAAAGCTCTTAGGCTTCCATTAGATTTGTCCTTACAAAAGCTAATGACCACACATATGCAGATCTCCATCTCTGCATAAAATTACAAACAGGATATGATTGAAATAATGTACCTGAGGAAGCAAAAGCCTCCACAAACCAAAGCATGGCCTCGCTTTGCATTTAACAGACAAAATCCCATTACAGTGCAGGTTATTGCATTCATTTTCTGGTGTTCTACATCAGGCTTTATATAGTTTGGGCTTTTTTTTTTTTTTTTGCTAAACAGATGCTACAGTAAATTTTAATGACTATTGCCTAGAGGAGCAATTTAGTTCTGATGTTTTTGTTAGCAAATAATTCCTGTATTTTCTTGTTGCATCTAATGAGAAATAGCATAAATCAATAAATATGTGTACTCATGTCAGCTGTAAAAAACAAAACAAAAAACAAAGCTATAAACTGGACTTTTTCACTGTAATATACATTGATGGTTCAACAAGTATGTCTACATTTTTTTTTTTTTTTTTTTGTATGTCGCAGACTAATTTAATGACAGTAGAGGCAAATGATCTTAGCTATAAATCCATCTGTTTGTGCTTCATACTAGTACCTACACAAATAAACAATAAATAAATAATACACTTTAGTAAAGGTGTGTGTGCTTGACATAAAACTCATCAAGTCACTAACCATGAATCAAAACATTACAATATGGCAAAATGCAAGTTATACTGCATTTATTTACACTAAAACCAACCAATGTACAGTACAATTATTGTAATTATCATATAAGCACTTTATGGTGTGGTATTTCTAATTATATTGACATAATCTGTTAAAATAATTGCGTGTAACGAAAAAAATAAAATAAAATGATGTAGCACCTTTGCGATAATGCCAGGGGTCAAACAGCCGTGACCTTTGAGATGATGCCGTCTCAAACATGCGTGATTCGATACGTGGGTCTCCTCGTGGACGCTTCCCATGAGATTTACCTCTTTTTTTTCTCTAATCCAACTTAAGTTGTAAATGCTAGATATTTACAGTACAGAGCAACAGTCTGTGCAGGAGGTGGCGCCGCCTCCAAGGCTACTCCATCTGATTCACATCGAGGGCGAATCGCACGACTCCGCCGCTCCTCCGGGGCTCGGGTCGGTCCAGTAGTGGCTGTGGTTCTCCTCCAGCAGCACCCTGGGTATGATGATGACTGGGTCGGAGTACCTCGTCTTTAGCATCTCTAGGAGGCAGCACATAGTTAAGATACCAGAGGAAAAAAAGGAGACAGAAAGAGACACACCATGAGGTAATTCTCCCAGTTGGACAAGTACTGGACTGAGCCGAGCCGAGCACCCTGGGACCACTCATTTTAGAGAAACATTCAGGAAAATAAAATACAAAACAAACACTGTAGTGCAGGGGTGTCCTGTGGGTCAAAACTGGCCCGCCAAAGGGTCCAATCCAGCCCAGTAGGATGAATTTGTGAAATGCAAAAATTACTCTGAAGATAAAATGTTAAAATCATTTTAGTTCAGGTTCCACATACAGACCAGTTCAGTCTAAAGTGGGTCAGACCAGTAAAATACTGTAAATAACAATATAACCATAACATAATCACAGCTTTTCCTCTTTTGTTTTAGTGTAAAAAAAAAGGAACATTACATGAAATTTACAAACTCCTTTAAAAAAAAATGTGAATAACAAAATCTTAAGAGAAGTGCAATTTTAACAACATTCTGTCTGTTACTAAATGTTTTGTGTATTTATAGATCCACTGTTTAATTTGTAATGCACATCCAATGATGTAAAAGATAAAGTGAGGTGTAAATTTCATAAATTCATTATTTCATTATTAAAGGATACGTTGTAGATATAAACATTTTCATAAAGTAATTTTACTTTTCATTGCTATCGTTTTACTGGTCCGACCCACTTGAATGTGAATGAGTCCCATGACCTAAAATGAGTCGGACACTCCTGCTGTAGTGCAGCTGCATCCACTGGGTTGTAAGTACAGTGAAGTAAAACTGTTCATCAGGGCGTATTGGACAGGTTTTCACTCAGATCTGCACAGGTCATTGATTTGGATTGTTTCCATTCACCTTCAGTGACTCACTGGGACATTATTGCAAACAGAAGGCCGATGCAATGAGGGTCTCGGGGTGTTCTGAGGCAGAAAAAGACACTGAAAATCAATAAATTCCAGTTAAATTAACTCCAATGGAGACTAACATGCATTTCCTTGATTCCTCTTACACTTACCTTTACTATAAGCTAAGATGTATTAAATATTGTGCAGACTAAATTATTAAAAGTGAAATCAGATTGCAGGTCAAACAGAAAACAGTGTTGCATGCTTTAGAGTGATTCAGAATGAGTGAAACATACTGTATTATGGACATTGAACTCCATTTTGCATCCACTTATAAGACTGTAAATGTGATTCCATGGGATGTGAAACCTGCCTCATACGCTCTGGTCACCGAGTGGATAATTCAGCAGGCGTATGTGTATGTATGCTCTCATGCATTTTGGTCAAACCACTGGAATATGAGGAGTGGAAGCATTACAGCTGCGGGATGATGAACTGGACTAAACCTGAGGCCTCCTTAAGAAAAGGTGCCTTAAGGAACCTTACATGTAGGGATGTGACAGCAGGCATTCAGGCCCCATTCACCCCCACCTACTGCACCCTAGTGTCCATATGGAAGAGAAATAGAGGGGCTATGACCTGAGGAGTAGACCAGAGAATGTGGTGGTTCACTAGAAAAAACATAAACTGTGCCACTGTAATAGAAAACAAAAGTAAATCACAACTCCATGAGCATGTATGAATGGATATGAGTGGCATTTGTGGCTCGTGGTCGGACTCTTTCAGCGGCTCTTGCTGTTACCTGGGATTGGGAAGAGCACATCCCCACAGGTGTTGCTTTAGAGTCTGCACCCAGCCAATATCTCGGATTGGCTGGCAGAGTTGTATGTAGTGGTACTGTTTTAGCACAACCCTTCAAATGAATCAGAATGTCACTCATTAGCACACAACAGATTGGACACAGCATCATCCAAATGTGACATCCTCAAATATGCTATTCATGGCTACAATATGAGAAAATATACAGAAGCCATTGCATTGAAAACACAGTACTGTTGCTGTTGCATAAGAAGCGCTGCAGAAATAACTGCACTCATTGTACAATAACCAGAGGACTATAAGAAGCACATGACATTTTATTCTGGAATAAGTTTCTCCACATCCTCTGGCGTGCATGTTGCTCGATAAAATCTAATGAGTTCCTTGAATATATTAAGAGACAAGATGCAAAAATAATATATTCTTCAGTTCTCACATTGAGGCAACATGCAGCGCCCGGAGAGGATGCCAGAAGTCATGCCAGAATGCGGTGCAGTCTTGGATGAGCATTGAAAAACATCGAGCAAAATTCTCTTCCATGTGGATTGGTTTTTAGTTAATGTCGTCGGTCTCACAAGGACGAGGACTGAGACACGGACACACTGACAGATACCTGCAACCGCTAATCATTCACCCCTTCTGTTCCTCTTAATAAAAAGAAGCAAGAAGACAATGCTTTTTTTTCTGCTTTTTTGCATTTATTTGTAATGTTTCATTAAATAGGAGCAAGCAGATAGAAACACAAGCACGTCACAGTCAAATAGTATATATTTTTGCCCAATACATGACTTTCTTTACCATACTTTCTATCCTTGTTTGCCTAATAATCACAAAGATAGCACCAGGTGAATACATTTACCACCCCCCTCCCTGCCCTCCTTCTGTAGTGTCACATGACAAGGCTTCCCCCAACCAAAGGCTGCAGATGCTAATAATGACAGCGTACATGCTCAGATCACACCACAGCGACATGGTGGAGGTTGTGGAGGTGGAAGTCGCTCGCTGACTCAGACGCCACAGGGAAAAGAGACGCTACAGTCATCCAGTGAAATGGAGGGCAGGATGCTGAGTAGCACAACTAATGAGTACAGTACGGAGCATGGGGGGTGGAGCACAGTGAGGAGACAGGCCATGTACACTGCTGTTCTAATCAAAAACAAAATATATAAAACTAAGACAAATAGAAACCAGCCGGATGCACCGACTCGACGCCCTGCTGTTAAATAGACAGATTTAAACTACACCACATGGACTAAAGTATTGGGACACGCTGAATTCAGGTATTTCTTTTCTAACAGGGGTCTGGGATACAAAACAATAGTCACTAAAGTCAGAATATAGTTTTATATTATGGGATAAATATCATTGCATTGGTTAGTTTGGTTTAAATTGTTTCCAAAATGCCTCAGAGATAGTTTTGACTGAATTTCTCTCAACATTGATTTTTTTTTTTAAATATTTTTTTTATCCATGACTATAATTTTAAATGTTTTACCTCTAAATTTCAGAAATATTTTTCATGCTCTCACTGTAAATAATAATTTTCTCCTACAGTTAACCATCTACTTTCCTCACATTTCACTGAGGAACAAAAAACTAATGTTAAACTTTAAGGAAATATTGATGTTTTCATCTCAAATCAGCATGAACCAGACTTTTTACAGCTGTAGACATGTGTCCCAGTATTCCTGTCTATATACTTTCTAAACATCAAAATGTAAAACTATATGATGAAATTTGTCAATACTGTTTTGTATCCCAGACCTCTATTAGAAGAGAAACGCCTGAATTCAACATGTCCCAATACTTTTGTCCATATCGTGTATATATGTACAGTTTACAAAGGGGAGGGGCTATAAGATCAGATTTAACAGATTTACAGATACAACACAACTTACTTCATGTTCACCCTTGTCTTTTACATGTCTCACTGAGGAAATGTGGATGTTTAAGAGGCTTTGGGGAGTTTTTGCTCATTACCTCTTAAACATAAAACACTGTCGGACGAATGAAAACATCTTCAACTCAACGTCATCCAACTGAGAGACTTTCATTTACTTTCATATGCAACTAGTCCGCGGCAAAACAAGAACAACAATATGTCAGAAGCAAAGAGGAGAACAGAGGAGAAATGGAAGTTTGAATGTTTTATATGTTTGTTAAAGCTTTGTATATAGCTTTGTTTATAGCCCCTGATGCGTCTGTTTTGGTCTAATTCCATCATAAGTTACAACTGAAGACAAAACGCATATTGAGTTGTGTTTTTGCTACTGTAAGCATGAGATATTAATATAACTGTAACAGACAAAACCTCTCAGCTCCACTGAAATGAAAACATCCTCAGGAAACCAAACTGGTTGTATTTAGTGTGACCTCCCTTTACTCTGAACATAAGGGTTAGAGATACATTTAGACAATATGAGATTTATTACAGTGGGTTTCTGATGTTTTAATAATTGTAACAAATTGAACAAAAATGAGCAAAATGAGGTGAAAATATACAAAATAACATAATGAACAATAATGAAGAACATGAGTAAAATAAAAAAAAAAACCAGAAAAAAATAAACCATAAAAAATCAACAAAACTAATAAAGTGATTAACAAAATGAAAAAAAATAACCAACAAACTCAATAAAATAATCAAGAAAATGACCAAAATAATTGACAAACCAAACAAAAATAGATAAACAAAAAATCAACAAAATTATCCCCAAAACAAACAAAATAATCAACAAAATGAACAAAATAATCAACTAATTAAACAAAAATCTACAAGATAAGCAGGTCTGATTCAACATGTCAGAAGTTTCTAATTGTTTCTGGTGCTGCTTCTTATGGGGTCAGAGGTCACACTAAATACTGACTTTAACCTTTGCAACCCATTTCGTTAAGTTTCTTGTGTATTTTTAAGCCTGTGCACATATTCCCTGTATTTTCTTCTTACTAAACAGCCATACTGATTTGCTTTTTTTCTACTAGAGGTGTGAAATCACTGATTGAAACCGACAGAATCCAAACCAAACCTCTGAGCTCCACTGAACTCGTCCTCCGACTCTGACAAATGTTGCCAAATATCATCATAACTGTTACAGCTGTCGTCATATGCGATGCAAATGGCAGCTTTTTAATGCATAATCAGTTTAATGTGACCCAGATGGGTTCTTGGTAACAAACTGGATGTTACAAAATAGCCTTTGCGTGAATGGAAACGCTGCCTTATGTGACAGATTTACATGAAATGATGACTGGGACAAAAAGGTGTTTGAAGAACCCTTGAAGTTTTGTACAAAATGAGACACATATTACAAAACCACATTGAACAGAGTGTTGTGATGATGCCACACAGACTTTAAGCCTTATGAACAGAGCAGGTACAAAGCGGGCAGTGGATCAGACACTCATTTATAACCAAGCAGGATATTTATCAAAGATTTCCAGATGAACAGATTCTGCTTTGTAACCCATAAAGACCCAAACATCCACCATCGACCAAAAGCATCCACTGATCTGAAATGTTTAGTACCTGTTTAAAACCACTTATCCTTCTTCTGGTGGTAAACCCTCAAATCTCAAGTGTTTGTCTGGTTTCAATTTGCACCATCTCTCATGTTTCAATCAAATCAATTTCCCAGAGTAAACAGGGAAGAGATGGAGACACTCCTGAGGAAAATATTATTCCTATTTATACTTTATATTCTTGGCTCATTCACCTAAAACGCTGAAGTGTTTGAGGTAAAATCCCTCTGGACTTCATGATGATCTTGACTTCAAGTGCAAAGAATCCTCATGAAACCAGAATAATGTTGTTTTAATATCAAAAACAGAGCTCAGACTATAGTCATATTCAGAATAATAGTTCATATTAACAAGGTTGCAAATGTAATGATTATTTTTTACCTTTTTCTGTGAAGTGAATCACCATATTTTAACCCATAAAGACCCAAAGATCCACCATCAAATAAAACCATTGACTGATCTGAACTGTTTATTACCTATTGATCCACTAATCCTATCAATCTATGTAAATTGGTGTAAAATACAGTTCTTCATATTTTGATGGTTATCAGATGTGACCCATTTGGATGATCAGAGGCTCCGTAGTTACCACCATGGAAACACCGTCATCTTCTACAACATTGATTCACCAGTAAAGGCCATGGAGTTGGATCAGTGACAGTGGATGGACACACTGGGTTTATGTTCAGTTTGACAGATTTTACTGAAAAAGTCACATTTTCATCAGTTTGATATAGTAACTCTCAATTTTAATGAGTTTTTTATTAAAGTCTACATGATCAGTAAATTAAACAAGGAAAATACAGTTAAATAAACTTAAATTTACAGAAAAAAATATTTAGAAGTCACTATAAAAACCAGTTCAGGGTCTTTAAGGGTTAAGGTGTATTATTGTCTCTTACTATATCTGAGTATGGACTAACTTTGCTGAAAAAGTCAGGTTTTATCGGTTTTCTCTGTTTTTGATATAATAAACCTCAACTTTAATCTGAGCTTTTATGAACATCTATATGATTAAAATAAAATATGGGAAAATACCTGACTTTTAGTGAAAAAATGCAAAACACAGAGGATAATATTATAATAAATAGTGATGAATTACTCAAGAAAGGTTTATCAGAGAGGAAAAAAATCCTTTGGGAAGTGCCATAAAAGTAGCTCTGGGTCTTTATGGGTTAACCCAAAGCGTCAGTTTGATTATCTCTTCTCCAAAAACAAAATAAAACAAAAAGATAAAATCCTTGATAAACTCAACAAAGCAACCTGCTCAGTTGATCTAAACCAAGCCGTCAGAGTTGCTTGTCAGCCCATGCAAACAACAGCCGTCCGTCAGTTTGCCAGGCAGCCGGTCGCCATGGCAACCCGGAGACGGAGGCGAGCAGAGCGGGGCGGGTGGAGGAAGAGGATGCTCACGCCCACTCGTTACTATAGAGATCTGACGCATAGCGTGAGGAGGGAGGAGAAATGTCATGTCTAAACCCCGACATCTTATTGTGTTATTATTGTACAAACGTAGCCAAGAGGTAGAGAGAGGAAGAGCAAAGAAAAGACAGAACAAGAGCAGGAAACAGAGGAAGAAAGAAGAAGAAAAAAGTAAGAACAAAAAAGTGAAAATCTTAAAAAAAACAAACAAAAAAATAAAACTGCAGCCTCTGTTTTCTTTCCCCCAAAATAAGAAATAAAAGTAGAAGTAGTGCTAAATGGTTTTTACTCTTTCGCCTCAGCCAGTTTGTTGTTCATCTCTTTACTTTTCTCCTTGTCCCCCACCGCCGGCCGGTTCTCGGGCTGGTTCTCCGAGGTGGTCTTCTTGGAGCCCCTCAGCGCCGCGCTCTGCTTATCTTTGGCTTTCTTCGACGCTTTGCCCTGGCCTGTGGCGGCGGCTCCGGACTTTTTGGGTTTAGAGCGCGGGACGCTATACCTGTCAACCTAAGGACGTTGGACAGTGGACATGAGACTCCGGAAACTCCTCAACAACCACTGATTTATGATGTTAAACATAAGTGTCAAACATGGACCAAAACCAGGCCGCCAAAGGGTCCAATCTGGCCCGTGAGATGAATTTGTTAAATTCAAAAATTACACTGAAGATATTAACCCTTAATTTACTACGCTCTGGTTACCTTTGTGGCAAAAATGTACAAGCATGTAAAAATGGCTATAAAGACATTATATATAACGTAGTGACATTAGAGAATGTATAGTTATATAGTGTAAAGGCAGTGAGATTCAAAAATGTGGTTATAACGGAAGCCAAGGGGGCATTTTTGTCCATCCGACTCTAGAAAAATACCAATACTATAGATAAATAAAAATGCTCTCCTAATTTAATTATACTTGCATGGAGTAACTGTAACACACAATAATTTCTGCTGAGATTAATAAACTATTCTGATTTTTCTGATCTAAAGGGTCTGAATGTTTGGTCCACCCCGGTGCAGACCTGTCCTCGGTCTATGACCCTCCCTGACCGTCTTGTTCATCTCTTTGCTGGACACCATCCTCACCTGTTTGCTGGCGTCCATATACGGTTCGCTGTACAGGCTGCGTATCCTCCTCCTCTCCTGGGCCTTGTTGTCGGCAGGCTGCAGAGGGGCTTGCGTCCCCTTGAACGTTGCGCTGTAACTCGTCTCTAGGCTGGTCTTCTCGTCCGGTGGCAGGTACTGGGACTTGGCCCGGATCATTTTCGCCGGTTTCACATCTCGATAAGCCTTGAATTCAGTTCTGTGAAGAAAGAAAAAAGCAGAATGTGAATCATGCTGTGAGCTGATGGTGATCCCAGTGAGTCAACATTGGTCTATTTTTTCTTTTTTATCTTGGAAAATCTGTAACAGTAACAGGTCAGCGTTCCAGTGGTTGGATCCAGGATTTTTATACATGACCTTTTTAGGCGTCCTAGTAAATAACTGAAAGGTTCACTTTGTAATCTGTGCAGCTTTCATTGACTTTACTGTGAGCTTTCAACATCTATATAACAGGTGTCAAAAACGTGGACCACGGACCAAATCTGGCTCACCAAAGGGTCCAATCTGGCCCCTAGGATGAATATGTGAAATGCAAAAATGTGAAAACCTTATTTTAACAAAATAACACTGTCCTACAGTCTTCACTTGCATCAACTGATAGTTTACATTATATCTCTGTTAGCTCTGTTTTTAGACTGAAAACAGTCACAGTAAAACCACAAATCACCTCTGTTTTCTATACAGTTTGTTTTGTCAGTAGCTGAAGTAAAGATCTGTTTGGAATCCAACAAACAAGGTCAACAAACAGCACCTTAGAAAAGATAACACCATCCCATAATAAATGTATACCTTCAAAAGCCTTGGAATCAAAGTCACCCATGTGACATTTCACCATCAAACACCATTCTTTACATTTACATCTGAGTCCAGTTAAAACAACAAATGCTTTTGTTTTTGTCACTTCTTTTCTTTGACTCTGGTAGTTGTTTCTAAATGGTTCTCATCCTCAGTTTGGCCTTGACTCACTGCTCCCTCTAGTGGTCACATAAATTCCCTGGCCTTCTGCTGGAAATATATTCACTTCATATCTGTAGAGTCCAATACATTGGCATCTTTGACAGACCTTCACAGCTCCTTATTCTAAACACTAATGATTTTAGCTCATTTTCATCTACAAATACTACATATACACCATTTAAGGCTGGATGCCACCTGCTATAAAACACAACAAAGGAGAAGAAGAAGAACCCTACTGAGCTACTCTAGGAATAACTCATTCTAATTCACATTTCCAAGTCATTATACATTAATAAAACCGCATATTTTTTTAACATTATGCTCCATTTCTGGCATTAGAAGCTCATAAATTTCCCTCTGAGTCTTTAATTTGGCTCAGATTCTGCTCCTGTTGAATCGCTCTGCTTTAAACGCCACAATTTGCTGCTGCACCACTGAAAAATGACTTTATCAAACACTATGGAGTTTATTTACTGAGTGAAATAGTAAATGAGTTCAAATGCTGCTGAGATCTGTTGAGATTAAACTCAGTTTACGTATATTATATATTTTTCATAGTGTATTTATATAAACTAATATAGTTGTGGGTTATATGAAAACATAATTAAGAGCCATATAAAGTATAAATTAAAAGAAAAATTGCATATAACTAGAAATTTTAGCCAATTGTGTGTATTGTATTTCTATAGGTTTATACAGTTGTACCTCTACTTACGAACGACTCTACCTACGAAATTTCCAAGTTACGAAAATCATTAAGGATATGAACGGCGTAATTATTCCATACTTTACGGTACTGTTCCAGTCGGCGCTCGGAGCTGCTCCGCCATTGGCT
>JAQQZY010000783.1:0-13670 GCA_030068375.1 Ostorhinchus rueppellii | reverse complement strand
GTGTGTGTGTGTGTGTGTGTGTGTGTGTGTGTGTGTGTGTGTGTGTGTGTGTGTGTGTGTGTGTGTGTGTGGCTGGTGGGCATGTGTGCTAAAGGGCTGATATGTGTGTCAAGCATGTCATGTGCTCGAGAATGTGTGCATTTGCTTCTTGTATGTTTTGTGGACTGGAAATTGATAATTACCAGCACTAGCTTACGGCTGGCAGCCAAGGGCAGAAGGAGTAAAGAGGGAGAGAAAAAACTGGAAAGAGAGAGATGGATGAATAGAGAGGTTGGAACAAACAGAGAGGTAAGAGAGAGTGAGAGAAGAGAAAATAAAGAGGGGAAAACTGGAGGTGAGGGGTCGGGACAAGAGGGAGAAATGAAGACATGAAAACAACAGAGGGAGGGTAAATGACTGACGGTTTCTAGGGGGATGAAATTGGAACGGGGACCGAGGGAGGCGGGAAAAAACGCTGGAAACATACACAAGTGAACACGACGGCATTGAAATGTATGGATTACAAAGTATTACAGTCAAATCCTGTTTTAATTTGACATTTTTATGTACCTGAAATGCTACAAATGCTTGCATCAGACCTCTACTTAAAAACAGATCGATCTTTTAATAAACACACAGATTAAAAATACACACACTCAGATGCACACTGTCCACACTATCAAGCTTTTGGCTTAGCGTATAAGGAGGTTAATTAAGTGTCTAATGCAGCAGCAGGGCTGGGCTTTGACACTCATCTTTCCTAACAGGTCTCTGGATGCGACTTGCAACTCTTTTGGATGCACACACGCACATCTTTCTGACAAGCAGGCCTTGCATGGTGCTCACTCTCTCCTCCACACTTTATCTCTCACTCTCCTCCTTTTTTCTTATCACTTTCTTCTCTCCAGTCTCTCACCATCGTTCTCACTTTCCTCTCTACTTCTCTGTCTCTGCTTCATTCTCCCCATATCCCTCTGGCTGTTTCCCTGCAGCACCCGCAGTTTTACTCCACAACACTGTTTATATGAATCTAGGTCTGACTCACTGTCTCCTGGCCTGCCTCTTGTGATATGTGCTGGAAACAGAGAACAGAATAGAGTTGTGTTGGGCCTGTAGCACAGCTCCTCTCCCTGGGGACACGGAGGATATTTTACACTGGGTGAATCTCCTACTTTTTAGGCAGGCTGATTTTTATTTTGGGCTATGCCGTTTCCCCCCGCTGAGGCGCTTTTATTGCATAATTAGGCGCCAGGGCCAGCAATGAAGTGGTTTGACAGTATGAGCACGTCCCGTCTCGCCTTCTTCCTCAAGTTTGTGTGTATGTGTGTTACTCTGTGTCTCAGTGGCTTTTTAACCGCCTGTCTTAATCTCTCTGCTATGCCTGCTAGTTCCCCCCACAGCAAAGTTTGTCAACACACACTGAGAGTTCTCGAGGTAGAGGATGGATGAGGGTTAGCGTTTGTGTGTGCCTGAAAGAATTTGGCTGTGCATGTGCATGTGTGTGTGTGTGTCATTGCAAATGCATGAGTATGTGTTGCATGAGGTTGTGTGTCTCTGCATTTCCAGTGGGGCCACATTTAATTCTGTTATGAATGATGTAAAGTTATGGGCTGTGCTGTAATTTGGTTCAGTTAGAGGACTGGACTGCTGAGGAGAAAGCCTCTGTGTTGAGCCGTACAATAGGAGGTCCTTTCTCTCATGAATCTGTCTGCCTCGCTCAGCGCAAGACGAGCTCAGTGACCTTGCGCTTTCACGAAGAAAGTTGTCATGTTCGTCCTCCATGAGCATCGAGTTTGATGGTTTCTACCTTTTTTCTTTTGTTATCCTGTCTGATTTGGTCCGCAATTCGATTTTTGCCTTGGCTGGACTCGGCTCTATCACAGTGGATGTGTGTCATTTTGGTGCTGCTTTGTGTTCTGACCTTATAGTGCGGCTGGTGACTCCCCAAACAGTCGCTCCTCATCTCATCTCCTCTGATCCCTCCGCCTGTCTCCTGCAGGCGAAAGAGACAGAGGAGATGAGATAGCATCCTAGCTTTCAGGCCAGCATTACGCCCTCCCACATCCACACACACACACATACACTGTCCCACAAGCCCATACAGCCCCCCACCCCTGCACCCTCATGTTAGGCCTTTAGGTTTGTCTCAGGATGTCACTTTGTCACAACTCTTCAGCTTGAAGGCTGCCTAGATGTGACAGTTCTGGCCGCATCAGCTCAGCTTGTCTGTGGTGACAGGCCATGCTCCAGCGAGTCATTACGCTAACTTGCAGTGCTAAGTGAGTCGCTAAGATACAGCGCTAAGCTGATAAAGCACTGGAGAGTTGGTAGGGATGATTCTCGGCTAGAGAGGGATTCCCATCAGCAAGACCTCTCAGTTCTGTCCAGTGACTGTAAAATTACTTGTTCTTCTTCGCCAGCTTTACTAAGGAACAAACCGAAAACTCATGAGGGAGTGTCTTGGTCACTATTGAGGCGCGGGAAGATATTACTTTATGAACTCAAACAGGAACTGCAGTCTTTATTTACTTCAAGTGTGGTGAGGTACCAGACCTTTATTTGAAAGAGATTTCTAATAGAGGTCAGCCTTTATTGCTAATCCCCTATGTTTGATAAGTGAGACTGATTATATTATTGTACGAAGCCTTATTTTAATGGATTTGCTCAGTTAAAATGATTCACCTTTTGGCACTTTAACATTACTACAAATAGGGCTGGGCAATAAAATTATAACCTGTATATCGCAATATAACTTCTCCTCAATAGAAATATGAGACATGCTCAATGTAATTTTGATAGAATTCATTCGTCCATGTTTTCACAGACAATCATAATTAAGCAGCGTTTCACCAAACCAATGACGGTAGAGCCACGTCAAGTTAGGTTGACACTCACAGCACAGGTGTAAAAGCAGCCACAACACACACGCTAATGTTTGGGCTACAGCAGGAGATAATAAGTGTTCCCCCAGGAGAAACTTTGACTTAGAACTCGGGCGACCGGGTTATTCAAAAGAAGGGTGCGAACCACTTCAGTTCTGGTGTACAATAGAGGCATAGAAGCTAGACGGTCAAAGAATGTTGTTTCACTTCAAGTTTTTGCTCAACAGTGGGGGGGAGACAACTAAAAGAGGGGGAAGAATACATAACAGCAAAGGAGGGGATAATTCTAAGAGTAGAGGGAGGGACTTCTCTTTAAGTATCATGATGTATGTATAAGTATTTCTTATTTCTCTCTGTCTTTCTCTCTGATGTCTTCACAACTAACTTATGGGTGTCAGAAAATTTGATCTTCACAAAAATTTGTGATCTGATTTCTTTTGTGATACAGATTGATATGGTCTGGTATGAAAAAAAATTATCATGATATGATTTTTTTCCCATATCACCCAGCCCTATGTACAAATAAAGGGTGGACATGTTAATGCACATACAGTAGACCTGCAGTGACTGACATCAAACAGCCCTTATGATGAGAATGCTAGAACAACAAAGAGTTGAAAAGAGCATGAGTGCCTGTACATTATAGAGAGGTACAAGTTTATTTGTCAACCCTAATTTTGTTTTTGTATGTATTTATGGGTTTAGCGTTATTAAATTTCCCTCTAGTCATTACTTGGCTTTAGCTGAATACTGGTTGTGGATATGTACATTATTCTTCTTAGTTCTCTCTCTAGGCAAAAGCTATCCACCCATTAGCCTAAATGCCACTAAAATGTAATTTTTAGGAGTGATACAAGAAGAATGACACCTCATCAGCTGCACTTTCTCAACTACCAGTAAATGCGGGTTGAGAATGTTCTCTGGCTCTGGGCTCCGGTGCTATGCTAATGAGTCGCAACAAAGGGCTTAAGAGAGGCTGAAAGACAGTCAGCCAGCCAGCTAACAAGTCAGCCTTAGAGCCACAAAGCTCCATAAGTATAATCTTTTATTGTGACTCAGTTGCAAAGTTGCAATCACAATCTGTGGCTACCTGCAAGGCCAAACCCATGTGCATAGTTATTTATGAGGGGAAAAAAAAGAAGATGGAAAAACACAGTATAGCACACCTGTGATAACACAGTCGAAGGTCAAACTCTTGAAGACATAGAAATCAGAGAGCTTTTATGTTTGAAAGCATACCGCTGAGGATGGAAAATTGTTAGTTGAGAGGTCTTAGTCTATTCAAACTGTGAACTTTACAGAATTCTAAATGTAGTTTCTTTCAGGTGATACTGCTGATAGTCTAAACCACGTTTAGGTTTAATTCTTCTTAAGTGTTGGTCGTGTCTCTTTCTTATACATCATGTCTCTCCATCTGCATTTAATAGCAAATTATTTTTTATGAACTGTATGTGTATGAATAATAGAAAAAAGAGGAGATGCTTTAATGACCGTGTGCAAAGACAAGCTTGGATTCTGCAAAATTATATTCTTGTACAAGGGTCCAAGCATCTATCCACCCTCAGGCTTTAATTACTGTGTGAGGATAATGAGTCAAATCCAATCAGGTCTCTCTCTTGCTCTTAATTTGTATGGAGCTTCTATTATGAAGCCAACCACTTCAGCCCATCACACCAGCTGCCCTGAAGTGACACCAGTCCCCGTCTGGTCTGTGTATCACCGCATTCATACAAATCAGCTCATATAATTATTGTATTGGATCATATCATCGTCATCGTCATCATCATCATCATCATCATTGGTATGCATAACAATTGGTTGCCATTCCTTGCAGATGACAGATATTAATGCAGTTTTATATACCACAGCAGATGAGTCATGGTCTCCCTGTGAGGGATTAGATCCACCTATACATATGGCTGCTGCTGAGAAAGACACTTTGTCATCTAGCTATTATGAGCCTGACAGGCGCACCTAAATGGCCACATGTGTGAGTGTATCTATTGGCTGAAGAGACCCTGAAACCTTAATGGATTCCTGCGGAGTGAAGGACAATCGTAGCCCATGGCCAGTCCAAGCTTATCCTCCGCTCATCTCATCTCAGTTCAGCACAGAGCCAGCCACAGCTCCAGCTAGGCCCCAGGCCATCTGGCCGACACACAACCACAACCACACACACACACACACACACACACACACACACACACACACACACACACACACACACACTGGAAAATACACACACAGAGTCCCTGAAGTTGAGTCTTACACTTGTTTGTGAATTCGCCATTCAAAAATTTCTGCGGAAATCAGTATGTAAGGTGCATCCTGCGGCATTTACACGGTGAAATCTACCTGAAACCTGGAACTTGTCAAACAGTGGGAGCGTGGGTGTGAAATGTGTAGGTGTGAAATATGATACAGGATGGCAGAATAGAGATGTGCAGTACAGCCAGAAATAGACTAGTTATCATGGATGCTGGTACCATTTAAGTGTACTGGCTCAATAATGGCTCAGTGGGGTTATGACTAAATATGCTGCAGCAGCAACATAGCAGCAGACAATGAAAGAAATTTGAAATAATAATAAAATAAGAATGGATTTAGGTTCAAAAGTGCATTACAGTCTGTGTAAAATCTGGCTGCTATTTTTTACATTTACATAAGTTGATCATCAGTACCAGAGATGAAACTGCTGCCTCTACCAAATTACGGCAAAACCATGAAAAATACCCTAGAATTAATCCTTTCTCAACCAACAGTGGGAAAAAAAATCAATTATTTCTTCAGTGGCTGTTGTTTCCCAGTGTCTGAGCCCTTCCACAGTAGGTATTTGTGTTAGGAATAAGTAACATGGCAGGAGATTGGCCTCAAAAGCTAAGAATATTTATAATCTCAAATGCATTCAGTTTGTAAAGTATGTGTAATGTGTAATTTACCTCCTTCACTGTGGGCTAATGTTCCTGTTGTGTTGATCCACAGTGTATGTGGACAGAGTATGATCACTCCTGGTGGCCCCTTTCAGTTTTACTTTCCTCTTGGCTCACTCTATGGGTCTAATCGCTGGCCAGCTGTACGCTGCTGTGTACTTACACCACAGGGTAGTTAAGAGAACAAGGCCACACACTGACACTACGCATTGTGACACGAGGACACTCTCTCAGTGTGTGAGTGCATATGATTGCAGGCATGCATATGTGCATATGTGTGACTGTGACTGCACACACTCATCTGCCCTGTATGTCAGTGTGTGTGTTAATTTGCTTGTGAGGGTTTTTTTTTCTGCATTTGTGTGTGCACTTGTTTGTCTGGCCTCGCCTGCTGTTTGCATCTCCGTGTGCTTTAATTAGTATGCGCTTTTGCATCTAGGCCTTTGTGATTTGGCACTGGCACTGCATGCTGGCGAGGCATAAAAGATTTGAAGTCTGTCTGTGCTAGTCATTCAGCCTTAATGGCGTTAGTTACACAACTGAACTCAAGTCCCTGCTGCATAAATGGGTGGCATTTAGAAATATGAGCAAGTCCAATGGCAGTGAGTCATGTAGCGCACCACTGCAGAGCATGTCTGGGATGACTGACATTGACATTGACCCAGATGGGCACCGCTCCTGAATGGACAGCGGCTGAAACCTAAGCAGTGCTAGCTCAGTGTCAGGATAAGAAAACAGCGATGCTCTGTGGGTTTCACCATGAACAGTAGTGGGTAAGAGGGGCTGACTCAGTGGCGTTGTCTGCTGCTGAGCCTTGTCTGGCAGGAGGAACTGCTGTGCAATGAGAGCCTTAGCCCTGTGAAGAACTTTCAGCCTGCTTAAGTGGAGCCAGCACTGGCTTGTTTTGGACTTGACAGCATGCCCACCTTCAGCTTAATATGTGCCATGTCCTTCATCCACGAGAGCTTAAAAACCTCTGCTCCTTCAGGACAGCGGAGAGCTCCACACCTACCAGTTCTGCTGTTTCTGATGCAGCTCCAACACTGTATGAATGTTATTTTCCCTAAAGAAGTTTTGTCAGCTCAGGACCATGGACAGCAGCTCTCAGCTTTCACAGTCGCTGGCAGGAGTGTGAGCAAAGAGAAACACTGGCTGTCCTTCAACGCCACAGAGAACTTCACAGCCAGATCACTCACCCTGTCGCTAGTTCTATTCTGTTTCTTTGCCCATGCCTCTACCTGGGCTGTGAAGGAAGCAGGCAACTATTTGTTTGTGTGTGAGGCAGCTGGAAAGGTATGCGGTTATGGAGAGAGACAGTAAGTGTCTCTCTCAGTACCTCTTTGCAGCCCACTTTCATGCCTCTCAGCTTGGCTCAGCGATTAACCCTGAGTGCTCTGCTGTCCCTGCTGACCCTTCCCCACACAAAGTATGCCTCTGGCCACAGTACATCGACAGGCCTCTCAGACAGCTAATTAACAGCAAATGGTGTACACAGCAGAGGTGACGGTGTACAGACTTCTTTTTTGCTTACTGTGTTTTACCATTACTTCCTCTTTTATTCAGAGCGAATTTTAAGGTGTTGTTCTGACACCTCACTGAGGTGAAATAGACTAAAGAATGCTGCGCTGGTGTGGGGATGGGTATGATGAGCTGCTGCCTGCCTGTGTGTAGGAGTTTGTTAACATTTGAAACTCTCACAGTTTGTTTCACAAGTGGTGCAATATCACTCTGGAGAAGCTGGTATGGCTGCAAATCGTTCATGCCAATATGTGTTCTGTGATGTTCCAATGTGAAAACTGAATCGCCAGACTGTGCATAAACAGAACTGAAATATTACTACTCAGCGAGGTCGAGTCGATAATAGCTAATTTGTGTTTTACGTAAGGACAATAGGGGCCACTTTCATTCCGCCTGGTCTTGTCAAATACTACACATCATATTTACAATGTGGTTGAATAATAAAGTGCCTCCTAAAAGTATTAAGGTTCATTGAATTATCAATAACTTTTCTCTCTCCCTTTCTCTCTCTCTCTTTCCACTCCAGCTCTGGGCCGGTCAATGATGCCCTTCGGCTTGATGCGTCGAGAGTTGGCATGTGAAGGCTACCCGATTGAGCTGCGCTGTCCTGGAAGTGATGTCATCATGATTGAGACAGCCAACTACGGCCGCACCGATGACAAGATATGTGACGCAGACCCCTTCCAGATGGAGAATGTGCAGTGCTACCTGCCCGATGCCTTCAAGATAATGTCACAGAGGTAACTATTGATCTGTTTGGATCTTGTATATGTGTTTATACAGAGTCAGAGGCTTTTATTGGACAGGGAAACAAGATATTCTTTCACAACATAATTCGTCCAGCATTTCCTGCTTTTCCTCCTGAGGTGTTGATGTCTTGTGTTGAATACTGAAGTCAGCATCCTTGTTCTGTGCACTGCACCACAGTGTGACATGCACACCTATTGTGTATGTGTGTGTGTGTGTGTGTGTGTGTGTGTGTGTGCTCTTGGTGGTTGTACATGTGTGAGTGTGTATATACGTGCGTAATTGTGCACATTTTGGGTTGTTGCAACAGTATTTGCAGGGCTCCCTACAGTTGCTCTCTGTGTTTGCACTCAGCATCTGCTTCCTCTGAGCTCAGATCAATGGAAGCCGTCTCCTAGCTATCCATCACACATGTAATGGAGGCACAGGGTGCTAGCTTAGGGAGAAAACGAGAGAACGAGAGAAGTGGCAGGGTGTTGGGTGGGGAATTGAGGGGGTAAAGGAAGGAGAACGATTGCTAGAAATGATTCGATGATAGAGTGAGTGCAGCAGAGATTTGAGACATGAAGGGAAGCAGAGAATAGCTCAAATCTGGATACTGAGGCATTATGTGATGAGAATCTATGAGTATGTGTGTGTCTTGGGGTGTGCAAACGTGAGAAGGCATGCCGCCATGTGATTTCGATGTAGGTCTTACGTCCATATGAATGTTTTTCCGGTGTGTGTGATGTGGAGTATTTGCCTTAGCCCCCTCGTCCTTCCCTGTTCTCTCACCTCTAATTGCTCCCACTCACAATCCCCCAGGAGAGGAGCCTCTTACGTCACTCTCCCTCCCTCTTTCTCTCCCTATCCTTCATCCCACTCCTTTTTCCCCTCCCCTACCTCCTTCCATCTCTGTTTCCCACCTCCCCTCGGGTGCAGCTGTCACATGATCTAGTCTAGTGTGAAATTACTCCCTTCCCTACCGTTCTTTTTGTCTTTCAGAGCCTGAAGATGTTTTTTTTCTCGTGCTCACTTTGTCTTTCTTACAATGGCACTCATCATTTTTTTTTTCTCACTTACTTTCTATGTTTTTTCTCTCTTATTTCTCGCCTGTTTGTTTTCTCTTGCAGGTGTAATAACCGCACCCAGTGTGTGGTGGTAGCAGGGTCAGATGTGTTCCCGGACCCCTGCCCAGGGACCTACAAGTACCTGGAGATCCAGTACGAATGTGTTCCCTACAGTGAGTACTGAGATCCCATCACCCTGTCCCACCTCCCCACCCCCTCACTCCATTCACTGCCCCTCCCATCCCTTCCTTTAACCCCCACCTGAACCTCCTACCCCTTCTTTAACTCAATAAAACAAACCCTTGAAACTACACTCACACGTGCACATTCGCTCTCTATGGGTAATTTCTACACAAGCAAAACAAAACAAAACCAGACAGACATCTTCTTCTGCTTTCTCTCTCATTTTTTTCTCCACTTTCTCTCTCAGAAACTTGCACTGCACTGACACACACATGCACACGCTCGCACAGAGCGCTAAACCTTTTTTCTTCATCGACAGAGCGACGCACCAGTAGCTGAGAGGGATTTTCACATGGGGGAAGGCGCTCCACAAACACTGGGTCTGATAAGCGCTTCATGCACATCCACTACAAACAACGGGTCATCCCTTATTGGTGATCGCAGCAGTGTAACATACACCGCCCCACTCTCACACACTGATTGACCCGGGGGCATGCCGTTGCCTTTATCTGCTGCCAAACACCTTTGCAGTCCCTCTGATTTCCAATAAAAATTAAAATTGGGCACAGTGAGATTTGGAGGTGGTTTGCATTGTGTGTACTGCACCTCACAATAGGAATGTTAACACAAACAGCAAAGGGCTTTTTTTAGACCACATGACCTGGAGCGCCACACATTTTATTGTCCCCATGGTAACGGCTGACTTCCTCACGGCAGAGCTCAGTGGCAGGTGTGACACATACACACACGCTTATAAACACACACACAAGTCCGCCTCGCATTCCCAAAAGGGGGGACACACCGTTGCTCTCTTTCTCTCTCCTTCTGACTCTCTCCCTTGAGCGAGCATGCACACAGTCACACACAAACAAGAGCGCACTCACACCACCAAGGGAGCAGACACAGCAAGGATTATATGGTGTTGTGTTGATCCTCGCTCATGTGAAAATCTCCACTCAGTCTCCCCTCCTCCCTCTCATGTATTATTACTCTCAGCATTGATCCCTTTCACTGTGCAGGAGCACCTGGCTGGAGGGGAGGGGCAGTGTCGCTCCCCTCCACCAGGATGACGCAGAATTGGGGTGCAGGAAAGGGTGGGACTGGGCATTTAAAAGTGTTGGATTGCTGGGACAACGGGGGGTCTTCTTGGTGTGATTGATTGGGGTGGAGACATGGGGTGAATTTGTCTGTTTTTTTCCTCAGGCGCAGATGTTGCAGTGAGTCTCCGGGTCGAATCGACGCCAAGTTACTAATGTCCTCTCTGCTTCTTCTTACCCTTCTTCCTTCTCATCCGTCTTTTCGAGGTCTTCCATACATCCTACCTTTTCTTATTATCTCTCACAATCAATATCTCCCTTTGCATCTCCCGTAACTCTTCTCTTGCTCTGTTTTTTGTTGTTTTTTTAATTTCATTTTCTATCTACAATTCAAGTCGTTTTTCTTTTCCCATTGCACTATTTTTTCATTCATCCTCTGTTTTTGCCTTTGTCCATCAGCCTGACAGTATCTTGTCATTTTATTCTGCCTCTTCCTCTTCTTCTGTCTCCGTCATTTTTTTCTTTTACAGGTGCGGCAAATATTCAAATTCCCTGCCATTCTGGCTTGATACGGAGCCTCAGAGAAACTCAGGGACTTCCTAGACCCTCTTTCCCTTCCTCTGCTCAGTGCTGTGCCCCGAGTTTACCTTTTGAGAGACTTTGTTGAGTCAGGTTGCAGCCAAAGTCACAGATAAGAAGAAGTTAGCTGGGTTTCTTGCCATTTGGGATTATTCTCTGGTGTGCATCCTTTCTTCACTGCGTTCCAAGTGGCAACAAGTGTTCCTCTTGCATCTCCTCTGCCCTCTGTTCAATAGCTGTTCAGTCAATGTTTGCTCGGGTTAGACTGACCCTCTCCAGTGGTGGAGAGTAGTGTGACTTTGTTTGTTAGTCCTCTGGTAGTCCTGTGCAGTAGTTTGGTGTCCTGTATTATATTGTCCACATTGCTTAGTTGAGCATGCCTCCTGCATTCTAACCTTGCGTTTTTCAGCCTAAGTGCACAAGGGAGCTTGTTCTCTCTGCACAAAGCAATCAAAGGCATGATTAAATAGCTGCTGACTTGCATTTTTCCTGCCAGTGTTTGGAAAAAGAAGAAAAAAACTTTGTTGATTATGTCTAAAGTATGGCATGGCTTAGAAAATTGGAAGCTGATCCCTTTATGATGAAAAGTCCCGCCTGTCTGAGGTGACAAAGAAGGGCCAATTACTCCTGTCCTCTGCCACTCTCCTCAGCTGGAGAAACACAACCCAGTCACACTCAATCACACACTTAACTCACAGAAATAGAAACTAGTATGCGGGCTTGTCCATATGAACCTCACACGTGTGCCAATCTGACAAACTAAATACAACGTGACACATTCAGACTCAGCTGGAACTGTTCGTCCCAAAACCTAGTCACCGTCGCACCGAACGCCACTCAACTCGGCCACTTTTAATTACCAGGAGAGTGGGCGCGTCGCTCTCTTCAGTTCTGCCTCAGCAGAGATTTGTCAAGATTAATTGAATTTGCTGCTGCTAATCGCTCTGGTAATGCCCCATCGTTCACGTCTGGCTGGGAGCGCTGGGCACTGTGGCGTCATCCAAGGCTGACGCATGGTTTTTGTCGCTTGTCTTAACAAAAAGGTGAACAATGGAGCGATGATAGGTAAAGGTTTGTGATAGCAGAGGAGATGCTGGGTGCAATCATGTTGATGGCTATGTGTGATGTCTTCGTTTGACAGGGTCCTCTATGTGCATGTCACAGAGACGCCATGTTACCAGTCACCTGAAACGGAGAGGCGACAGCTAGATCCAAGCTGACACACACACGGCTCTGTCGGCTGAGCGAAGACAAGTGTCCGGAACGTACGTGTGTGTTACCGCGCGTGGGATCGCCTCTGCAAAATACAACATCCGCCAACAAGTCAAATCATATCTCATTGAGCCAAAAAAGCCCTGCGAGGCCTCCCTGCTACATGGCGTTGTTTTTGCCAGCCGGAACAGAGCAAGACAAAACGGCTCAAGTGAACTCTCATTTCACACTGTCACAGCCTGCTGTAGACCGCTGGCTTGCATTAAGACATCACAGATCCATGCACACAGCTGCAGTGTGTATTTACTGCAGTGGAAACCAAACACTGCAGTCTTAATACAGATGTACATGGAGTCAAAGTAAATCTAGCCTGTGAGAGAACTCTACCTGTCCCCCCTCCTCCACCAGGACACAGTGCTACATCATTATTGATTGCTAATGCTCTCTATTGGCGCTATCCATGCTAGCCATGCCAGAGCCATTACACCTAGTTTTGTGCCTCCACTATTCCAACAGCTGTGATTTATCTTGTTAATATGCATGGTGCTGGTCAGTGAAGATCCAGCTTTAAAAGCACATAATCTGGCTCCAGTAAAACCTCTACAGAGCTTCTTAGGTAACTTCATATTCTTTATTTTTACATACATATTTTCTGTCTCTGCCACTGTTTCACTTTATAAAATTGATTCTTCGCCACAAATGTATTCAGCGCTGCCTATTCATTACGAGACATCGCTTTTTGGACACAAAGCCGCTGGAAATGATAGTTGACTTGTCGGGAAGAGTTTGTCAGTAGAAGGAATAATGGCATTGTAATATGACAAGTTTTCAGGGGAGGAGAGGAAACACTTTGATGTAGCTGAAAATGAAATTCTATTAATATGTATAGGGGCACCATTAGACGTGGGGCTCATAAATGTTTGGTGAATGAGAAACAGGAGGCTTTGCTCAGGCCGGTGAAAGGGATGACTTCTTACCATGAAAAATGTAAAGTGAGAGAAGGAGAAAACAGAGAGGAGAGAGGACAGAAGATGCTGGAGAGGACACGCTTTCTCTCAGTACTTTGAAAGAGACAGAGGAGGCTAAGTTGTCCTGCAGTACTCAACAATCTGTTTGTGAGTGTGTGTTTGCGAGTGTGTGTTTCTCGCTGTACTCATTAGTGTGGGAGTAATTGATAGGGTTGTAGAGAGCGCTGAGCAGAGTGATTAAGGGGAAAGAGGGCAGTGGCTTATTTCTCAAAAGGGCCCTGAAAGAGAAATGCTGAATGAATCAGACAAACAACCAAGGTGGCCTTAAACTAACCTCCCGCTCAATGTGTGGACAGTTTGATGAGTTTCCGTCTCTTTTCTCTGTATTTTTGTGTGATTGTGTCCTCAAGGATATGTGATGATTCTGTGTGTATCTGTGCTTTATTGTCTATTTTTCAGGACAACCAAGAGCAGAAGAAATGGAGTTAACAGTGGTCCATTTGCTACGTTCTTCCTCTCGCTCTCTCTCTCTCTCTCTCTCTCTCTCTCTCTCTCTCTCTCTCTCTCTCTCTCTCTCTCTCTCTCT
>JAQQZY010000688.1:0-13684 GCA_030068375.1 Ostorhinchus rueppellii | reverse complement strand
ACAGGAAATTAACCTACATATTTATGCACAATGAACTGAAGTCTGTTCAACTAACTTACTACAGTTATTAAATTATTCACATTTTTAATCCAAAGGCATAACAACAACATTACAAGATATTTTTATATAACTATTTAACAGGAGAGCGCTTTAAAATGTTCAATAAATGCAGTTCTAAATTCAAGATGGTGTAAATAATGGTGATTTCAATATGGATCAAAATAATCGTGATTATGAGTTTTTCCATAATCGAGCAGCCATAGTTTGGAGTCATTAAACCAGTGGTTCCCAACCTTTTCTGGGACATGACCCCATTTTAACATCAAATTTCTGGCGAACCCAGACATTGAAAACTGAGGCATTTTTTGCTAAAATTAATTTGTTTTTGATCATGTAATAGTTTGCTATAAATTATTGAAAATAAACAATTTCAGATGACATTTAGTCTATATAATTCATAATATTATGGACGGAGGTATAAAAGTCAGGTTCAGATTACTGCACAAAGTGAGAAATTGATTTTCCATGATATGTACAGTCAGTCAAGTCAAAGCTCCAAATTAATACTGAACAAACAATAACTCAAACTACGAATTATGAAAGAACTGCCGCATCTCAAACCAACCACAATGAACATTTGACAGAAACAGTACCACAATGCTTCAGTTTCAGCTTTACAGTTTGTCATGTCTTCTCTGTATTGAAATTGTCTCAACTCACCATATATTTTTTATTTGCAAGTTTTTATTTTTTTTATCAATCACTAGAAATTTCAGGCGACCCCACATGGGGTTTCAATCCTAAGGTTGAAAAACACTGCATTAAACCATTGGCAACCAAACAAACACAACAAATGGCTGGACTCTAATTAGACTCAGAGGGGCTCAGGTAAAAGGTTAAAGTTGGATGTCAAACCTTACAAATGAACAAACCCTCCAAGCTGCACATATAAAACCAAGGCCATGATGCCATTTGGCTAAAACAACCTTTAAGAGTGTAGTTATCAAACCCTTCTATACAAATCTAAAAACTAGGCATTTCCCCCTGGGAGTTCAGGCCAATTGCATAATCAATACAAAGCTGAGCTGAAGACAGGTGAGTGGCTTTCCACACAGCACCCCTGGGACCAAAAAAGGAAAGATGGGGGAGGGAGCAACCACAGCGAGGGAGGATAATTGTTTACTAGAGGGCTATGTAGCCGTCACCTAGCAACAGCTGTGACAAGCGCCGTATCAGGTGTGGCTAACCATGGCAGCCTCTGTTAGGCCTCGGTGTCTGCGAGCAAGTGTGCATCCAAAATATGAATTCAGGTTGAGATGAGGAGAGGAAGAAGGAAAGAATACAAGGATGGAGTCGAAGTGTTTAGAAGAGCCGCCCCTAAAGCTTCTGTCCTACTTCTAATATTAAGCACTTCGGCTACAATTACCATGTAGGTGTCCCAGTTCTGATCCCCCCACCTCACATGGAGCTCAGGTCTTGTTTTCTCATGTTAGCCAAGAAGATGACTAGAAACGACAAACAAAACCAAAAGAATAGTTGTGGCGATTCGTAAACCGAATTACACACACACACACACACACACACACACACACACACACAGATCCGACAAAAGCAACTATTCTCCAAATCCACAGTTCAGTGCAAAATTCAGGAGCAAATGGAAATGCATAAATAAACTCTGTTGAGGACAGACTACATAATAAAAAAAACACACACACACCAATTCTGGACAACTCTGAAGACACCCCACAATATAAAATCATGGAAAATGATGTCACATTGCTACTGAATATTTATGAATAAACTGGTTCAAGACTAAATTTGAACACAGATTACACAAAAGCAGGAAGTATTTTAGGCACCACTTTGCTCCATTTGAGAAGATTGTGTCAATTTCCAGTTTCAGCACAGTTTTAGGTCATTAATAGGATATATTTAGGGTTTGGGATGCTTTTTAACAATGTGACTCTGCTTTTTTTTTTTTTTTTTTTTTTAAACCATAGCAGATTTATAAAGAAAAGAAAAGTCTCCTTGATGTGGGAGTAAAGTGGATCCATCCAAGGTGAGCACAGGTGACCCATTAGGTGATGTAAGGTGCAACATGGCACATGTAAAAAGAGACAGAATGGAAAAAAGAAAGCAGTGGCTGCCTTACAATGTGCTCCATTGCTTTAATTACTGATGAATCTACTAATCATCTTGAGTGTAATCGTCCACAGTCCCACATTAAACTTACACAACGATGTCCGACAGCGGTGTTACGTCAACACTTGTATGCATTTTACATACATGTGGTAAACGGTGAACCAAAGCCAAAATAGTTTGGGCTTGTTCCAGGAAAAACAATTTGAGGCAGGTCTGTGCAGATTATCATGTCGTTTTAATGTGAATTAGAGTCTCTGCCTCCCACTTATGAGATGATCAGCCTCCAGAGACTAACTGCGCACCAGTTGAGTGCATGAGCAGCAGACAAAACAAACATGATACACACACTTCTTCCCTTGATCATAGAGGCACTCCTGTGGCCGACTGTTATTTTTAAAGGGGCATATTGCCTTAACCATGTGATTACAAAGTCAGATTATGATAAAAACATGAACTGCACATGCATCGAAAGCAAAGTTATTTCTGCTGAGATCACCAACAAGTCTAGGTAACAACATGCATCTATTTACAAGTGGGTTGAGGAAGGAGGTCTGATACACATCCAAGTTCAGAGCAGATACAGTTACAGGCAGGCTCACATCAAACGGACGTCCGGCTGATGTAGCTGGGGGGTGGGGTGGGAGAGAGAGCGGCACAGAAATTCCACCGGCAATTTCATTAGTGATCAAATGGAAGTAAGACATGTCTCCCTCTCTCTCCTCTCCCTCTTGAAGTGCAGACACAGCATGGTCCGACAAAATGGAAACTCAATCAGACAGGCCAAATGAGGCCTTAACTTGGTCAGCTGGCCATTGGACCCAGCTGATGTTTGGCATCCATTCTGTAAAAGCGTGACTGTCATACTTGGCTTAATGACACTGCCTGACAACCTGAATACTGGATGGGCAAGCGTCAGAAGAAGGAGCCTCTTCTCCCCATTCAGAAATTCAATGAAACCACTCTCAAGTGAGTAAATATGAGCTCGAGTCAGGGCCTTAATAGCTTAGCTCAGCATAAAAGCTGAATATAAAGGGGAAATAAGCAGCCAGCAGGGCTCTGAAACATCTGAAAATATCACTACACTTTTCTTAATTTCACAGAATATCAGTTTTGTTTTTGTCTGCACATGAACATACAAAGTAAGTAAAGGATCAATTGGAACTTGAAGGAAAACAGAAGTTTTACAAAATTTCTAGAAACCTGGGAAGTTATGTAGTCGACTGATAGAAGGATGAAGTCCTGCAACTTCTGATTGGACCTTTTCCAACAGAAAAACTGTAGAACAGTGAAAGATAATTAACGCATTGATCCTGTTTGAACTGTGCCACTATTTATTCACATGACTGTCAGTTTCAAAAATAATCTTTATAGATCAAAAAAGTCAGTTTGTTGTAAAACTGTTGAAGTATCGAACTGTGAAAATGTCAGTGACAACACACCTGCCAGTCACTGAGGTCATGTCAGAACTTTCCTTCATGATCTGTTCAGAGCTGATAAAGATGCCGCTACAGCATCAACATGACCAGACTTTTACAGAGTTCCACATCTTAATACTTTTTCCTCCTCCCTCTCAAAGAGCAACATGAAATGTTGCAGTACCAAGTGTCTTAGTGTTTGTGACATGGATCATGTGAAACCACAGATGCAGAGCAGCTTCACACAATACATATACTGTCTTTGCCACAAATTGTGACTTTATCAAAGTGTAAAATCAGAAAATATTATCAGTGACAAACATTACGTCAAATTCTACTGTCATTGCTGTTCATATCAAGGCCCATATAAATTAATGCAATAGAAAATCATAAACGAGCATCAGATGTTAATTTCACATTTACAGCCATGCTAGCCCATTTTCTTATTAGGAGGCTACCCTTTATAATAATCCCTGCAAACTGTTGGCTAAACAGATGGGTTTGATATCCGTCTTCTTGACTGAATACCCCTAATGTTAGATCCTTTCTTACATCCATGACGCCACAAAAAAGGTATTCAACGTCCTCTTCCTTGAACACACCATTTGACTAAGACTTTTTAAAATCACAAAATAATCAATATGAACAGCAGTTTAACAGACAAGATACTTAAAGCAGCAACATTTACTGTAAATCCAAACTTGCAGAAAAGCCCACGAGTGTAGGCTGAGCTCAAAGGTGGCAGCTGCATCAATAGTCAGTCTCATTACTGGCACGAAAAGCCAATGCTGGGGAATCACTGGAAGACTTCCAAAGAACGGATAGCTACGCATCATGCAATCTGAGTAAAATCAGCCATTAGCGACTGCATCACACTTTGGTGATGATAACTGGAGTGAGAAGAGGCTCGGATGTTTCTGTGTCTTCACAGAAGAAGCAGCCTTTTCCCAGAAACGCAGAATGACTTTCATTGTTACAGGCTGACTGCACTACTAGTGTGGGACATGAAAAGTGCTAATTCAGAGGCGATTTAGTAGCCAAATCATAAAAGCTAAAGGCATTTTCACAATGAGATTTCAAGGTCAGTTCAATAATTACAGCTTTTGTAGAAAAAAAAAAAAAAGCCTAAAAGTAAAGTGAATTTCTCTTGGAAAGAATCCCTACAGATCAGAGTCCTTTCATGCTATAACAAAAGTATGAAAAAGGAGCTTTAGTTAATATTTCAATTTATTTATTTATTTTATTTATTTATTTATTTATTTTTTTAAATCGAATTTCTCCAACTCCCAAGCTTTTATTCAAGTTGCCATTCATGTCACAATGATGTTAAGAGAATAATGCTCATCATCAGGAAGTGATTCCTCTCTTTCTGTCTTCATGCATCATATTTTGAGGAGATCAAGTAGGGTTCAGGATGACAGAGGAGTCCATCCCACTTTGGTTTGTATGGGTCTTAAATTGGGCAGTTGTCCAGATGACACAGCCAATAGTACACTGCATCTTTGTTTCTTCAGTGAGGAAAGCGACAACGCCACAGCGAGTGACCCCGCAGGCTTGTTGTGACATCTGGCACTGGAATAGTGCACCGTTATCAGCTTGGGCCACTTAACAGAAAGAAAACACACCAGAATAGCCCTCTTCACCTCTGCCTCAAGGTGTCAGTCAAAGCCTCCAACAAGAGACTCACTCGCATGTATTTACTTGTTACCGTCATGCTAAATGTTGAACGCTTTGCATTATGCACGTAGGTTTCAGGCAAGTCAGAATCAGCCCTGGAAAAATCATTAGCTCAGGTGGTTCTCATGCCCCTGATTGAGCTCCCACCTGATGGCCTTTATCGGCATTTTACCCTGAAGCTCCAAAACGTTAGCAGAGGTGTCTGAAGTCAGTAAATGAGGACCGCCTCTGCTATAAAAATCTGGAGGAAACCCTTAAATAATCAAATACGCAAAGACAAAACCTGCATCAAACACATGACTCCCTCACACAAAAGGCTACAGAAACATTTGTGTTCAGGCAAAGACAGCTATGCACAAACAAGTTTTCATCAAATGTTTAAGCAAAATTTTATAATGGTAATAATCAGTAAGATTTTGTTCCTGAAGCCCATTTCCTCAAATTATCATTTCCACCACAAGAGGGTACTTGGGTATTTTATTCATTTATCAAGTTAAATGTACATCTCATGCATTTTTGTCAGTAAGCTAAATGTCTTTGCACTGTGGACAAATCACGATATTTGAAGATGTCATCTTGGACACCCTTTCATAATATTCTGAAATTTTACAGACCAAACAACCAAAAAATTATCCCAAATGAAAGTAGATGTTAGTTGCAGCCCTAATCTAAGGGTTGCAAGTAAAGACAAAACAAGACTAGAAAAGACCTTGTTTTGGTAATTTTTCTCATGTCCTATTCCTTTTACCCCCATAACACCAGCATCTCATGTAAAATTTGAATAAAATGCATTGACATAACAAAAAAACCTCCCGTGACGCTCATCACCCACAGCAACTTTCTGTTCAACCCTAGTTTTCTAACTGCATGACAGGCCCAATATGCACACCTCATTTACGTGTCGAACTCAACAGCTATCACTCATCTGCAGCGAGATGAGCTTAATTGCCTGGAGGGGCCACCAAGGGCCACCTGGCACCCACAGCAGGAGAGGAAGACGAGGGGTGTGGAGAGGGAGGAGAGGTGTCGAAACCAGCCAGCTACACATGGCAAAAAGACTGCCCGAAGGCATCGCTCATGTCAGCCCAACACCTATTTCACACTCAACAGTCAATTCATCATTATAATAGAGAATTAATTGGAGCATCAATCCAACACACACAACCAGGTGGGACCCTGAGAGCGAGAAATCCTGTTCTGCATAATGGAAATTTTGACGCTTCCTGAAAAAAAGTGTCAGTTTCTCTTCTATGAATACTAAAAATACAAAAATCAGAGCTCATTTCAACACTGAAATGAACTTTTATAGTCATTTTGTCATGTACTTCCACAATCTTCCAACAAGTAATGAGGAGAGTGACATCTTATTAACCGAATTCCCCTAAATAGACCTCATTGATGAGGAATTTGAATATGAGAAGTCACAAGGTTCCCCCTGCAGGGTCTGGGTATCAGAGCACTTCCTTCCATCTAATTAGCCTATCACGGGCCTGGCAGATGCATGAGGGTGGACTGGAACAAAGCCAAAGTAATATATCAACTTTAAAAGATGACCCAGATGACACTGTGAACCACTGTAGCTGCAACCGGATCCCTGCGAGGCATGCAATCGTTTAGCAGTGATATGTGTCAAAACTCATAAGGACAGGATGCTGCTAAAAGCCCCAACTTTATGAGGTCTGCCCTCTCTGAAGAGACACGCACAGGTGAAAATAAGCACGGAATGATCTAGTCAAAAAGTGCGGAACTGCAACTGGATTTAGTGAGTGGTAGTGGTTTGTTTAGGTAAAATGGCAACTTTTGCAGAGAATTATGTGTCACTTTTTAACATGTTTACTATGAAAGCACTAACTTTTCTTTAACCCCTTAAGACCCAGTACTACTTTTGTGGGAACTCCCAAATGAAATTCAACCTTTAAGTCATTTATCACCATTTCTTAAAATATTATCCTCAGTATTATGCTTTTATCTTGTATTTAATGTACTGCTCATGCAGATGTTAATAAAAGCTCAGATTAAAACTGTGATTTATTATATCAGAAACAGAGAAAACTGAAGACAAGGTGACTTCAACAGCAGCATATAAACAATTGTCTCCAACAACTGTCATTTGTAAAACTATATGGGTTTTATTGTTGACTCAGTGTTGCAGAAGATGACTGTTTCCATGTTCGGTACAGAGCCGGTGAAGGTCCAAATGGGTCATATCTGATGACCATGAAAAGACCAAAACTATTTTACCTGAATTACTTAAATATTGATGAGTTTAGTGGTTTAGATAGATAGAAGTTACTGAACATTTTAAATCAGTTGACTTTAACTGTCAGTGACTATTTGGGTCTTTAAGGACTAAATAAGTGATGTTTTAGGTGCTGAATGCATGCGGAGTTGGGAATATGCACCAAAACGTTTGCAAATGCTTGTCAGGTGTGTTCCATCAGGTGTGTGCACGTCCAAAACCCAATATAAACATTATATTGCCAAAATGAGAAGTAGGATTCTGTGTTGTGGTCTGTGTGAGAAGGAGTCAGAATCACTGTTCTTGGCTCAGCTTAAGTACTAAATCTCACTTACCGGCCACGCAAACTGGAAGGGGATCAAAATCTTGCCAGCTTCATCGATTTTATTCGGGTTATTCTTTGCACCCTTAAAAGAAAACATATTTCCACCAAGAACTTGTGTAGCTCCGGCTCCGAATGTGCAGGGGCCCCTGGTGGTGACCTCCATCTGGTACTCCTTCAAGCACACTTTGAAGTAAGTGTCGCACTCGTCTCGGGTGCAGCGCAGGTCCTGGGAGCTCCTGGAGCCGTCGCAGCACTCCCCGTCCGCCAACTCGCCGTTTACATTCTCCACGGAGATCAGCTGCAACTCAAAATAGCCAGTTGACTGGGACACCTAGAAACAACATTTTAAAAAGACAAAATTATATATAGGAGCCTATGAAGGGGGTACATTATTTTTATGGATGCAGAAATTGGTGCGTAAAAATGGACAAGTGGCCAAAGAGCGCACGAGCCTTAATTAAACCCAGTGGGCTGTAAATGCATGTTGGGTGGATATTCCAGACATTAATTGTTGCATCATGAATGGACCACGTGAATAAGCTGCAGTTTGCAGGCTTGAGAGTAGGGGGGTGGATTTTACACAATTGGGTTACTCTGAGAAGGGGCGCAAATGCACCTCTGCAGCAGCTAATTGATGCAACTTCCAACTTCTTGGTTTAGGCCTAAATTAACCCTCCCTCCCCAAATAAACAAAAAAATAAATTAATAAATCAACGGATTGCTTTAGCAGTGTAACCAAAGCCTGGGTGAAGCCTGTATCAGTTCCTCAGACTTCAATCTTGTCATGGTAACATGATCACGTGCTCCACAACTGACGGCTACGTGATTCAATTATCGATTAATGTGATGCGAATATGCAACGCCGGAGAGCAAATCCATCTGCCCACGCCCACCAACTTTTCACTCTGGTAATTTTACACATTTATTGTATTCGTGCGAGGCGAAATCAAATGAGAGAGCCCTCTTACCTCCGTCCATAACGTCAACAGCAGCCACACTATTGGGAAGCAATTCCTAATCCTGGTGCGATTCCACATGCCTCCGATTAATTAGAGTGACATAGGAGGGCAGAAGCGATAAGAAAAGACAAATAGCCGCGGACCCGGCGACTAGTTCCTCCTCTGCTGACATGCAAAAATAAAATCTTCACATGCGTTACATGCGTGTGTGAGCAGGCGGCGGATTGCAGCGCAGTGATGGTCCATGTACAGGAGTGTCCCTCCGTCAAATCTCTCCACACAGCAACTGAGATGTTCCGTGGCCACAGCCTGAGGAGAGGATGTCTGCTTTGATTGGCAGCTCCGCAAACCACTTACAAATTGGCCTGCGGGCAGTCTCTGAGCCAACCGGATTAAGGGGCGGACAATAGTATAATAACCCCCCCCTCCTTCCTTCCCCTCCAACCCTCCTCCTCCGCCTCCTCCTCCTACTCCTCATCCTCCTCCCAAAACTTGAATTGTACGTGGTTTCTATTGAGCTTCATTTGGACAAACCGCATTACAGCAGGCAAACAAAGCAGGGGTCGACTTTAATTAAACGTACCCACAAATATTAGAATGAACAGGGGTATTATCTCAAATTAGAAGCTCATTGGGGCTGCCCTGAATTTAATCACAGCCATTATTGGGCGCAGAGATAATATTGAATGATGTTTGCTTTCTTTTATATATATTAAAAAAATAAAATAAAATTAATATATAAGGTCACAGAGATCATAATACAATCCAATTTTATATTAAATTACCAGTGATTCTAAATTGCTTATTCTACATTTCACATTCTCTATTATTCTCCAAAAGTGGTTTTATTTTATTTTAATCTATAATTTTGCCTTCCCTATAATAAACACATGTTATCCCACTGACTACAGAGACCTATACATTTATTAGATTATTGCTCATTCTCTTTTCCTAAACATGTTTTTGGCCTCTTTCTGCAGCATGACTTTTTATAAAGCCCCTTTCAACACAACACTTTCTCAGTAACAACACCAGACTTGGTAAAAGGCAGCAGCTCCATGGTGCTCTCCTTAATTCAACCCACCAGTGCATTGTAGAAGGTTAGAGCGCCCTCTACTGTAGCAACCGGATGCCTTGGAATACAATTAAATATGCAAAACAAGATACTCTGATATGTTTTACCTACATGCCTATTGAGTATCACCTCATTTTTAACAGAATAGGACCATACAATACTTTTTTTTTTTAAAAATCATGCTGTTAAATATATTTACTGTTAAAGGTTTTTTAAGATATAATCCATGTAAACAGTGTTACCTGTCAACATTTATTTTCTGTAATATGCTATTCTGTTACTGTATATGGTACTTACGTTTTAATAATTGAGAAAGAATATAGAGAACATTAAAAAATTGCTGATGGAGTTGTTTTTTTGTTTTTTTTTTCTGCAGCAGATGGTTTTGCAGATGATCTCCACGCTGCAAACTCCCACCCACAGCAGCCTGTGTCTTTATTTGTGCTATTTTACCCATATTTTCACACTGCACTTGACAAATAAAAAGAAAAAAAAAACATGATGGTACACAAGATCTCACTGCATAGGATGAAAATGATAAAATCATATGCATTAAACACCCATGGGTGATACTGACTGTCAGGTTAGACAGTGTTAGATGACTTCCATCATCGTAGCATCAAATGAGCAGATGTCTCATGTTAGAATAGTGTCATCCCTCCAGTAGATTTCACAGACAGGTAGAATCAACACCAAGGCATATCAATGATCCAACACCTTAGTACGGCACAATATGTTGGTTTCACATGAAAATGTATGTAAATGCTTGTCTTGGTTTAACACATTTCCATCATCTGACAGTGAGGTCCTGATGTCAGATGGCTTGGGGTAACTATGACTGTAGTGCTTTTTCATATTTAAATAAGTAAAACCTCTATTTCCCCTCCTTTCAATCCAAAAACAATCAATTTTTTTGTACTCAAACCTGCAGTAACCCTGTGCTCTATTGGAAGTAAGCAAACTAATTGGGATGACATACATGTTCATGGGGATCTTCTATTGAAGTAAGTTTTCAGCTACTGAATGTAATATTAATGTAAATGCAGAAAACTTGATCAGCGTGGTATTTATAGTTTGCTGAACTGAACTTTAAAGTATCAAAGAATGGATTTGGTATACATTTTCGCACTGTGAATTCAGTATTCCTTACACAGTCAAAAATAAAAAATTATTAGACCATTAAAAGAAATCAAAAACAATGGTTATGTAATCAAGTACTGACTCCTGTGTGTATCATGTGACTAAAACTGGCAGAAAAGAAAACATGGAATGTCTAAAAGCACTGTTTTTGTCAGTACAATGGTGTAAGAACTGAAGTGATTTTGGTTTTTATCAAGAAAACATGGAAAATGGATAGATATCAGCTCTGAAATTAAACTATTATGAGATATTTTTGTTGTTATCATTATATTTGTCCAAACAAATGTGCTTTTAGTTGTACCAGGCATTAAAATCAACAAGAAATTGAAGAAAACAAAGCTGGTCTAATAATGTTTTTATCCACTGTATATTCATTAAGTAGTTCTCTAGCTATATAAATAGATTTGATAATTTCACGTGCAAATGTTTGACTAAATTCAGTTTTTGTTGCAAATATTGATGAAAGTATTTGAGTTGGATGGACTGTTTGAGAAGGTTTTTAGTTTTTTAACCCATGATTTCAGAAATTAACTTCAACAGCGGCAGTGACATCATATTCATACTGCAGGGTTGTAGGTGTTCATTGGTTTTACACAGATATAAGTAATAAACCAACATGTGTTACATTGTGTTCTGCAGTTTCCAGTGTAAATCTGCAAAGTAGAGGAGAAATGAGATTCCTCGATGAATGCATAAGTACATTAGTGAACAATAAAAGCAAACGCAATAATGTGGATAAAACTGGAACGAAACAATAAGGAAGCGAATGATTTGTTTTATACTTTTGCTCAGGTGTTGGGTGAAACATAGTATCCCACCAGATGCCAACATTTGTGAGGAGGAAAATAAGTAAAGGAAGCTGCCAGTCAAAGTGACAGCTATCCCCCCCCCCACCACCACCACCACCGTCATCCATGTCTGTGTGCCCCCTCTCATCAGGCGACTGCCAGCCCATCAGATAGGCCTTAAAGGCGGCTGCCGATAGCCCGAGCCTCCACATCTGCATTGACTGGAACATTTCACACGCTGTCACTAGTTACATGCAAGTGCCTTTAGTTGGATAACACCTAGTAAAGAGTCTGAGGTGGTGAAAGCACAATGTGTAAGAGTACATATGTGGCTGAATCAGGCTGCAGAGTCAGGCCAAAACATAACGTTATCCAGTATCTCAGCCAGCCTAAGCCTCCATTGGCCCCTAAGAAAAATTGGATTTTGGGGCCGTCTATTTCATTTTTTTTTTGTTTATTTGTGTTTTTCTCCTCTTCCTCTTTCTTTTTTCAGCCCTAGAAGGATACATCCTTTTTTGTGGCATTGCTTTGATTGGAAGTACTCGTGAGTTGAATGCGTTGTGCGCACTGCAGGGCAGGAGGCACACATTATGGTGCAGCGGAGTTTCCACATTTAAGCAGAGGCAGGAAGAATCACGAGGCCTACATCAACAAGCACCACGTAAAATTGTATTTTTGTACACCAGCAAAATTTTCATCATATATAAACTGTCACTCATGCATCCAAGAACAATTTTTTATCTTTTCTTTATTGCTCTTGGGGGTCCCCTAGTGGTCATGGGGCCTTAAGCAGACGCTTACTTCGCTTATGCCTTGGGCCGGCTCTGTTCCAGTATCAAGTATAATTACTCTGTGTCACTATTTATTACTTTTAGGAAATGTTTGCAGATGTGTATGTATGCAAGTGTGTGTACGTATGTATGTGTACACAGTATATGCATGTACATTTAGATGTGTATATATTTGTATGGGTTTTTTTTAGTATAGTTTTTATGTATTTATTGCATGTAATTATACTTATTGTTTTTATTAGTCCAATGCCAAGCTTCTGCATTGAAATTTCACTCATAAATGTGCACTGTTGTGGATGTTTCTGTGTGACAATAAAGTAGCTATTCTATTCTATTCTATTCTATTCTATTCTATTCTATTCTATTCTATTCTATTCTATTCTATTCTATCTGATGGTTTTCTATAAAATGTTTTGAACACTATATTTTTGGTCCACTGAGGATGAGTACACCTTAATTTATTGTTTTTTTTTCCACTATATTGCTTCACATCACATTTTGATCAATCATCTTGAAAAGTATTTAATAGATTTCCGTAATATTTGGCACAGATACAGATACTGAGGGTTAACATGAACTAAAATGTTTTAGGTCATCTCTGCATGAAAAGCGTAGAGCTATTGTACACTTGTTGTAAAGCTACCATTAAATTTAAGTGAATGCATGTTTTTTGTGACTTCTTTGTTCTTCTCTTTTGACTTTGACTTCACCTTTCGAACTTTATTTATCCCTCAAAGCGGTAGTTGGCTGTGCTGTTGTGTTAACAATATATTATGATACTATGTGGGGAAAAAAGAGTGTAAAATAAGGTTAATGTATAAACAAGAATGCAAGGGTATAATTTGATCAAAAATAAAACTGAACTGAACTATTCATATGAAACTCCACTTTCTTCATTATAAACAACTGCTGTCACATCCAAGCCTTGTTGCTAATGTTAAAAACTGGTTTCCTAAGCTAATTTAAACACAAATGATCACCAATCCATCAGTCTAACATAATCATGAACAAACTGAAAGAATATTAATCCATAAGTCTGACAGAAAATTGTCGAATAGGCTTAAAATACAAGTCTAATGTAAATGTGATAGCTGTTGTCATAGAATAGAATAGAATAGAATAGAATAGAA
>JAQQZY010000641.1:0-13690 GCA_030068375.1 Ostorhinchus rueppellii | reverse complement strand
GTTGGTCTCAAATGAAAGCTGACGGTCTCCGCTTTCAAACGGTATGCGGTTTAAGCATTGTACGTGTTTGTACATGCTGTGAATCATGAATTAAAATCATAAAGAAAATACATTTATCAGGAAACAACGCCCCCTGGGTCGCTCACGACCCAGTGACTTTTAAAGGGTTAATTAGACCGAAATGACATAATATTACTGCATAGCACTTCTGATGTGAATCAAATTTCAGTATATAACCTCTTCTGCAAGAAATTGAGCCTTTCAGATAGATTTTTATCTGCAATGGTGAAAACAATAAGTTCTTCAAAAACATTGTCTACTGTTACATCTTTGTAGTTGTGATTGGCAGGAGTAACATACTGTATGCCTAATTGAAAATGAAAGACAAAAAAAAAAAAAAAAAAAAAAGCACCCCAGATTATTTTTATGGGTGGGAACTTCCTGTGAATGTCCTGCAGCTCTTCCAGCCAAGTATCACAGTCTCAGTAGAACAATGTTGACTCATCTCATATATTAACAATTTTATTAAACACCTGAAGTACCTTGGATGGATTCTTTAGTTTAATGAGATGTTTTTGCTCTACCCTATCTCATACAGTTTGTAGTAACAGTGTTAGTGTTTTATTAAATCATACCTGATGTTGCTCCAGGTGCATCTGTTTAACAGGAGTTGTAGCAAAAGCCAATAGTTAATGTTCAGTTTCCTGTAACTTTTACACTTCTTTTACTAACTGGTATTTGAAGAACCTTTTGCTGCAAATCCAGCCTTAGTCAAATCCAGCCAAACCCAAAGTAGCATTCGAAGCAAAGTGCTGTCAGTTTTGTTAGTAGTTGTCTTGTTTATGATAATATGATTTTTTAAATCAATAACATACAGTACCTATATTATTGAAATCCCACATGAAAGCATTTGATTTCATCAGCCTAGAGCAGAAATGTAATAATGTTGGTGGGGGCTTTGAACTGCCTAGACAAAGCTTTTGACTTTGTGAATAATTCAGAACCAGGTTGCTGTCGTTTTCAGTGGGTTTGTGCACAATGGACCTGCTCAGACATTCACCTCTGAATATTTTATTGTCGGTATCCGTACAAAACATTTAGCCCTGTCATCACAAGGATACAAACACGCTAGAAGAGTTTGTGTAAGCAAATCTCCATCGCTCATCCCTGGAATGTGAGGGGACACGGTGGCTTTGAATGTGTAGAAGCCCCTTTATGTCCACCAGTCACACTCCTGCTATGACTCTCAGAATTGTATGCATGACTGTCAAACTTGTGTACTTGCAGGGAGCCACACTCTTTTCGTGAGTCAGTTCAAATTCACCGAGACGTCCAGAACAGTGGCTTGGCTCAGATCGCCAAAGCCATAAGAAACAGAACAACCCCCATTCCCCTTCAGCCCAAAGCTTCTAAAACATTTCTCTAAGTCATGGTTGTAAACTCATAACACAGCTATGCTTTGAAGTGGCACTGGACAGATTTGTTTTTACTTGAACTGGATGGGAATTTAAAAGATTTATGAGGCAGATACAGACAGAGGACTGAAGCTTTTCCTGCATATTAGGAGTGTTCTGTCCAGCAAATGATTGAAAATGGACATCTTCATTGTTTGGATTTAGATGTTTTTTTGGCCACGGATGCAGTTTGTGGCTTTCCCCAAAATCACTGACAGCTCATTGCTTTGTTTCTTCCTGACAGAGGTTTTTCTGTCACTTAGGACTGTAGCTACAACTACATCCAGTTTCTCTCTAACACCCTCCTTGAAAAGAGTTAGTCATCATCAGGAGGACGAGGACCAAAGTGGTCACTTCATTGTGAGAAGATAAGGAATGGCATTTATGGCATGTCTGCATAGGGTCAAGTATTTGTGCTCATGTGAACCCATGTGAGTGTGTTGTACAGTTATCCCACTACAGGGAAAGACGTGTTGATTTATTCAACCCATAGAGACCCAAACGGATACAAACCATATACAGGTCTAAACTCTTTAATACCCCTTTGATGCACTAATCCCATCAATACATGTAAATAATAGGTGTGAAATGCACTTAGTCATCTTTTCACGGTCATCAGATATGATCTATTTGGACGTTCAGAGGCTCCGTAGTGAACATGGAAACACCATCATCTTCTACAACACAGGTGTCAAATATGTGGCCCAAGGGCCAAATCTGGCCCGCCAAAGGGTCCAGTCCGGCCCCAATTATGAATTTATGAAATGCAAAAATTACACTGACGATATTTACAGTAATTTTAGTTCAGGTTCCACATTCAGACCAATTTAATTTCATAATAATAACCTATAAATACTCACAACTCTAAATTTTTGTTTTTGTAAATGTTTTCATGTATTTTCACTAAAACAAAGTATAGTTTTGCAAAAAAATCTGTATAACCTGAAATGTTATAAGAGCAATTTTAAAAATATTCCACCTGTTACTAAATAGTTTGTGTATTTGTAAGTTATAATGTACATGTGGAAATGATAAACTAAAACATAATAGTGTTAAAATTACACTTTTTTGTTCAGATTGTTCATATTATTCACATTGTTTGAACAGATAGTTTGTAGATGTAAACATTTTCATAATGTAGTTTTACTTGTTTTACTGTAAAACATAAAGAAAAGTTTAGAGTTGACATTATTTGTATATTATTATTTTATTATTTTATTGCTCCAGCCCACTGCAGATCAAATTTAGCTGAATGTGGCCCCTGAACGAAAATGAGTTTGACACCTCTGTTCTACAACACTGATTCACCAGCAAAACCTATGGAGTTGGATTGGTGACAGTGAATGGACACACTTGGTTTTACATTCAGTAAACAATATCTTTGCTGAAAAAGTCACTTTTTCTTCATTTTAATCTGTGTTTGATATAATTCACTTTGAATTTACTCTGAGTTTTCATGAACATCTACATGATCTGCAAATTAAATATTGGAAAATACATGATTTACACTAAAAAATCCAAAATACAGAGCATAATATTGTTTCTAAAAATGGTGATCAATCACTTAAGAAAGGAAGAATTAGAGGAAAAATTCATTTGGAAACTGCCACTAAAGTAGCACTGGGTCTTTGTGGGTTAATAACAGTTGGTCGGCTCTGAAGATGGATTTTTCCAGCCGTGTGCAGAAATGTGTTGCATGTTGCACACTCAATTTGGTTTGCAAATGTCCTTATTTACATCGGGTACATCTTGCAATTCAAATTTTGTTTTCAGCCTTTCTTTAACCTCTTTTAACCTTCAGACTGATATGGCAAAAGTACACACACTCTTTACTCTACATACAAATGGATACATTCATGTGTAAAAATGTACTGATTGAACATCTACACTGAAGTAGATGAAGTACAGTACATTTCTATTGTGTGTTTCTGTGCAAAGGTCCCTGAATCACACACATTAAGATACTGTGAAGAGGAATAAACCATCCTAACTTCACATACAATAAAAATAATACACTGAAAACAATAAATGCTCACTTTGCCCCAGTGTGTAAGTAATTGTATTTTGCTTCATTTTCATAATTTACATTGGATAGGTGAAATAGTGCACACCAAGGGACAAACAAAACAAAAAATAATTTCCTTTTTGTAATCGCTAAAATGTAGTAAAAAGCTTGTCAGAAAATAAATATGTAGGTAAAGTACAGACACCTGAAGACTGTACATTAGTATATGAACAAAATATGTTTTGTTAAATGAGGCTTACATTTTTCTAAAAGCTTCTGGCTAAAACTCACCTTCTACAGATGGTAAATCTTGACAAAAGTGGGAGGTGACAGAATGAAAGTGAGAATGAGGGGTACTAATGGAAAACCAAGAAGGGCAGATGTGGCATGCCTGACCCTGAAGCGAATCACGGTTTTATGTGATGAAAGCTGAGGCCAGAGCGCAGGTGGATAATCACTGCATGTGTTAACTTTAACACAAAGTCCTGAGCATGTATCAGATGTTGCGAAGTTGAGAAGGAGTGAGGATTACAAACTCACTTTTTGTCCCATCACTGGTGTTTTCCCTGTAGTGATTATAGTCTAGAGGGCTCCAGAGTGGTACTGGAGAATGAGCCCTAACAGCCCACCACATTTCATCTTTATAGCTTGCTGTAAAATACCCCAGTGAAAACAGGGAGGAACTGGGCAGAGGGGAAATGTCACATTATTCCCCAGCAAAAGGAGCACAAAGCCTCAGGAAAAGGACAAGAGCTCTCGTGTCTAAACTGAGTCTTAAGGACTCATTTTGACAGTGAATATCTTATTACCAAGATAATTTCATATTCTTTCAAGTAAAGGGGTGTATATATATATATATATATATATATATATACCCTGAAGTCCAGTACGGAGGTTGTACAGTATGCTGCTCTGTACTTCTGTACAAAATAAAACATTTTTAAAATTCTGAAGTACTTCTGTGACCTTTTCTCAACACTTCATGACATTCAGAAGCACATGGCCCAAATCGAAGTCATGATTTATTCTGCGTTTATTTTTCCTTCCAATCTATAGTTCCTTCAGTCGCATATAAGACTTTCCCCCAGTGCATTAGTCTGAGGGTGTGAAGTGCATGACGGTTCAGTGGGTGGTTGAATAGCTTTGCCAGCCATTTCCGGCCTATTTATATGCAGGTGTGTGTGTGTACCATAGAATTTATGGGTGTCCACTTCGGCTTCTAATGCTTTTCCCTTACATTGATGAGATAATGGAAATGCCAGAGTGAATAGTGTTCCCCAAGTTGATTGTAATTGAATCTCCATGATGTCAGGTGCAAATCTGAGGTCAGACAAACCGTGGCCAAGTTGTCCCCAGTTTGTATGACTACATTATGATCCCAGTGCGCTGGTTTGTTAAATTGAAGCAGTTAATAGAAGTGTCCCACAAGATGCACCGTGAGCTGCTGAAGCAAGTGCTATCAACATTATAGTCAAGTCACAAATAGAGTCGGAAGTGATGCATGCAATCAAATTTGCCTTTTAAAAATTCAGGCATTTGTCTTAAAGTAGTAGTTTGCTGAAATTGCAAACTCATTTCTTTCATCATAGGGTATATGGCCTCATGAATGGGAGATAATATCACTTCCCTAGATATAGACCTTCAACGATTTGAATAGAAATTGATTTGTTCTGTTCTGAAATTAGACAGACAAAAAAGTTAGGACAGTCTGTCCTATAACAATCTTGAGAATGAACTTTATTTTCTTCAAAAGCAATGAATAGACTCTAGAAAAAAATTATTCTGAAGCACCACTTATATTGAGAATCACAAGTGGCTGGGGATGTTTTTTTGTTTGTTTTTTGCTGGTGGCGACCTGTCTCACTGCCGGTATGTTCTTATATTTCTCATTTTGCTGTGCTCACAATGTTTCTGGGTGTGGTTCTTTGGGCAGTGGGACTCTACCCTGTTCTGTTGTATTCACTCAGAGCCCTCCAGCAGTATTGTGCAAAGGTGTAAGCATGTTTATTTGCAATTTAGAATATAACCACTGTGAATTAATGAGTAAATAACTTTTATGAGGCTGTTATACTGTTCCCTCTAGGACTCTAGGTCCCTCAGCCACCATTTCTACAGTTAGATCCTCCCAAATTCCCCATAAATCTCAAATACTGGAGCTTCAATAATGATTTTCATGACATATTAATTTCCTGATTACTTTCATGACTAATCAGCTAATTGTTTGGTCTTTAAAATGTCTGCTGACATAAGTGTTTTTAATATTCTATGAGTAATGCAACCAAAGTAATTCTACATGATAAAGAAAAACATCAAATTAACTTTTTTTCAAATGTTTCAGGAAAGTTGCTCAAAATCCTGACACGCAGAACCACCTCTTTATGCTTATGTGGGCAGACACTTTGAGACAAAAGCAGTGGTGTGTTTACCAGCACACATGACACAGGAGCATCACGCCCTTGCATTTAGCACAAGTAGACTGTGAGAGGACAACAATGGACAGTAGACGATCCATATCGTCTCACAAACAAGCCCTCTTCTTCAATACATGCATTCATGCAGCACAGCAGAAGGCATCGGTTTGCATGCTAAATCATCCAAGTCAATTAAAGAGTTTTCTCTCAGGCAGTAAATTGCCAGACTCTGATCTGCTGTTGACCTCAAATCCCAACGCAGACAAGCTTCTCGTCACCACTTTTGAGGCGATCATTTCTCCTCTTCAGCTCAACAAAATGAAGCACGTTCAGCTTTCATCTTTGGGCTCATCTACCAGTTTAACTGATCTGATTTACATTTTAGCTTTTGCGCACATTTTCAGACGTAGCTGATTTTGAGATTTTTATACATACGTTCACAGTGCCAGGCATTTTAAAGGTGATCATAAATTTTCCTATTAAGGTACGTGGAAAATGGTTAATAAAAAAAACCCTTTTGAACAGCAGCCAGAACAGCTGTTTTTCTCCGTGTTCAGATGTTCGCCACTCTTTCCTTCAAATGCAGGACCAGAGAGCCTGTGAGGCACAATTCATTGTGGCTATAATTGGCTCTGTACCATAGTGTGTGGCTCACTCCGAGCAAAATGAGTCAATCAGTGTAATAGTGCCAATTAAGTGTCCAAACATCTTCTGTGATCTACCTCTGGGTATGGGAGTGTTTCAACAAGCTCTCCTACTCCAAGCCAAGCGAGCCATCTCTGACGCACATGGATGTGAATGCACCCCCCCCTCCCCTCCCCCCACCTCCACCCCCCAGCTTATAGAAAACCCCACAGACACACATTTTTACACAGTGGAAAAAACTTTATCAGAAGGTCTCCATGATGATAGAAGTCTTCCTCTATGCTCCTGGGTTAAATGGAGGGATTTCCGTCCATCGGGGTCTACTCTTATCTGCACCATGGCACCTCAGCTAATCTCAGACTGTCTGCTTTCCAAAGTTTACCCCACCCTCCCTCCTCACACACAATCACCTCAGGGGGAGCATTGATTATGTTTCTCTGTCATGCAGCCTGGCCTGTTCACCTCAGCCCTGTAGATGATGTTTCCACGCTTCTGCTTAAAGAGAGTCTGCAGCTGTGTGTGTGTGCTACAGAGCGAGGGGTGACACTTTATTTCTAAACCCAGGGAGGGAAATCTCAGAGGGACACAACACATCATTTACTGATCAAAGATGCCGGTGGGTCCAGCATTAGACAGGGTGGTCTAGTGAGGATTTTTGGATTTACAGCTGATGGTTGTAATTCATGTCTGCGTCCTTAGGGGGTGATTAAAATGTGCAGTAAATTACATAAGTGGCCATAGATGAGATCTTGGGACTCTTATTTCAAATAGGGCTATTACACGTTGACAGGCTTGAAAGAGAGAAGGGGTGAACGAAATTGAGAAAGGGTATATAATCCAATGTTTTGATGACCAGACCCAGGTTTTGTTTTTTTGTTTTTTTGCTCTTTTCAGCTATTTCAGCTATACCTTCAGGGGAAACAAACAGGTGTCTGCCTCCAATCTGGGTGGAGTAACAAACAGATCTGGGCTCAAGATACGGTGTCGAAATTTGCTGGAAAACAAGTCTGGTTTCCTGTAAACATGGGAATATTTTACACTGAGCTCATAGGAAAAGGACTTTGCTTTTAATGGCAGTCGTACAACTCCAAAGATGTAAGTAGATGAAGTGGTAGGATGAAAGATGGAGATAAAATTTGACTAGAGGTGCACTGACTTCTCTTGTAGCGTGGGTGCAGGCTGGAGTGATAGCTGTTTGTATTGACAACGAAAAAGCTTTAAGGCACTTAAACTTGAGTTCAACTCAAAAAAAAATCTATACAACGACATCTTTGTCAATACCTCATTCTGAGTGTGAAAAGAGAGGAGGAAATTCAGGATAGTGTTTTTGATAGGAGAAGAAAAGACATGGAAACGCCCTTCACAACTCTGTTCACAAAAGGTGAAATGGGATAGCGCAGTGCCGCAGGGCTTTTTAAAGATGCTACAATGAGGTGTGTCAAAAGAGAAGAGAAAAGGTCTCTGGCAATTACAGTCAGCCTTGAAAAAATAGCATTGTCATCTTAGAAGACCTGTTAGTTGACAGGGTGTGTATTTTTACAGTTCATTATAATCCTGAAATAGAGCTGAAACAGCAGCAAATTGAGCCCCTGTTACATATAAGCTGCTTTAATTTCAAATATCAGCAAAGTCATTGAAAGGATTGCGATTTACAAACGCGCATGATTACCCTGGAGATATGCAGCTTGCACAAAGCTTTTAGGTATTTCCATGTTCAATCCTACTTCTCATCGCTTTTGTAATTGAAGCTGAAAAGCAAAAGCACCGAGGGGCCTGTCAGCTGGACTATGGGTTAAAAGTGCCTTGATGAGGTTCAAAAGAGGCCACGGCTCCAGACAAAAGCCTTGCCCCTTCACCCATCCTTTTTCAGGCCTGTGTCTGGTACAGAACAAAGAGCATTTTCCCTGACCTCCAACCATCTCCACCCATCAGACACCCATTGGTCTGGCCCTTGACTGACGTGAATGATCAGGCCTCCAGAGTGCAGAGGAAAAAGCTAAATCAACAAGAGCAAAGGGGTGCAACGGGGGATGATTGACACAGCCAAGATTATCTCCCTCTGAAACACTATTGAGTATTCACTCCTCTGCAGCAGCTGATAGCCCTTCTTTGTGTTGTTTTTACCTCAGTATCATTCCTTTCATCCCCTTCTCTGACTGTCTCTTTCACCCTCCATCTTACCTGTGAGACTACATCCACAACAGGCAGACAAATCCAAAAATGCTTTCAAGAAAGCCTCTTTGATTTTCCGTTTGTTTTTTTTTGTTTTTTTAGACTCTGCATCCAAACCAGAATTCCAAATGTCTGATTTCGTCTTGTGTTTTGTGACCTGGCTGAAGGTTTCTCATTTAGAAATGAATGAGCGTATAAAAGAGATTTGATTGCACCTCATCTATGAACTTTAGATCCCTTTGACAGTATGTGAAGCTTGCAATTGCTAAATTGTGCAGCAGAGTCACAACAGAGCACACAACTTTGGGTTACTGAGCAGGTTACATTCATCTTCTTCCAATTTCTGACTTTCCATCACACACTGAACTACATAACAGGTGTTTGTGGTTTCATCCGTTCTCAAAGCTCAACTTCTCAGAAACTTCAAAACGCACAAGTCTTATTTTAGACAGGAAGCCAAAATGGTGGGAAAAGTCTGTATTTTCAGCCTCAACCAGCTTAGTGTTGACAACTGTTACTCCTTTATCTCTGCAGGAATCCTGATGGGGACGTTCAACCGTGGTGTTACATCGCTGATCATGAAGATGGGATCTACTGGCGCTACTGTGACATCCCTACGTGTCAAAGTAAGGGACTGATGCTCCTTTCTGTCTGTTGTCTCACTCTCGGTCACAGATCTGTGCTTTCTCATGCCCCCTGCGCCATATCATGGACATATGCACCAGACATTTTCATTGCTATGCTCATCTGCACCGCTGCTATGAATAGCTTTTATAGACTCTACGGCTTGTACACAGCTATTATCATCGAAAAAATGCCTCTAATTGCCTCCCGTCACCCCTCCTCCTGCCAAGCCCAGGCCTGCCCATGCTTTAATGTGAGCTGCCAATCACTACCTCACTGTGTGTGTCTGTGTATGTTCATGACCATCCCCTTTGGCTTTTTATCCTGTTTTGACATGTTTTATGCATGAGAAACTATTTAATCAACTGGCACAGGGATTTATTTGTTGTGTTTTTTTACCTGTATGTGAAATTGTCCATGTCTGGTAACACTCAGATCAATATTGTGTGATTGACTGTCTTTTTTTCTGCTTCTGTGTGTCATCTCTTCTGGTTTGGCACACATTTACAAAGACTTGGCTGTCTTTAATCCCATTACTTTCATTCCCTCCACCTTTTTTAATCACTGCTGTTGAAAACAGACTTAGAGGTGGATCAACCTACACAGTTTTGATGCCAAAGATCAGAATTCCTGCAGAGAGGGATCAGATTCAGTGATTTGCTGCAGGCGTGTTTGTGTTTTTGTTACACCTGATTATATTTAAGGTGTTGCACATTACTTCCTTAAACAGTACTTCCACATTTTACATGTATAGTTAAAATTTTTAACACATACTTTTAAGTTAAAAGAATCTAGAAACTGTTCACAATGCAAACTCAAACCTTGTGGAAGTAAAATAAATATTTCACATATCTCACAAATCCAACAGTTTTTACTTTTCTGTCTTATGTTATCAACATCTATTTTTGTTGTGCTTTTTTGTTCTCTGATGCTAAACATTCCTCCATCTTTCTGTCTCTCCTATTCTCTTTCTTTTCCAAACACACGTCTGTCTCTTGTACTTCTGGTGTGTCTTACTGTGACGTGTGTCCTTAATATTTTATGTTATTGCTTTAAATAAATCTCTTGTGTACAGATGTATCTCCTGCAGTAGATCATATAGAGTGTCTGCTTGAGTTAAGGTACACTGTAGGAATGCAGAGACTTTTCAGTGTGATTGGTTGGAGACTTTTGCTGCAGTATACAGGCATATGCAGTACTCAAAACCTCCCGAGCCCTCTAGCCATCCCCTATTATCCTGTCTGAGTGCCATGCTTGACTAAAGCCTGCTGTTTGAATAGCTCAGGACCCATTAACCCATCTAATAATGCCTGTTGGCTGCATGGTCTCTGTGTATCCATGTATATATCTATGGTGTGTAAGTGACTTCATGTGTATAGGAGCTTGTGTGTGCCCCTTTAGACTTTTGACTGACCTATTTCAGACAACTGTCCATTTAGTTTGCTGCGTCAAGGCCGATATCCCAAACCTTTGTGGTTTGGGAGGAAAGAGGAGAGCAGCCCACACTGGCTCTGTTTGGGGCTAGGCTTGTCCCTTATCTTTGATGAAATTAGGCCAGCTTTTGTTCCAGATGGGTTTGCCATGTGCTGGTTCAGCCTTGTTTTTGTCTAGGATCCAGTACAGCGCAGCATGTAACCCATCCTTGCGACATGTGGCCCATTTCTAACGGCTGCAAGTTGCACCCATATCGAATGCTGTCTTACATGAACGTTCTTCTTTCTGTTTGGGTATTAGCAGTCATACAAAAGCATGTAATGTAAGAAAAAAGATGGAGTTTGCTGTGAGCCAGGCATTCAGTGTCATGAAAACATGCCTGCTCAGTGGAGACGGTTTCTCCCTGCAGGGACACCATGGAGCGTTCAGACACAAATGCTCTGTCTCATTTATTGTGAAACCACAATTGCCACATGGTACCTCACCTTCTGGCGGTGCCTGTTCTCAATCTGCCGCGTTTCAAAGCTGTGGCTGCCAAGTGAGAGATCGCTGATGCTCTCTCGGTGTCACAGTCTGCAGCTGGCAAAGTAAGGCTGCAAAACACTGTGGTGTGCCAGAGAAAGGGCAACACTGCTCTCTGTTTTCATTTTGTCTGGCTTTTGTTTTGTCTGTCCCTTCGTTTGGTCTACTATTTTGCTTACGTTTGATGTTGCGTGGTTGGTAGTTGGTGGCCACTGGCTGAAACACCTGGTGCCTGCCAACAGTCGGTCTGTCATCCAGCTGGACTCCCTGTCATCTGGGGTCATGCCACCCTGGTGAGACTGACACGCCCCGGCATTGTGCACGCTGCCAGGCAGGTCACGCGAGGCCAGAAACATATCGTCTCACACTCTGGATTATAGTGTAGGTCACAACATTTGTTGATCTGAGTAGGCCCTCATGGCAGCAGCTATGGTGTGGTGGAAATTTCTAAACATTTCAGAAAGGCGCGTTGTCGTCAGCTGGACACACTGACATTTCCACGGCGTGTGTTGTCCTGCAGGATGCCTCTGTTTTTTTAGGTCCTTCTCATTTCCAGGCCACTAAATGCTCAGCTAAGCATAGCTTTGCCATGAGCATTGTTATTTATTGAAATCCAGTTCCTTTGCGGCAGACCATCCAAGCTCTGCTGAAAACAGATGATCTCCTTTTCACAGTAAACTACTAATTAATTAGTGCTGTATTGACAACCATAATAAAGGAAATACAGTAGTTTATAGTCTTGTGAGATTGTGTGTTCTCTGTTTTTCAGATAAATTCAGTTGCATTTGGAGAGTTTAATTTGTCAGGCCTCAGTGTGTACAGCTGAAAAAGATGAATGTGATCTGACAAAGTAATGACTGACGCAATGTGAAAAATTTACCGATTAAGCCTCTGGCCAAACCAGTCAGTTCAAGCGATGCAAACTAAATATGACTGCTCAACTCAAATTTTTATGGACTTAGTTTTTAGCTACAGACAAGTTCAGAGGTTAAGACGAGGATCTTATAAGTCACGCAATTAAGATCATCCTTCAGATTGAAGCATGTTTTACTGACATGTAACTGTGACTCAAAATAAAAGCCAGTTATTAATATTTGGATTATTAAGCAAAACTGACACACACCTTTTGTCAAACATCCAAACTTAGACTCGTCAAGAAAATACAAAGGTTTTATTTTAAATCCCTGATTGTCTTATTTTGTCTTGTGATAGATTTCAGGCATAGCTGTATGTTTCATTCTGATACTTCCTGTGTTAACGCCAAAACAAATATCTATCTGGGAACCTGCACGACAGCTACATAATGTACATTCAAGTTAACTGTTGAAGATGATGTTCCGATCAACTTTCTGATTTTAAATAGTGGATTTCAATTTGGCAGTTTTTTTTTTTTTGCTTTTTTTTTTGTGGTGCACCTCCTTCAAACTGACATGCATTTGCTTGACAAAATGTTGTGGCTGAATTTGACTGACACAGAGTGAAACTGACTGAGTACAGTCCTCAAGCGTTTGCCAAGACAAAGAGTCTTTGATCTGTGTGTTGAGATCCCATCTCTCAACAGTGAATAACCAAGAAAAACTTGTTGTGCCACTGTGTTTTTCTGTAGCGCAGAGAAGTGGAGTGGCTGTCAGGTTTTCTTCTGAGTTAGAATAATATAAAATTTAGAGTGTTTTTAGTAAAAAGGTGCATAAAAGATTCCCAAAGGTTCCCTGCCTATGATATGCTTAGTTGCATGTTTGTGTTGGATTGTGTCTTGTGCTAAGATGGACATGTTAAGATTATCCGCTTGCTTTTAGAACAGCATCTACTTTTGCACACTGTTGTAACAGTAAAGAGGAAGACAAGAGCCATTGGAGATCTCAAGAGCAGAAACAGAAACATCAGGTCTAAATGTGACTTCTATTAGTTTTGAGAATGAACTGAATGTAACCCTGAGGTGACCCACATGCACAAAAGAGGTCCTGATGTAATACATTACCATGCAGGCACGCACTGTGTTTACAGAAGTAACACTCCTGGGACGCAGAATGGTGACGTTAATTGCATTTCAATGATGTAAAGGTCGGATAAATGCAACCTGGTCGTTCCAACTGAAGTCCCATTACAAAATTTCAAATACGTATCAGATTTAGGACCACATATGAAAGTGGCCTGGGTTGGATTGGAAAAAAAATCGGATTTGTGTTGTTCAAACTGTCTTTAACAGATCGGATACAGGTTACATATGGGCAAAAAAGTTGGAGTGCAGTTTGAACGTAGCCTTAGTAATGAATGTAACAGTCTGTTCTCAGCATAAAACAGACAACTTAAAGGAGTGATATTTTACTTATTTGAATGGAAGCATTATCAAACATTTCCCTGTGGTCTACATAAACTGTAAATGCTCTGCTTGGGTCTGAATTCTTCATTAATTCAACTCCACA
>JAQQZY010000488.1:0-13714 GCA_030068375.1 Ostorhinchus rueppellii | reverse complement strand
AGACGAGTTTGTTTTCCTGTCTGAAGCAAGACGAGTTTTTCCTGTGTGAAGCAAAATAAAATGAACGTTTTTCCCTACACCACAGTCGTCTGCCGTGAGTGGTGTAACAGTACCTCTGCCTGTTACTACCTGTTTTTTGATCTTGGACCTTCCGAGCCTGTTTGCCTTCTCCATGTTGACCTGGACTGCCTTTTTGTTTTTGGACCTTTGAGCCTGCCTATCCCCTATCGGTACCTCTGTAAGATTGGACTGATTACCTGGTTTTGACCCCCGGACTGTCCCTGAACCCCGAGCCTGGACTTCCTCACTGGATCCTGAACATTTCCTTGTTGGAACAATTAAGGTTCCACTTATTGTACTGCTGTTAATAAAACCGTGTGACTGTTTAAACCTTAACCTCAGTCTCTGACTCTCTATTTGGGTTCACATCCCAGTGTCCAGACATGACAGTTAAAGTATTGAAAATGACCCCTTCATCACACACTTCAAATACGAGGTTTCAAAAAATTAGAAAAGTCAGAATTTAAAAAAAAAAAAAAAGAAAAGAAAGAAAACTATGAAGCTCATGTTGATCCTCAAAACACAGTATACATATAATGTACCTACTATAAGCCCTGTAACAAGTGCACCTGTTGAGCATGTATTCAGTCATGACGGTATAATAATGCGACCTCATCGCTCACAACTGAGTGACCAAATTCTGTCAAATTTAATATTTTGCAAATTCAATGCATTTTAAATGACTTTTCACCATTGTTAAAACAAAAAAGGCTAGCAGCTTTCTACTTGTACTTATATTACTGACCTCTTATTTTTCTGTTGCACGAGTTTGAAACATGCTTTGTTTTGCTTTTTTTTTTTTGACATATTAAAATATTTGTTAATAAAAGTGCAGTAATTTAAGATAGATGTCTTCCAGCTTATTATATTTCTGTGACTTGATTTGTGACTTCCTTGACCTAAGCTATGACTTGACTCGACTAATAAAAAGGACTCAATACTTCCTTGAGATTTGAAGGTGAAGACTTGAGACTTGCACATGTGGGACTTACTCCCATCTCTGATACATTACACTTTGTAGACAAGGAATCCAAAGTCTAAACCACTGACCTAATACCAACCTGTTTATTTATTCAATTCTCCCTCACATCTACAGATATCTGACAGGTTGAACCATCATTTGCACTTGTGCATTATGCGATTAGGCCCAGTGACAAATCATCTTCCTGAGTTTGTTGCAGACACTCAGCAGTGAAAACACCAAATTTCCTTTATTGTTTTTTTTTTGTTTGTTTGTTTGTTTGTTTTAGTCAATGAGGAGCAAATGAGTTAGGAAATGCAGTGAAGTAAAAGTGAAAGTAAACAGAATAAAAAATACTCAGGAAAGCATAATTTCTCCCAAAACATACTTAAGTATAATATAAGTATGACTTGAACACTGATCTCCAACAGATTGCTATGAATTGTGTTGATGACTGAATCATAATGATAGTTTCTTTAAATTTCACCACATGGTTAAATGAATGGATCATAATGAAACATTGGTAGATATCCCAGCCCTAGTGTTGAAAATTCTTATTTTGATCCCTTACAAACTTACTTTTATATGATATTTAACCCATAAAGTGACCAAAACCATCTACTAATCTAAACTGTTTAATAACTGTAGATCCATTAATCCTATCATTACATGTAAATAATTGGTGTAAAGTGCAGTTTGTCATGTTTTCATGGTCATCAGATATGACCCATTTGGACGTTCAAAGGCTCCATAGTGAATGCAGAAACACCGTCATCTTCTACAACATTGATTCACCAGTAAAACCCATGGAGTTGGATCAATGACAGTGGATGGAAACACTGGGTTTATGTTCAACTAATGATATGTTTTACAGAAAGAGTAACTTTTTCTCCAAGTCTGGTATAGTTTCATACTGTCTTCCATTTACAGTTATTTTTTATTATTCATTTATCTGACAGGGATATTTGTTTGTTTACCTGCTTGACTCGTTTCAGCTACTCCCTGTAGCCTTCGTCAGAAGTGTCACATGATGTTACTGTGACGTGTCTTATACAGCAGGTTACTCAGGTGGGTTGGTCAGACAGCAGGTAGGGTTTGTCGCGCACTTAGGATGTGGTCCTGGAGAACACGTCAGACAGCAGGGGGCATAAACCCTCCCTGCTGTTTGACCAACCCACCTGAACAGGCTATAAGACACATCACAGTAACATCGTGTGACGCTGCTGACAAAAGGCTGGGTAAACTAGGTCAAGCAGGTAAACAAACAACTACCCCTGTCTGACAAATGAATGATCTATTGTAACTTTTTCTTCAGTTCAATCTGTTTTTGACATAATAATCCACAACTTTAATCTGATCTTTAATGAATAACGATATGATTATAAATTAAATATAGGAAAATACCTAATTTTCCCTAAAACACACACACACACACACACACACTCACTCACACACACACACACACACACACACACAAAATAAAGAAGATAATATTTCAATAAATAGTGATAACTCACTTAAGAAATGTTAAATATGGACAAAAATCCATTTGAGAACTGCCACAAAAGTAGCACTGGGTCTTTATGGGTTAATCAATCATACTAAAGACAGACCATGTGAAGCAAAATATTGGCGAAGCTCATCAGTTTTGTGTTTGTGCGTCTAAGTCTGGAGTGAAGCAGCCGGGCTATCAGGCTTCTAAAACCCTAGTTAGAGACACAAGGATATTGTGGGCGACATACATGATTGTCCAAGCCTCAGTTCTGGTGCAAGAAAAGCTGCAAGGAACAAAGTAACACCATTACAGTTTGCTAACACAGTGGGTAAGTTGGTTATCAGTTGGGTGTATTCTGACTTTGGATCTGTGGGTGGAAAGTCTGATTGCATCTTTGAGCTGGTCTGCAGCCAAAAAACATGTGAAATGGTAAATCTAATCACTCTAATGTATTTTGCCTCACTCTTATTATATTAGCTTGTTAAACCAGGATACAGTAGGTTTCAGAAAGGGGTAATCAGGTATAATCAGCCCATGGAACAGATAGAAGGAAGTCGTCTTGACAACAGTGGCATATGTCTGTTCTCCAAATGTCATTTATCAACATTCAAGTGAGAAACAACAAGCCTGAGATGCGAGGGCCTGTGGATGCTCTTGAAGTTGAAAAGAGCAACTTTTGTTTCTGAAATAGGAGGGAGGAATCCAGACTCTCACCTCTTTCTCACTATTTCAGTTGAGATGCTGTTCTCAGTGTGCAATCACATCAGTGGGGCAGCTGTGCAGGTACACAATTTGGAGTGTTTGTTGACCTTATCGATGACCTCAAAAACTTCAATGCGAGCCAACTTTTCTGAGCTCACAATGCTGGCTGACCTTCCTCACACTGTCCAAGTGTCCCCATTAGCTGAGCTCTGTAGAATCAGGACCTTGTGGTGGCTTGTTGTTCATGTGATTCATGGACGTACTTAGGAGGACATTAGAGGACTTGTAACACTTTTACATGACACAGAAAAACAAGGGGATACAGAGAACATGACACAGAAAAAAAAAGTAGATTTAGTATCTGAGTATCCTCCTTTCACCCAAAACTCCCAGTGTCAGATTGCAGACCACATTTCATCTGTGCTCCTAACAACCGGCAAAGATCTACTCATATATTGATCTACTGTGGCCCAAAATTCATCAAGTGTTTACTTCAGGGAGCGATGCTGTAGGAAGACATGTTACAGGGTTTTGACAGGATTAAGCTGAGATACAGAGTTAACAACCAGTGCCGAACAAAAAAGGCAAGACAGCATGTGTGAGATGGCTGCTTGGTAGCAGTAGCCTTTCCACTACTAGTTTATTCAGTGAGATTTGCAGTCATGGATTGCAACACACCACAAGAGGCATCCTGAAGAAATTGAAAACAGCAGCCAAGAGCCGAGTGAGGCAAACGGCCAGCTGCTGTTCAAAGAGTAAATATCCACAACGAAGACAGGATGCAGCTAAAAATGTGTATATGACAGCATTTTCAAATGTCCGTGTAATTGTTTCATTATTAGGCTGAGATTTTGCGTGGGGACATTCAGAGTGTAGATTGCTGATGAGCTGTTTAGAGCTGAAAGCGTGTCTTGCTGAGACCATTAGGAATAACACTGAGTTAGATGATGCACCTTAAGCTCAAGTGTACATGCAGTGCGTGTGTGAATATCGAGTGCTGCTGACCAAGCGCAAAGGTATTTGTGGTCCTTTTGTACTTCAGCTGTTTTTCTAGATAACTAAAACAACCTTTTCAGAAATTCACTCTTTTACAGGATGTCAGATGGAAAGAGATTATGAGCTCATTCTTAAGATAAAAAAGGATAAGGATGAAAAAACATCTTGGGTTTTTTTTCATGTTAAAAAAATACATACAATTTAATCATGCCTGTTGACAGATTTCAGGCTGTTTTGATGAAAGTATGCAGCTATGTTCGTTTGGGAGATGTTATCTGACCGCAATAATGTTTTGTTTGATTAAAGAGAAACAAAGAAAAAAAAAAAAAAAGCAATATTGGATGTCCAGGAGTGGAGTGGGCTGCTATTAATATAGACCAACATGATCCCCAGAAAAGGAAATTAACTGGCTGGCTCCTAGTGTTTTGCCTACAGATTTATTCATTTGTATGACCAGGCTTCATGTAAATGAATTTTAATAACTAATTTTCTGCAGGTGGACGCTTTGAATAATAAAAATGACATCATTGATGTGTAGTTCACTGGCATGGCTCGGTCGCCAGAGGGCGCTTTGCAGCGACACCAGCGGGTGACGTACACTGACGTATGAGGAAGTATGTCTGTAGACAACAAATGCTAACTAGGATTGTATATGCTACATGTTATGGTAGTCACAGAAACATGATATGATTTCTGAGCAGCGGCTTTTTTTAAAAACACTTTGCCCTGGCGGGTTAGCATCTAAAATACCGAGCAAGTTGTAAGTTGTAGCGCTTTATTTAATTCCTTTGCTTTGGCATTGTTACTTTGTGTAATGCTAGTTAGCCAGCTAGCTCAGTTTCATAAATCATAGATATTGGCAAATGAGTCGGTAATACGGATTTCTTTGTTTGTCACGTACTGATAATAACATTACGTTCTCTGTGTTAAAAAGATGCCTTAAGCATTTTTTTTTTTGCTTTGCTGTACGTAGTGATTAAGTATGTGTAACACTGTTTATATATGTTTATATATGTAATTACATTGCTCTTCATGCAAATATGAGACGCCAGACCCAGTTGTCAGGTCTGCTGATAGAAAGTGTGATGGTTGGTCAGCTGATAAAAACCACTGTATGGAGAAATAACAACCACGACGCTTTAATCGACAGAGGTTGCCTGCAAACTCGTCTTATATAACATACATCTAGCAGCCTTCAGATGTATAATCTGGCATACCTGCATGTTTTATTTTACGTCCAATGCAATAAACCCCAGGTAAAACAGATACTGAAACAATCTGTGGAACCGAAGAAGAAACTGACATTTAGAAATTACATTTTTAAGCTGGATCAAGTGGTGGCATTCTGAATTACCGAGAAGAGCAAAGTTGAGTAAGCCCTCAATAGATGAAGCTATATTTTGCAAGAAAAAAATTGTCAGTGTTGTTGTATTGAACAAAAAAATATTGTCAAAATTCTCACAGATATTGGGAGTTTTTACACATACATGTCTAAGCTGGCCCAGCGACATGTCCAGGGTGTACCCCACCTTCGCCCATAAGTACCTGGCATAGGCTCCAAGCGACCCCCGTGACCCTAGGTTCAGAAGATGAATGAATGAATGTCTATGCAGGATGTCAGCATCACCTTATAAATCACAACCCAATGGGAAGCTTTTATTTCATGTTGTTGCACATTGATATGTCATGTACTTTGTACCTTTGGTTGCTCCTTCTTAGTGCGCAAACATAAGCTTAGTTATTTTTATTCTTTAGTTCAAGTGATGCACATTATATTATCAGAATATCAGTGGCCACATATGACTCCTATTGTCAGGTCAATACTCAAAAATGAACATTTTCATAGCAGCATAAGTATAGTTGAAACAACATTATTTTCAAGCACTTTGAGAAAGAAAGTAAAGTCCTGTCTTTAACTAAAGTCATGTCTTTAGTATCTTCAGCCCAGGTCAGGGGAAAAGCTTTTGGATGATGACAGTTAGATATAGAATAAAATATAGAATATTTTGAAACCAAGACTATCATCCTAATCTGTAGAATTATGGGTAAATTTGTTGTTACCAAACCTTGGACCTGTGAATTGGATTGACATTATGGGTGGGCAGTAAGACTTGAAGTGGTAATATGATAAAAACATAGCTTTTCAGTAAGTAGATAATCAGTAATTGTCATAATTGGGGTTAGAGGAATTTGATAGCAGGTACAAGGATCATAGATTTTCTTAAATGCTGTATTAAAGTTTACATTTTTTTGACAAGCAAGACATTTTTCATGAGTGTTGCTTTTCTTTGGCTCTTCAATAGTTTTGAACACTTGCTTATGAACATATATTTCAACTGATCTAGAGCACTGTCGCCTCACAGCAAGAAGGTCCTGGGTGCAATTCCAGGGACCTTTCTGGGTGGAGTTTGCATGTTCTCCCCTTGCTTGCATTGGTTGTCCGGGTACTCCGGCTTCCTCCCAATATCCAAACACGTACATCGATAGGTTAATTGGTCAACCTAAAATTGCTCATAGGTGTGAATGTGAGAGTTATTGGTCTCTATACGTCAGCCCTGCGATGAACTGGTGACTCGTCTAGGGTGTACCCCGCCTTTGCCCATAATTATCTCACATAGGTTCTAGCCCCCCAGTGCATTTTCTACACCTTCATGCACCTTCATGGTGCGCAAAGCACTTTATAAAGCCTCACATTCACACACACACACACTCACATGAGTAGGCTGCTGCCGCCACACAAGGCTCTGGCAGACCCTACTGGTAGAAATTTAGGGTTCAGTGTCTTGCTCAAGGACACTTCAATGTGTGGACAGCCTGAGCCAGGATTTGAACCAACAACCCTTTGGTGATTGGACTCTCCCAACTGAGCCTCAACTGTCCATAGAGAGAAAACTGAAGAAAAATGGTCTTTTATTGTAAAATCTGTCATTAAGTTTAGGTAAATTGTACTAGAAACTAGAAAAATTGAATTATAACTACAGTTTTCTTTCTACATCATATAGGTTGGTTGGTATTCAGCCTTAAGTCTGAGAGGACAGCAGTATTTCCAAGCCACTCCAATGTCTTCTGGCTGTCCACCCCAGTCCCCTGCTGTGGCAAAGTTGGAGGTAGCAATAGAGGGAGAATGCCCACTGCTCGCTGCCACGTTTGCCTACTGGGACAACATCCTTGGACCACGGGTGCGCCATATCTGGGCTCCAAAAGGTGACCAAGTAATGTTCCTCAGTGATGGAGAGGTCACGTTTTTGGCCAATCATACACTTAATGGAGAGATCCTACGTAGCGCTGAGTGTGGTGCAGTGGATGTGAAGTTCTTTGTCCTGGCAGAGAAGGGCGTCATCATTGTATCCCTCATCTTTGATGGTGAGCTGAAGGGGGACAAGAACACCTGTGCCTTGTCTATTATCCTGCCTCAGACAGAGCTGGCCTTCTACCTACCTCTGCACACAATCTGTGTGGAGAGGCTAAAACATGTTATCCGCAAGGGACGTATTTGGATGCAAAAGGTAAGCTGCTTGTACTCACCTGTTGATTTCTCAGTCTTGGACTTGTGAGGAAGCAAATTAGTACTCCACACTCATTAAAGGAAACCAAAACTCAAAATCTATCCTCACATCAGTTCTTGCTTTTAAGTGAATATTAAGTAATTGATCAACTTCTGCTTTACTCATTAGGTTTTGTATCAACATTGGCACAATAACAAAGTTGCAGTGTCTCAACAAAGGAGTAATTTAGCTAATTATTTGCTCCAAAGGATCAAATAGAAACAACAGGGAGAAGAAGCACTAAATTAAATGGAATATGTGAAGGAGGGCTCCGACCTTAGAAAGGTACATCACTGAAGACGGTTCTGTCTCCTGTGACAGCTGTTCCTGCTTTCAGTCACTTTCCCATGACATAATAAATATTTGAGGAGGTTTTTTACTTTTCTTGATGTACCTGCAGTTTAGTCTTTTTTTATCTTGGCTGTCTTCTGCTACTTGCTGGGTCTCTCATAAATGACAGATTCTCTCCAGTGAACACTATAAAGAACCATAATATTTTTGATGCTGATCATTGCCGGCCAAATTGTGGTTTATAATCCGGTATACCTAATCACTAATTAGATGGTTTCTGATTAAGCTTTTAGGTGTAGGTTGTTTATACTGAGATCTATGCAATATTTTGATTATGCGGCATTAAATGGTAGTAATATGAGTATAAACAACTTCAAGGCTTCAAAAGTGTTATTTCGTCATGGATGCTAATATTAAATGACACCAAGCTCCAACTTAAAAAAAAAAAACACAAAAAACCCACCACTCTGTCTGGGGGGAAAAGTGTTGCCGCAGACTTCATCATTTTCATGACTTGTTAACATTTTAAAGGCTTTCAGCTTTTGCAGCCCACAGTCGAAGACAATCCTTTATTAATGATTGAGTTACATACATTTGAAAGTCAAACTTCTCTGCAGCTGGGCCAAAAAAATATGTCAGTGTAAGTTGCCTGGCTCTAGTTTGCAGAAATGTGGAGTCATTGTTTTATTTTCCTTCAGGGCTACAACATCATATCAGTGCTGAGTTTGGAGATCATCCCCATCATGGAGCTTTTGGCCTCCATGAAGACACACAGCGTGCCTGAGGATATAGATGTGAGCAACATCCATATTAACACCCACACATTATTGTCCTTCACTTGAACCATGCGCACTATCAGACTGTATTTCACATTACATCTCTGAAGGAGAAATGAGATAAGAAACATCAGTTTTGGTGTGAATACAGGCAAAGGCACTAGTGTACTGTTAAGATCGGTGTTGGTCAGTATTGTTATGTGTTTTTGCCCATTATTGTCTAATCACAGCTGACTTTGGCTGATGTTTTTCTGATTTTATATTCATGGTTGTTTCATTTGTATGATTGAATTTGCTACTTCAAAGAGAGTGTAGCAAAGGCCTGTCAAACATTTGAGGTATTTCTTTCCCAAGCACAAATGAGAGAATAAGTAACAAGAAAACCAAAGTAAACCAACAAAAGCATCTGTTTCACTGATCAGCCCAGAATTTCCATTAAAGGGGTCATATTTTGCTAAACCCGCTGTTATTAGTCTTTCGCACATTTATTTGTGTATTGGGATCCTAATGGTTCAGTTTGAATTTGAACCCACCAGGTGCTGTAAAGCTACACTATACTGCCAAAAGTATTCCCTCACCTGCCTTGACTCGCATATGAACTTCAGTGCCATCCCATTCTTAATCAATAGGGTTTAATATGACGTTGGTCCACCCTTTGCAGCTGTAACAGGTTCAACTCTTCTGGGGAGGCTTTCCACAAGGTTTAGGAGTGTGTTTATGGGAATTTTTGACCATTCCTGCAGAAGTGCATTTGTGGGATCACACACTGATGTTGGACCAGAAGGCCTGGCTCTCAGTCTCTGCTCCAATTCATCCCAAAGGTGTTCAGTCAGGTTGAAGTCAGGACTCTGTACAGACCAGTGAAGTTCATTAACACCAAACACTTTCTTCCAGGTCTTTATGGACATTACTTTGTGCACTGGTGCACAGTCATGTTGGAACAGGAAGGGACCATCCTCAAACTGTTCCCACAAAATTGGGAGCATGGAATTGTCCAAAATGTCTTGTTTCAGCACAGCAAGCAATTTTGGACAATTCCATGCTCTCAATTTTGTGGGAACAGTTTGGGGATGGTCCTTTCCTGTTCCACCAATAGAAGCAATGTCCATAAAGACATGGAAGAAAGAGTTTGGTGTTAATGAACTTGACTGGTCTGCACAGAGTCCTGACCTCAACCTGACTGAACACCTTTGGGATGAATTGGAGCAGAGACCGAGAGCCAGGCCTTCTGGTCCAACATCAGTGTGTGATCCCACAAACGCACTTCTGGAGGAATGGTCAAAAATTCCCATGAACACACTCCTAAACCTTGTGGAAAGCATAGTGTATCTTTATATTCATATCCTCAAAAATTGAGTGGATTCCAAAAAACAGTTTTAATTCTTTCTTAATTTGTTGCATCTATAACTATTTACGTCATGACATTTGCACATATAAGGTCAAGACTTCCAATGAACATTTCTCCAAATACACCATAACTGTTTGTCAGCAGCAACAGTTGTAGTAAAAACTGAAAACATGTCCAAACTTCAAGCCGATCACGGAAACTGTTCAGTTGTTGGCTGAATGGGACAGAGTAGCACAGTCAACAACCTGGGCGTGAAATGGCCCATGTGCATTTAAAGGGCCAGCACTCACAACGACCTTTCTGGTGTCATTACTCAGAAATAGTGTTGAAGATGGACCTGTGGAGTTGAATAAATGAAAAATTCAGACCCAAGGATAGCATTTCCAGTTTATGTAGACCACAGGGAAATGTTTGAAAATGCATAATTCCATTTTAAAAAGCAAAATATCACTCCTTTAAAGAGACATCTGAAAATGGTCAGTCAGGATGTAGATGCAGAGCTTATCATTTAGACATATTATGTAATATTTTAAAAAGCTTGTCATCAACACTAGTGTATTTCAGTTGTTTGATTATGTCACTTGTTCTATTGGTTTCCAAGAGGTTTTTACCACCAAGTGTGATTCAACACAGTTGTTCCCTTCTCATATGCAAATCCACCAAAACATGGGACTGAAAGAATCCGACTTGCTGCTTTCATTTACACTGTCACACGGTGGTGTTTTCATGTTCTATTTTCACTACAGTGGGTGAATGTGCCCATCAGCACTTTTCTCTTTGTTGACACCAATTTTAAAAATTACTCATTTGTTTTTCGCTCCTGCTGAGTAGATAAAAGACACGGTGCTAAATGATGATGACATCGGGGACAGCTGCCACGAGGATTTCCTCCACAAGTAAGCACCTCAATACAGGCAAATGGAGATGAATGATGAACAATGCCCATTTAACACCCATCAACCTTGCAATGATGAGTAATGGCTTTCCACTTAACTGAAGTTTCCTCAGGAGAAAGAGCGAAAGCTAAATTGCTGTTAGTGTAGAGAGCCTGCAATGTCCATTCTGGCAATGAAGCTCAGAGCTGAGCAGGATTAGTTCAATGTCCTGCAGAGATGACAAAGTATCTGTTAACTGGAGCTCATTTACTGGCTTGTAAAGGATATTTATAGCCGTTGATGAGACTGACAGACCACTGGTATCTTTAGATAATGTGAGATTCTGTCTAAATGAAATAACACTAAAAAAAGAGATGAATATAGAAATAGCTGGAAAATGTCTTTTTCCACTGTCTCGCTGTTACCATCCTAATTCTCCCTCAATGCAAAGCGTGATAAATGTTTTTAGGACACAGTTCCTCTGTCTCAATCATTAGTCCTAAAAGCTGACATTAATAAATGGAGTAATGCTAATTAAGCTAATTGGCTCTAATTTGCATGTCTTTGTCTCCTCGGTTCAGGGCCATCAGCTCTCATCTCCAGACGTGCGGCTGTTCAATAGTGGTTGGAAGCAACCCAGAGAAAGTAAATAAGGTAAATTCACTGGATTAGTGGCTGCGCACAGACAAATTTGTAATGCATCTGCATAATTTAGAATGTTTTGAAGTGTGTTGTGCTGCTGTCTTGAGTTTAATGAGCCCTGTATGCACTTTTTCAGCTTCTGTTGATTCTTGCATTAGTCGACTCAGTGTTTCAAATGTCAGTCTGGGCTCGCAACTGTTTCCAAAAAGATAGACGAAATATAATGAGGGATATAAGCTCCTTAAGATGTGTACACTGTGTATATAAATCAAAAAGATGACAAGTCAGACATTTTGCCAAGAAAGAGAAGAGTTTGGATTAAGTAAAGTTGATGTAAAAGTGTTGTGTCGCATCCGATTTCTCTGTGTTTGTGTCGGTTTAAACCAGGGTTTTTCTGAAGAGTTGAGACTTAATCGGTTTCCTTGTTGATTGATGGTGTGTGACTGTTTCTCACAGATTGTGCGAACGCTCTGCCTCTTTCTGACCCCCACTGAGAGGAAGTGCTCTCGCCTCTGCAAGGCTGACTCGTCCTTCAAATATGACACAGGCCTGTTTGTTCAGGGTTTGCTAAAGGTACTGTCGCCACCAGTTCATTGAAAATTACTTGGCCAGAAAATAAGACCTTAGCCACTGCTATAACCTTGATTTGCTGCAAATATTTTTCATCACCACAAGGTACAGGGCTCATGTTCCCTGAAATATGTGATGTACTTGATTTGTTTCAGTATTTTCTTTCTTTTATTTAAACCATATCAGCCGAAACTTGTTTGTTTTTTATGTTTTGGTTTTTTTGTTATTTTTTTAACATTGCTCAAGGGGGATCAAGATTACAACAGCCAACATTTTCAATATCTTTATCTATCTCTACAGTTTGGATCAAAAGTTCCACATATTTAGTCAATATTTATTAATAATACAATTAACTCTGACTTATCATATTAAGAAAATCCTACCAGGCAAGTACACCCAAGCTGTTGTCATTAGAGCCGTTTTTTTTTTTTTTAATTCTCAGGACTCAACAGGAAGCTTCGTCTTGCCTTTCCGTCAGGTGCTCTACTCACCCTACCCAACAACACACATCGACGTAGATATCAACACAGTGAAGCAGATGCCGCCGTGCCATGAGCACACATACAACCAGCGGCGTTATATGCGCTCAGAGCTAAGTGCGCTTTGGAGGACAGACAGTGAAGAGGACATACCTCTTGATACAGTCATTCCCACTGATGAAACCTTCACACCTGATCTGTAAGCCACATGTCGACACTTATGGAAAATATTATTCAACAATTTAAACCTTTTCAGAAGAACAAGACTTTTACATTATTAACCGCTATGCTTTTCTTTTTAGGAACGTATTTCAAGACGTCATGCACAAAGACACTTTGGTGAAGTCATTTATAGATGAGGTAAGAATGTAACATCAATCTTAATACACTCTGTAAATTCTAATTACATTTAATATTAAAAGTATTAATAATAAGTATAAAAATTAAGCTTAAAGTACAAATAATACATAAAATAAATACAACTGAGAGATTGGTTGACTTTTAGAGACATAATAGTTTTTTATTGTCATATTGATGCTCATTATAGAATAGAATAGAACTTTACTGTCATTGCACATATTTCAGAGCAACGACATTTCATTCCAGATTACAACCAACCAAGATGACATAAACACATGACGTACATGGGGATACAGGTACAGTTGTAACGGAGGAGTCGCAGTTGAATGCGCCCCATTTTCGCAGATTGGAAAAGGAAAACAACTGCTCAACATTATGTTCTTTAAATATATGAATGAAATAGAGAACATTATGGCAGGGTCTTTAAAAGGTCTTAAAATGCTTGAATTTACAAATCTGCATTTAATATTCTTAAAAGGTATTAAATTTGATATGGTAGGTCTTCAGTTATGAAGAAATCCTCAGTTATGGTAAATTTAAAGGTATGGTGGGAGATCTTTTTTTGGAACATTTTTTTACCATATTGCTTGAAAACCTCTTCACAATCCCATTGT
>JAQQZY010000487.1:39434-53109 GCA_030068375.1 Ostorhinchus rueppellii | reverse complement strand
CAACAACAACAACAACAACAACAACAACAACAACAACAACAACAACAACAACAACAACAACAACAACAACAACAACACATGCTCAAAAAAACAGTCCAACTTTAAGGAAATTAAAAATTTTAAATCATGACAAGAGGTGGGTGGTGATGGGAAAAAGATTTACATTCCATTTTAGATTGAAGAACCTTTACTAAATATTTGACAGTGATAGGTGTTGTTACTGATGTGAGGGATGCATTTATGTCAACTGACACTGACTAATTAAAATAGTTGGATGTAAACATTTACTAGTCGCACATAAGCTCTGGTAACACGACTCCTCTAGCCCAGTGGTACATGTTTATTTCTAACTGATGCTCCAAAAATTCAGCAGCTACACCCAAGCTATCTGATCACCCAGACACCTCCAAGAATAACTGATAATTAAAATTCGTGATGCAGACTACTGGCTGCTTTCATACGGGTTCTCTCTTTACTCACCTTGCCAAGGATTTTTTTCCAATACTGCCTCCAAAGAATAACAGCAATGACAGCCAGCAGCAGCAGGATGATGCCCACCAGGCAACCTATTAGGATGGCCGTGTTGCTGCTATCATCTTTAGCTACAGGAAGCCCTGCCTTTGGAGACACAGCGGCAAATTCTGGCCCTGAAAAAGGTAAATACAAGATAACATGAGGGGTGTTTATGTATTTGGGTGGTTTGCCGGCTGAAACATGCTGTTATTGGTCTGATGCGATACGTTTAGAGTACAGCACAGCATCTGTTTTGTGTGTGAGTTTGTGAACATCAGTTTTATGGGTTCGGTCATGCACTCACTGGGGTTACACAGTTTCACCAGGATAACTAAACATCTGACGGGTACTGTCTAAGTATGCATCCAGTGTTCTTGTTCATACCACAGGCCTTCTCACACTCTGCTGTTTGTGTGAGCAGTGTTTTGCTTTGAAGTAAACTATTAATCAGAATCCTGCATTGTTTTTCGACTTGGCATGTCATTTAAATGAGGGATGAAAGAGTTTGCTCAGTGCAGTTTGATGTAAATTTTACTCATAAAAGAAACCCTTAAAACCAGAATCTGAACAAATAGCTTAGTTAAGAAAGCCCAAAGATATTGGCACGCATACTTGACACGATGCATCTATGAATAAAACATGGATAAACAATTATACACCTGCATGCACATACATTTACCAGGCAAAAACTTACACACCACAAAGTCATAACAGAAAACACCCCCTGTCCCTTTCACTCTGTCAATTCGACACCATGTGGGTAATAAACAAACTCTAACAGAGGCGTTTAACCACAACCAGTAAAATGACAAAGGGGAATACACGCCACAGAAAACCATTTCCAGCTTTTTAAAAAAGCCTGTTATTGTTTAGCTGCGTAGACCAGAGCCAGCTCCCCTGAAAAACATGCAGTTTGTATGACCACAGGAAGCCAAGTTGTTATTGTACATAAATATAAAGCACTGTAGCTCTGTTAGCGTTTTTCCTACAGCTGTGTATCTCCATACTCAGAGGACAGAGCCCAGTGCCAAAGCCTGCCCCCATGAGCCCTCTTCCACTATACTTCATATTCGCTACAGAGCAGTGGGACAGTTTTAAGATGCTGGAGGAATGCCAGAGCGGATGAAGCTAGCTCTCCTCCCTCCATTCATCCCCCCTATTTTTTTTTGGCTCTCTCACCTGTCAGCGTCCAGTTACCAGTGGTTTCCATCATGAAGGTGGTGTTGGTGGGGGGTTCTGGAGGAGCGAGGGATGGACAAAGGAGTAGAGGCAACGAATGAGAAGTGAAGTGATGAAGACTCAGAGGAGAGTGAGGAATTGAGGAAATCAGGAAAAGCATGATACTGCCTTATTTGTCTTTTCAGCAAAAATAAAAACGAAACATACCACAGACTTCTAAAAACCAGAATGTCAACTTTGAAATAATCAAAACCAGCATTTCTTTCTTAGCCAGATTTGTCTTACCAAGTCTGTAAGATTACAATCTTATGTTGGGGTTGGTTCAGAAAATCTTGGCTCGAGGCCAAAACAGACAGGGGCCTCCTTTGGCACTGCCTGCCTTTGGGTCTACTTTAGAAACATGGCTTAGGCACAATGCTGACATGCTCGCACTCATCACGACTGTTGGAGAAAGGCAGGCACGTCTCTGCCTCATCACAAGAGGTGATGAGGCAGAGATCAGGGGAATTAGGGAAGCAACAGAGTGACGGGAGGGGTGGATGAAGCGGTACGGTGGGTGATGACAGGGGACGACACAGAAATATTGGACAGCGGATAGCAAGAGAGGAAAATCTGGAGAAAAGGGTGGAGGTGGGGAGAGAGAGAAGGGGGAGAAAGAGGAGCAGGACTTACCGGAATGGCCCAGGGTGGTGTTGGAGGGGCTGTAGGGAGATGTAGGAGCTGAGGAGGTGTGGTTAACAGTGGGAGGAGAGGAGCTTGGGAAATGAGGAATATTGGGAAAATGATGGGGAAATGAATCATCTGGGACATCGTCAGCAAATGGCTCTGAAAAAGAAAGAGAAAGAAAGAGAAAGAGACAGAGAGAGAGAGAGAGAAGGACAATTCAATACAAATAAATGAGGTTTTGAATATTCAGGGAGTTTTCATGTTGCATAACACACCTCATTCTCAGCTGCTGTGGTCAGAGCTTGTTGTTTTTCCCAGACAAGACAGCATCTTACTCATTTATGTTAATTGCCTCCGGGCTTTCGACAGAGTGATATTGTCTTCTAACAAATCTGGCTGATTACTCACTACCCTTTGTTACCTTGCAAAGTAACTACTGCTGTCTTTGAGCACGAGCCATCATATCTACAAGAAGCACCAAAGCCAGTCACTTCAGATTTTTATGGTAGTAATATGTCATTTCAGTTTTCTGTACATTTTGGAGTACAAGAAGAATCACTGAGACAGCTCTAGCCATAAAAATATGAGCAGAGGGGGGAAGAAAAGAAACAAAGGCTAAATGCTTCTTTTCTGGACCATAAACAGTGTATTGGGGAAAAAAAACTTGTTCCTTCAGTTTCACTGCATTTGAGGAAAATTATTCCTGTCCCAATATCAAAACCAATTTCAGTCTAAATGGATGGAACCAAAACACAGAGAGTAGAAAGTAGAAAGGACAACTCTTTAGTCCGTTCATCAGTGCATATAATGATAAATCCAACTAGAATAAAACAGACAAGAAAGGGAGAAAAGGCCACAGAGGAAATGTCATAATGTTTCAAGTTCGGTAGCTGACATTTAAAACTGGTTCGCACATTGGACCAAAGTTAATTGTTAATTATTTTCAGAATATGTTTTTTTCTTTTTTAAATTCAGAATGGTTTTACAGCTTTTGTATTGTATTAAAATGGTCCAAGGCCCAGTCAGCTTTGCACTGAAACAACAAGTAGAAATGTTCAAAGGTCAAAGGTTTTATTTTGTCATTCCTCAGTACAAGTACATAAGAAATGAGATGGTGTACTCCTTGGTTAAAAGCAGTGTAAAATGAGGCATAAACAGGAAATCACATTCAATAAGCTAAAATAAATTTTAAAATATTGAATGTCCTTCTAGGGGCTATTGTTTTTATTATTCTTAACTTACATAATTTTTAGAAAGTAAAGAATTATGCTATTTTTCTATCTCAGGATGTAGGATTATAGACAGATTTAGTGTCTAACTCAAGACCCTCCCACATACAGAAACAGAGGATGTAAGGTCTTTATCAGATAGCGCAAATTACTGCAGCACCAGAAATCCACTCAACAATGGAGTCTTGGCTTTACAAATATAATGACCTTTAGCCTCAGATAATTCTCTCTCTCTCTCTCTCATATATATATATATCACATAAATGGTGCTTGCTTTTTTCTTAAAAAGAAATTCTGCACCTGTATTTCTACTTGAAGAGAATAATTAATATAATCATGTTTGACGAATTTGTTTCCATTTATTTGGCTGTTGAGTAAATATGACATGTACAAGTGCTATTAACAGCTTGAAAAGGGGAAAAAAAAAATCTAAAATGAAAATTTAGTTACATTGTACTGCTGCTAATAGAAATTAAGTTATAAAAGACGAGATGGTTTTAATATTTTTGGTGATCGAAAGCAAGCTAGTTTTCTGAACTCAGGCCAACTCTTGTGTATCATTCATCAAAAGCCTGGCATCACTCCAGCTCCCCGGCATGTCGGACCTCTGCTGAGCCGAATCATTTTAACTAGCAGAGGTAAGTTAACTTTGCTGATTCTTATCACACTGCGACTGACAGTGTTGTTGAGCAGAGAGGACAGTTTAATTAGTCACAGCAGTCTCAGTTGGAGAGCAGTGGTGGAGTGCTCCATCTGACTTCCAATCAGATACACATAAATCCTGTCTAAAGGGAGGCTGCTAAAACCCCTCTCTCTTTCTGTTCGCTGTACGGGTCTGGTTCACCACGTAAACAGGGACATAGCGAAGACTAAGATCATTACACCTTCCAAATTAATTTAAAAGACCACTATCTTAAATGAGCCTGTGTGTCTGTAAAGTGAAGTTTAAGCACCTTTTATGTGATTGGGGCTAAACTAATTTATCCTGTTCATCTTCAAATTGTGTTTGATAAAAGAATAGCATTACTATTGCCTTTTCATTGAAAATAATGCCAGGGTCAGGGACTGGACAGGGACACTGACTGTGAAAAATGCTGATACCCTAAATTAATTAAGAACGCAAGGCAAGGACAAAAACATCATTGCCTCTGTCTGCGGAGGATCGTATTAAGTCGAACAAAAACTAGCTCATTAGGTTTCTGGTTACCCTTTATTTGACTTTGAGCATTTAAAGAAAAGCTGATTTGGACTAAAACTACAGGAAAACTATCTGTTTCAGGTGTCACTCTTTTTGTTGCCTGTGGCTATAATTAGCTGAATATCTCCTAGACCTCATGGACAGTACCAAGCATAGTTGCTAGGATATCTGTGACGTGAATACAAAGTTTTCTTTAGAGGGAAAAACTGCCTGTCAAGGCAAAAGAAACGCATTTCTTTAAATCACTTCAATTTTTCTTCTGCTTACCAGAGAGAAATGATATCTCGCTGATGAGCAGCCAGCGGTCAGCAAAAAAAAATTTGCAGCGCAGGATCTGTGCCGGCCGGCCGCCCAGAGGCAGGGTGATGGGTCGTGACGAGGGGTCCTTCAGATCCTCCAGAGGCACAAGCAAAGTAAGGGCAGGAGACGACCACTGCTGGAGGATGCCAGGCTTAAAAAGACACTCTACTTTACTGAAGACTCGCACTCCCTGTGTGTGACGGTTGTTACTGTGCACCTAGAAGAAAAGGCATGTTGGGGGGAAAAAAAAGAGCACAGTTGAGCAAACTGTCTTTTAATTCACTACACATCTAAATTAGCTTGGCCCTAGAGCAAATAACAGAAGCGTAAGAAAAATCAAGACCTTGGTCGTCCATGATTTGAGAATCAAGCAGGATGAGATTCAATTAACACTTAAAAATAATGACACATTCATCTTGTTCACCCTTAATTGTTTTGGCACAAGCGAGGTAAGTGAATTAGTGTAGAATACCAGAGCCAAGAGAGGGGTTGAAGGAAAAGAAAGTCTATAACAGAAGGCGGATGGAGGATGAAGGCTGAAGAGGATGAAGGTCTATTTTTCTGGTTAATAGAACCAAGGAAAGGCCAACAAGAGAGTAATCTACAACAGTAGATCTAATACATGAGGCATTGTTGTAGACAGAAGGAGGAAGATGAGTTTGAGCAGAAGGATAAGGAGATATGAGATATATGAGATCAAATAGACCTGACAGACAACTACGTAGGCTTCTTCTATTTTTCGGTGGGAGAAGAGGTGCTCTGACAGGTTTGCTATTAACCTCACACTTCATACAGGCTGAGCCACTCTAACTTAATCCATATGTTAATGCACACTCAGACGCATGAGGAACAGCTGCACCAGATGTCGGGTTCACGTGCAACTGAGTCTTGAGGGAGGTTTCTATTCTATTTTGTTGGTAGTGGGGGTCTATCTAATAAGTCAATAGAGTCAAAGTAATTCTCAACTCCTTTAGGGAATCCAACTCCAATAACCTCCACTTGGCATAATTTGAGAGCATAACTTTGCATTCATTATGTTTTACCATAAATCTTACTTCCATTATAAATTCTGTCTGATCTTTTTGTTTTCTTACCCCGTCTTTTACGTGTGGTTACAAATAAAAGATCTGCATAAAATCCCACATGACAGAAACTGTATCTTTGCAAAGTTAGTGCTGTGTGGGTCCCCTGCGGAAGAATAACCATGTTCTATTAGGGTTGGAGGAAATGCAGGTCATGACTGACAAAAGGTTAAAGAGCAGACTTCCCAATGGGAGAGTGATTAGGTGCGGGTTAAGAAACTGTGGACTCCAGAGACAAATCAAGGCAGAGTTAGGTTCAGGTTCCCATTTTGTATTTATTTGACCTGTGGGTCTGACATATCCGCTCTGCCAGGCCAGCAAAACAGTGTTATGTCAGCTGAGGTTAGTGTCGGGGAAACCACTAGGGAAAAGCCAGGAAAAACAGGATAAGCTTTGGAAAACACTAGGAATACCCCTGGGGAGGATTTTAAAGGGTAACTGTGAAACACTAGGAAAAGAATGGACATGCAGATGAAGGGAAAAGCTAATAAAGAGAATCCAGAAATGATACAGCTCATCTGATACATAAAAGATTACTTGTCATCTCATTACACCGATTGAGATTCCTGCTGTTCACTTTGCACATGTATAGGGTAAATCCCACCCAAACCAACATTCCATCCCACGTCCAACGTGACAACCCAGTTATAATTCAAACTGTGTTGCTTCATATTATTATCTCCCCCTGTCGCTCTACAAACTAACCCCAAAAGCCACACAGACGCATAAACAGTCTGATGCAACTCGGTGGCACCCAGAAAACCGATCGCAGACACACTGTCCCATGATAAACAACGGCGCATTAAAACTAATTAAATGGATGCAGAGCTATTCCAGTCAAATGCAGTTTTCTGGAGAGGTGGCGCATTAACAGTGTTACGCTAGTGAAAAAAGAAACAACTCTGCCGTGGAGTTAGTTTTAGAGGTCACGCATCAGCTAAACTGGCTGGATATACTCAACAGTAATTTCTAAAGAGTTCCATCAGATGCAAAAAAATAAGAATCAGCCTAATGTCCCACCATTATCACAATGGCATTCTTGACTTGTGCTAATGGGGTAATTTATTTTTTGAATCAATGCATTAATTAACAGTTAATAGTTCTTTGTCAGCATACTTGGTTTCACATAATACACGAGAATCGTTTATGGAAAAGAACTCATTTTAAAACAATAAAGCCTCACAGAAAAACTATTTTACTCCATTAATAATCAGTATTACACGTGAGTGTGCTCCAAAATAAAATCAGATAATGGCCTTTAACATTCAGTATTACGCAAAATCAAATCATCTCCTTTAAAATGGGAGAATGCATGTATGAAAACAGTTTGCCATTTTTACTGACTTCATTGTTTTTTGTTTTTTTTTTTTTAGACAGACAGAAAAGATGTGGTTAGTGGGACTTGAAATGGCACATCACAGATGAGATATATGTAACTGAACCACTGAGCCACAGGGATGTCTGTGTACTCTTGTTGTTACAGTGCTAAAAAGAAATGTCTCAAATGAACACAGACATTACACGGAGGAGTCCACATCCTGCAGAACCCTCTGACATTAATTTACATGCAAACCCCCACATATACTGCATATATTCTCATATCTCTTGGTGCCTACCTGCATGTTATGAAATTTACGTGGTTTCTCAAAATGGAACTCAATGTCAACACTGCCTTGCCCCAGAGCTTCCCGACTCCAGCCCAGGTAGTCGTATCCGGGCCACACTCTCAGCTCTTTAGTTTGTATGAAATCGTCTCCTCCCAGAACTCCATCACACAGCTGACCCAAGCCTCCAAACTGCATCCTGTGCAAACACATACACAGCAGAGCATGAGTTAAACTGTAGCTGTTTGCAGAAATGATGCTGCTGATGCTGCAGACTGGCTGTCACTTTCTATTTACAAATGCATTCATGATGAAAAAATAGTCATGCATACTTAGATACACAGGCTGGTCCACGTCTAGTGCCTGAACACAAAAAGGTCACACATACACCCTCATCTGTTGCAAATATGTCTGGATTACATCAAAAGTGTTCTTACTAGCTTGCCTGCTAGCAAAACATTTCAGCCCCATTAACCACACAGCCTATGAAAGTGAGGACCTCCCCAATTTCTTCTTCATCCCCCCTTTTCTTCCTGCCAAAACATTATGGCCAGGAAACATGCCTCAAATCCCTGAGCAGCGAAAAAAAATTATGTCATTCCCTTTTGATTAGGCGGACACCAGAATTACTTTTAAGAAAAAGAATTGGCTGACATCCCACTTTAGTGTTAACAGATGTGATGGACGCTGTGAAGAGGCTTTTGGTCTTCCATTAATCAAACCACTTTTCTCTCCACTTTATTGACCGTAACATTTGGGACATTTTATCACAGTCATATTTGCAAAAGCATTGTTGCAATTTGCCAAGGACATGTCTGTGAATCCAGGCAAAGTATGGAAATGAGACACTTACTCGTGTATAAAAATGTATCAGCTAGAGCTGATGCATATCTTACCCATGCTCAGTGCTGCCATCGTAGGTGGAATCATTTAGGTAGACAGGCATGCCAGAGAGGTGCATGATGTGACCAGCTGGAACTGTATAAGCCTTCAACCCATCTGAATGCCACAAAACAAGAGTTGAACAAATATTCAGTCATGTGACAAATCTTCATTTTATATCATGTTAAGAAAACGCTCATCCAGAACCTGCCTGTGAAACCGTTTTATTTCGGTTAAGCTGAGTGCATTTCTTGAGCCAACGTTTAATGGTAATCAGTGCTGCAGGGAAACGGCAACAGCTGGTTTTTAAGTAATAAAACAAATGATTAGGTCGAGGGCTTGGGTCTATGAAACCCCAGCCACCATTAACCAGTGAAACTCAAGCCTCTCCGCTTCAGCATACAGCTAATCAGCCAGCTCCCTAAGAACAGCACTGACGTCAGACTACAGCCCACAGCTCTGTTACCCATAATAAACAATGCTTCACACCGGATTTACAGCATGTGTTTGTCTGCAGACTGCAGCTCTGGTGTGTGCCTGTATATGTAATTCACTCTTGTACCTCTATGGGATTACATTAGGGTCAAGTGGGTTCATACTGCTGAATATTAAATAAACACAGGAAGGACAAGAAGGACAACATACAATCTGATACAGGACGAAATGAAAATGCGAATGTGGATAAAATTTGACATCCAGTACAATCTGTATAATCTCTGGCCTGCAGATAAACTGTGTTGCAGTGCGTCAGAATCCACATCTGAGCATATTTTAGAAAGATGGTTTCCCTGAAGACAGAAACTAGGAACGGGGCTTTTAGCCTCAGTGACAGCTCTGATTTACAGGCAGCCCAGTGCTGTCTAAGGGAGGCGGATGGGGCAGCAGAGGAGGTGATCCAGTCATAAATACTCAGTTAGTCAGTGTTGTGCTTCAAGAAACATAGAGACTAACACCATTTATCACTGGGAGGCGCCTTTTATCTGGGTAAACCCCTGCGAGGTTGTAAATTTGATTCAATGCTACAAATCAATGCATGGGATGTATGGGAAAAACACGCATATGTAATCATTGCCATCGAACAAATCCCGCTATTTTCCATCTGATACAGCCATAAAAATCTATGGCAACACTGAATGCAGTCAGGTTGTGGCTTGATTTATCTAAACCTGGAGGGCGTACTTCAGAAGATAGACCAAATGAATACCTAAGTTACCACAGAGGTATGGTGCATTTTACATTTCTAGCCTGTTTATGTGTGCATTTCCTCTACAGGAACACTTACCATTCCATACACAACCGTAGAGCTCCACCCGGAGGCAAACACTCATAACCCGGTCAGCCAAAGGGTAAAAACGCACCATACGGGCCACGATAGGAGGCCCCAGATCCTTCAAAACAACGTCATAGGTGTTCTCATTCCCCGACACCACCTACAGGATACCAAATATTCAATATCAAAACAGTGCATCGCTCGCTTCCGTTGTTATCAGTAAGGTTTGAATGGAACTTGCCTCAAGACTGATTTTCATGCAGCATGTGTCTTCAAATTCTATTAGTCTCTGAAAAGCTCAAATGAAGTGACTGATTTTTTTTTCTTTGATACACAGAGGTGTGAATGGTTACAGATCAAGTGAGTTTTGGAGTGTTCGCCTTAGGCACAGTATGTGTCGGAGCAACTTTTAACATTGGTTTGCAATCTCTGAATATTTGGTGCATGGCACTGCTCTATATTAAAAACTGAAAAGGGAGAACAAACACAGTATGACTCCTTCCTCGGTTGTTGGGCTGATTACCTTGCTTTACTATATACACTATATACTCATACCAAATACTGTGCTGGCAAGGTAGTAAAAAATTAATGGAGGGGGACCAAACACAATAAGACATTCTTTTATCTGCTCAAGGTTGGCGACTCATTGCACAGTGTTGAAAACATGGACATTGAAAAGGAAATGTTATTTAAGAGATCTTTGCTGAAATACTGCCAAATTGCTCCACTTCTTAATAAATAAATAAACCAAATAGAGATGAATAATACAGCCCACTGTGCTCAAAACAACACATTCATATTAAACTGCCAAAACAAACTCAGTTGTTTATCATCAGTAACAAAACAAAAAAAAAAAAAAATCAAACTCGTCTGTTTGACCCTCATCTGTCATTTTGTTTTCAGTTCATTTAATAACACGTGTGGCTTTGACTAATTAGTGTGTATACTGTAGATGGACTAATCCCATTAAAAGGTTCCAGCAGCCACTGCTGAGAAAGTATTCTTTCTAAGCTTGCACAGATAATGGTTATTCAATTATTTTATTTAGTGGTTTTTATGCTCACGTTGTCCGTTTCTTTGAGCCTTGAGTATATTACTCATGTTTGTCTACCGTCTGTGTTGTCTGTAAAACGTGTGTTAAGTGTGGGTACAATGTCTCAGTCATGAATCTATTCTACCTACTGTTCAGTTCACAAACATAATTTGACTCTGAAACCGTTACTCACACTGGTCGGAAATTATCTGTCCAAACACTTGCAAAATATGCTCACAATCCAAACTGAATCATGGCATGGTAATGTACTGAGATTACTGCTATGTACAGGGGATGTCTGACTGTGAATTCATATTTTAAATGCCCAGATATGCAGCTTTCACCCCAAGTTATTATGCACAGTCTGAAGAAATCTCATTTGGCTTCTTCCTCATACTTAGATTTTTGTACACACGAGTCTCTCTGCAGCTGAGCCAGATGGGAGCACAAATCCTTCAAATGTTACTGGATTAAGTTATAACACTAAAATAGAAGTCATTATGGCATGATTATTATTTTCAGAGAAATTTTTGACTGTTTGACAGTAATACCTGTAACCACTAGACAAAGCTCTTCTCACAGACCCTCACTGTTTCTGGGCCACTCGTCTTATCTTACTAAGGTCACAGAAACCTGCTTACTTCTTGGCTCCAGCGGTCTTTCCAGGTGATCCACTTCACTCCGTCACGAGAATACTGAAGCCGATAACTACGGGCAAACTCCTGGCCGTGCCCATCAGCGTGACGACCCTGGGTACCGACCAGGGCCAGGAAGTGAAGTTTGCGTAGATCCACCTGCAGAAAACAGGAATTACACCATCACATCACTAATATGAGAATACACCTGTGTATAGAGGGGAAAGGTCCTGCCCCTTCCAGTGTACACCACGGTGGTCACTTGCAAGAGGCAAAGAATTTTTTAATCCTGTTTGAACTGTACTGTCAATTACACATATGAGGTTTCTTCATTTAAATGATAACATTAAAAACTAGAAAAGCACTCGGAGAGCGCAGACCTCTGCCAAGCTTATTGTGACTCCCATCTAACAATTGTACTTTTTTAATGTTACATATGCCCTGTCGTTGAATCAAATGTATCATTTATAGGCAATACCTGTAATCTGATTACAGTAGTAGCGGGTCTTGTAAATTGTATTCCCAACCATGACGATTTGCCGGGTGATGCCAAAGTTTAACAAAAAGATACACAAATTTACTCAACACATAATAGAAACGTTTTGTTACATTTTGCCCAAGAGAATAATTACATTGATAAAACAGTAAGATATTATCAAATAGAATACAACAAGAAACAAGAACATTTTATTAAAAAAAAAAAATCAAAAAAAAAAAAATCACTTTTTGGTAATGGTGGATTTCTTCTGAATCCACGTCTGATTACTTAATCCCAATTTGTAAAACAGACCTATCTTTTTTTTAAAAAATCTATTTTATTAGATTCCTTGACCATGAAAACATACTATTTAAAATAAATAAATAAATAAATTAAAATAAAATAAAATAAAATAAAATAAAATCCGGAATCTGGATCCGATCCAGATCAACCGTGGTGGTGTCATAGGTGTCATATTTCTTCCGGATCATCCTCAAAATTTAAGCAGTTCTTCCTTGTGCCATTTCCAACAGTTCCTGAAAATTTCATCAAAATCCGTCTAACTTTTTGAGTTATGTTGCTAATAAACAAAGTTGGTAACAAACAAACGCACAGTAAAACATAACCTCCTTGGCGGAGGTAATTAAAAAAGCTCAGACTCTGATATATGAAGTAAAGTACAGTTTCGTTTACTGTGAAACCGCTCATGGACTGCACTTTTCATTTCATGTTATGCACATCTCCGTCTTCAAAAGGTTATTATCTCAGAACATTTCATCTAGTTGTTGGTAAATTAATAAAAAGCATTAAACGTAGGGAAAGTCTGTTCATGTTGAAAGATACAGAGACATACAGAGAGGCTCTGAGCAGCTGGTGCAGAGGAAAAGATAGGATAGGATAGGAAAAGATAGGATAACTTTTACTTCTACTTTGGGTTTCTAGTCTTTAATTAATAATTATGAATTTTTACAGTTTTATACCTTAAGGGTTTTATGACAAACTGACTTCCTTGACTTGCAAATAATTCTTTTGACAAATATTGCATGCATAAATTGTGGCACGATTCAGACACGATAAAAAAAAAAATAAAAAATTGACTGCACATATGCGCTGTAGTACTCTTGAGTAAGCTCCCTCATATATAACTGAAAGGGACATAAGTTCACCTGTTAAGAACCTCGTAACGTGATATGTATCATGACACAGGGGGCAGTTGCATTGTGCATGTTAGATAATATGTTGGGATTTATTTCACTAATTTCATTAAAACTCACTAAAACGATGCAGACGTGCAAGAATCAAATAGTATCAAGTATGGAGGGGTTTAAAGAGAACGTCAAATTAGCTGTACCGAGACTAATTTAAAATTGGTATAATGTTATTGAGATTTGATTCAATATCACAAAACATAATAGTGCAGTCTTATTTAAAACCACCCTAAAGCAGGTTATAGGTATTTTTCATAAGTAGGTTTTAACAATAGGTAAAAGATAGACAGATAGATGCAGTGATATGTTAAAAAGACAGACAGATATGACAAATATAAATATACGACAGACCGACAGATATAGATATGACAGATATAAATATACGACAGACAGACAGA
>JAQQZY010000487.1:0-39334 GCA_030068375.1 Ostorhinchus rueppellii | reverse complement strand
CAGACATAAATATTTGTCAGACAGATATACATCAGACAGACAGATATAGATATACCTTAAAAAGACAGACAGATATAAATATAAGACAGACAGATATACGTCAGACAGACAGACAGATATACGTTAAAAAGACAGACAGATATACGACAGAGACAGATAGATATAAATATACATCAGACAGACAGACACATATAAATATACAACAGACAGACAGATATAGAGGTAAGTCATACAGAGAGACAGATATAGATGCAAGTCAGACAGACAGACACATATAGATATATGACAGACAGATACAAGTCAGACAGACAGACAGATATCCGTCAGACAGACAGATATAGATCTACAACAGACAGACAGACAGATATAGATAAGTCAGACAGACATACAGATATAGATATATGACAGACAGACAGACAGATGTTAAAAATCACAGAAGACCAACAACAAAATCTGACCTGAAGATATTCTGATCCACTGGGAAAAACAGCTCCTGCAGGACACCATGCCCCGTCCCCTTCTCCAGTACTCAGCCTGTCAGAAACAGACAGATAAAGTTCATTTTAGATTAGACAAAATACCAAAACTTTTTGTTATGCATCATGACTGAAAAGTTCATCGAATCCTACTCTAACATCCACCGATGCAACCACAAAGATGCAAAAACACCCACAACACGCCAGACTACATTAAAACCCACAGTGCCGGCAGCCTGAGCAGGTACCATTGAGAATTGAATACAAACAGTCCGACTCCTCTGCTAACATAAATATTGGATTCCGCAGCAGCCAAACATTCATATATAAGTAGGGCAATGTTGTCTGAAAGGGATAATAACAAAATTCAGAGTCATGGCTATGGGTAAAGACAGAAAGATGCTGCAGATGGAAAATACTGAGACCACATAGGGCTCATGAGCAGATGAAAGGAGCAGAGTGAAAATTAGAGTACACTTTCTTCAAAACCTCACAACAAGATCTGCTGTAAACTGTCAGGGCCGATCATCTACAGAGCTCCTCGGGCCTGACGTGACCACACACATGCACCACTAAAAACATTTTCCCTCTGTGTGACCTTCCTGAGAGGCCAGTTCATACTGCAGCTACATATTGGCCACATGAAAACCACAACTTGGCTACGTGGCTGTGAACGCTGGATCAGCTGTAGCAGAGCTTCAGTGCAGACGCCAGGCCACAACCGCGCTCTGACCACTGTGGGGGCTTCTCTCAAAATTAAAGCTGCTGCTCAGACCGCCATAACAAATCACAATATCAACTGGGTCGCACCGACAGCGGCGCTTGTATTTTAATCAGAGCCGTTCCTCCTCCGATGCTCCGATGGGTGAGATCATGTGACAGAAAACCGCAAGATGATATCAACACATTGCTGTTCACAAAGGGTCCTGAGATAAAGAGGAGGGTGATGGGGGGGGGGGGGAATGTCACTTTGGCAAACTTAAATTCACGGTGCACCAGCCAGCCGGATTAACATTACAGCACACTCAACTGCCAAGCACCTAATTTTTCTCCTATTTCTGTCTGGGTCTGTCTTTTACTTCCTTCCTAAAATCCAGCCAATTCTTCATTCATCTCCACTTTCTCCCTCATTCTCACTTCTCCTATTCCCCTCTTTCTCTCAAACCAATATGCTAATATTTCATTGCCCGAGAGTAATAAAAGCAGTTGCACCCCTGGAAAAGAAAAAACACTCTGCATCCTTCAACCATTTCCTCTCCTGAAACCCTGTTTTGGACTTCATTCTCCTCTTCTTCCACCACAGCAATGATCCAACTATCACTTTTTTTTTTTTTTTTTTTTGTATCCACTGCACTCATTGCTTTCTCCCTAAAGTCTCTTAAAAAAAAAAAAAAAAAAAAGAGCTGGGGCTAATAATCATTTTCACATGGTAAGACATTCAGCCAAGAGCCCCAGCCCAACAGACTCATGGAGACAAATGAACGCACACACATGGCTGTAACGTGTTGGAAGCTTAACTCGACCCTCATGAATCTGACCTCTGCTAGACAGACAAGGTGGTAATATAATTACCGTGTGGGTTTTACAAAGACACACAATATCATCTCCTATCATAATCTAATAGACCTCCAACAAATTACTTTAGCACGGAGCCAGACGCAAGAAGGCATGCAGACAAACACATTAGTTTAGAGCGACATGAACATTTACCCCTTGTAGAAAACTACACGGACATATCACTCTAGTTAGCATGCAGTTAACTTTACAACTAATTACTTGCAAAAGGGCAAAAGTGACATTTTGACGTTGTGCTATGTGATATTCTTATCTCGAAGAATGCTCAGAAGAGGAAGTTTTAAAGACTCACACCAGTTTTATTTCATTTACATTTAACTTTTTATGGAAATATAAACATTGTTGATTAGTGCCTCTGCAAAGGCAGCAATGTTTTTGTTATCCTGAGTTTACACAAAGCTACTGGACTGATTTGCATTTACATTTTGCAGCATCTCCATAACCAGTTGTGGCCTGTCAGTCCCCATTACATTTAAAACGCTGTACTTCAGGAACGGTTTGACGGAATGTCTGAAAATTGGCACTGGCATTCACTTGGGCTCAACCATGAACCGATTGCATTTTGGTGGTTAAAGGACAAAGCTAATTTGCAAAAACACTAAAAGCTGATGAACTACAAAGTCTGTAACTAATTGTACACTGCTAATAACAGAGAAAACTGCATCAGTAGGTTATGATCAAAGCGTAGTGGACACATCTGAGGTAAAGGGCTTTTAACTGAATAACAAAACTGTGGGGCCTTGGCTGAGGTACATGCTCTTAAGAGTTCCCCTCCATTATTTTAACCATTACAAAATCAATTAACACATGCTTAAAAGTATAAAGGTCAATCCACAACTATGACTGTCAACTCTGCATTAACATTGTAATGGTAACAGTGCCGTTCCCTGGTTTAATTGTAGATTGATTTAAAAACTCTGCATTACATTATCTCCCAGAAATAATCGATAACTGTCAGGAAACTAAGCAGAATTACTTCCCAGAATCTTAAAATATGCATTTGAAGCTATCTGCCAGTGACACTGCTGACTATACAAAATATCCTCTCAACTAAATCTTGCAAACACACTGTAGTTGTGTTTTTGCACAAGAGTACTAGTGTGATGTCGCAGCAACAGTTAACAGAAGTAAAGAGAGTAAGTTAGAGTTCACTCCCATAGGGAAATTCAACCCCTACATTTCACCTATCTGGAGCACTGGGCTGCCACTGAAGGCGCCTGAGGACCAACTCCAGATCTCTGCTAGTCCCTCTGTCAAGGGCACGGATCTGAGAATTAACATAGCACACATATTTTTGACAGCGGCGAAACCAGAGGACATGGAGAAAACCCCCACAGCATGAGCAAACAACCAAACTCCACATACAAAGGTCTTGATCCAACTAGAAATCAAACTAAGAAACTTCTTGACATGAGGTGTAGTGCTAACCACCGTACTGTTGAAGAAACCAAGTGGAATAAATGAATAAGCTAATACTTATCCCTTGTTCAACTGTGGGGACCCTCAATAGACGTAGTGCATTTCCTGCATCCCTTACCCTGAATATTATAAATAAAGGTCTAAAACTGACCCATACCCTGATCTAATCATAAACCTAAAGTCTCAACACTCTACCCCACAGTGAAGCAGGTCCCCACAGGTTAGTGTGCAGTCATAGGCTTTATAATAGCTGTGGACAGAACCATCATGACTCCCCCACTGGGTTTTGAATTATTTTGAAGCCATCAATTTGTACTTTGTCTGTTACCTCTTGGCTTTTTAGAGTCAGAAATAATATGTTTGGACAAGAGGGGCACTGGGCAAAACAAACCACACTAAGCCTAGGTGACACAGTAAAGCAGCGATTTATATTGCAAATACATTTAATAGCCTTGTTAATCACAGCTCTAGTTAAGCTGTTAGGGAAAAATATCCCTTATTCAACAAACAGAAATATGGACAATTCAACTCATTAGACAAGCCTTGTATTAGCCAAAAAAATATAAATATATTACAGGAGCAGTAATTGAAAAAACAACCAGCAATAAACTTATTATAGGATCCAAATGCAATGTATGTGAACAGAACGAACCCTAAAATACTTATTTACTTAATATTTCTAATGGATTCAGTGGAAGTCTATGGGATCTACGTTTTTTTTTTGTAAAGCTGTATTTAGTAGTTGTCAGTGTTACAAATTATTTAGTGACTTCACTACATGCACACAAACACACATGCAAACTACCTTCCATGTTTGGCTTCGGTGGAGTCTGACCAGGCGCTGGAGGCAGTGATGTCAGAGTCTGGGATGGTGCCATCCTCCATCCCCAAGGCATAACGACACTGAGCTGTAAGGAAAAGTTGGAGAGGAGGAATCAGGAAGACAGATAAAGAGGGAGCGAGAAACAGAGACAGACGCCGGACAGAGACGTAAGTAACATTCTCATTTGTATGGACCTCATATCCAGGGGAAACTTAATATGTCAACAGTGTCAGCAGCCATCATTGGTCACGGAGCATAATGTTGTTATGTCATCTGTGGGAAAACTTCTGGACTTCACGCTTCATAACACACACAGACACTGAGTGAGAGCCAAAGAAAAAGGACAAGCAGTTTCCCTCCTTTGTAATTTGTCATAGAAATTCTCCGGGTAGAGTCTGGGCTAATGACTTCATGTAAAATGCAATTGCACTCTTTTGCATCATTTACTTTTTTAAGTCCCATCTGTCCTGTAAAAATTGACTACATTAAAAGAAGTCATCAATATCCTGCTGAGTGTGGACATCTCCTCTGAAGCCCACACCTATCTTTTTCTTTTTTTCCCCTTTTCATCCCAGACAAAGCCACGTCCTCAGGGCCTCAGTCATCCTGTATCGCCCCTTGTTTCTGTTGCCACTGCTCAGGGATTTGCAGCAGAGAACAAAAGAGAGAAAGAAATGAAGGGTGAATGAAAGAACATAGACCGGTTTCAGATATCGCTCCTGACTCCACTCCAGAGGCACGCATTATCAGCTGATCCAGATAGCATGGTCCCAGGCAGGGATTACCCCACGACCCAGCTATCTGAAGTCAGTCATGAGGAGATGATTTTGAAAGGAGGAGGTGGGGAGGGTGAGGGCTGAAGGGAGGGCTAGATTGGTGATAAAGTGGAAAGGGGTACTGACAGTGATATAAGGAGGAAGCTGAGGGTGACAGAAAGAGGCGGGGGTGAGGTGGGCGTCAGTTTCTGTCATTGAGTCAGCGCGCAGGAATGTTGGGCTGCTTGACAAACCCTAAAAACCCCAATGGGTGCAGCAGACACACATACATACAATGTTCATCCATACCCTGCAGAACGGTGCCCATTTCATTACACCGTGATGATCATGACTTGGGCTGCTCGATTATTGGGGGGGGAAAAAAAAAAAAAAAATCAACATCATGATTATTTTGGTCAATACTGAAATCACAATTATTCAAACGATTAATTTTGAGTTTCACAATGCATTTATTCAGCATTTCTCTCACTCTCAAAAAGCACTTTGTTATTGATTCTTTATGCAAAACATTCAAATTGAAAATAAATTTTGGCTACAAATATGTATTTTACAGCCGTTTTACAATGGAATGGAATGTATTGCGCATGTGCATCTCAGCACTTGTGTAAAGAAAAACAGAAACTAAATCATTTCAACTCGATTTTGAGTTTTGAGATCAAAATTCGATTAATTGCACAGCCCTAATCATGACCATCATCACCATCACAGCACCAGTCTTCGGCAGTATTTTTCCTATGTCCTTTCCTCTCATATTGCCCTTTGCTTTAACATCTTTTCATTTTTCATGAAGTGCTTTCACTGAACCTTGACGTCAGTTTTAATACCGATTTTCCTTAGGATGAAAAGTGAGCTTGTTGTTGTAAATTTGTTGTGTCACAATCTATTTATTATCTCACATGGACTGATCAGCTTAACTGTCAATCCTAATTTCATTTAACGCTGAAATGATTGTGTGATAAATCTGAACATTCACTTCCCCAGCTTCTCAAACCACTCCAATGTCTGAAGGCATCACCTTTAGCTCTTTATGGAGGATATTGTTAGGGATCACATAAAAATAAGGGATGCACTGATATCCACCAACCGGCCTCAACATTCTGACCACTGACAGGCAAAGAGGGGTCAGTTTGGATTATTTCATTACAGTCTGTCTGTGGGTGGGATAGATTACACAGCAACTGAACAGGTAGACCTATGGGAGCAGAACAGTATCACCACCTGTCTAATATTTGCTCCCTGTTTATCCACAAAGAGCTCTGATCCAAGGCCTAGGCTCCACCAGACCTCTGAAGGTATTCTGTAGTATCCAGACCAAAATGTCAGCAGCAGATTCCTGAAGTTCGGAAGTAGAGCGAAGGACCTGATGGATTGGATTTATTTGTCCAGCACCTCCCACAGATGCTCAGTGGTGCTGGTATTGGAATGCCCTTCCTTAGTCCATTTTTGGTCGGTACTAACCGCTGCAGACCAGGAACACCCATCAAGAACTGCATTTGTGGAGATGCTCTGACCCAGTCATTACTGTTACTATATGGACCAGGGCAAAGGCACTCTGTTCCTTGCGTCATTTATTTTACCGTTTCCAAAATATCAGCTTCAATGAATAAACGTTCACTTGCTGCCTAAGATACAACCCAATGAAAGGTCCCACTGTAGTGAAATAATATAATACTATTGTCAGCACTTCTCCTGTCAGTGGTCAGAATGTGAAGGTTGATCCCAGTATTACGGCCAGACATAATCATGAACAATACTTGCTGATATTGGCCGGTACCTGTAATGACATTTAATATATAACTTCTCAGATGGCAGTGGCTGCTATTTTTTTTGTTGTGTTATATTTGAGGTTATTTTGTGAATCTGTACGATTGTATTTATGCTTCTTTTTTTTTTTTTTAATAATTTGTTAATTGAGCAGCAATAATACAAATGTACAGTTTGAAAATGGGGAAAAAAAAAAATCCAAAATGAAACAGAAAATGCTCACATTTTTAGTTTAACAACCCCCCCCCCAAAAAAAGTAAAGTAAATAAACAAAAGAGAGAGAAAGGGCGAGAAAGAAAGAGAACTAAATAAATACATTCAAAGCTCGGATATCTGTCTCCTCAGATGCAAGATCTCATGTGTCTATAATGGACAGCAAAGGGTCCACAGTTCTATTAAATTTCCTCGGAGAGCCTTTGAGGGAAAACCTTAGCCTCTCCAATTTTAGATTGAAGAGGACTTCCTTCACCCATCTACTGTAGGAAGGGGGTAGGGTATGTTTCCAGTGTGTATTTATGTTTCTTTTAAACATAATACGATGAAGACTCTTGAACTGTTAACCTAAACAAAATTTTTAAAAAAGGAAAATAATACTGGCATCAGATATCAACCAGGGTCAGCATTTTAAGTATTAGCATTGCCAAAAAGTCTGTAACTGGTGCACCCTTAGTAAAAAACACCTTTACACATCTGCATTATTTGAAATGAATAAGGCTTCATGCATTTCCATTTGGAACCTGATTTTACACAAAATCCAATTCTTACATAAACACTGCAGGTAACATCTCCAGACATAAAGAATGACGCTGAGTCAAGGTGAATGTTCTATTGAACAGTAAATTACAATATAGTATTTTTCTGTTGTTTTCCACCCGTTTCATACTTTAGGAAAACAAAGAAGGTAAAACATGCTCCAGTTTCATTTGAAGAGGATTAGTTAAAAGCCATCAAATGCACTTCAGAAGCACAGTGAAAACAAAATGTTCCACTGTGGAAGTGCAAATTTACATTACTTTATTTCAACTTCCATACTTGTTTTCCTTCTAACTTAACGCGGTGGAATATTAACGTTCAAAATTGTTTTTTCTTCGTTTTTGGAGAGAGAACATCACATTACCTACAGGTTTACATTTTGCTAGAGGTTACAGCTCTCTACATTCAGAGTGACTAGGTTGCAACTACTTTAGGAAGCAGTACTGTGAAAATGTCACGTTCATTCACACTACAATAATCATAAAATAATACGACATAATAAAAAGTGCATTATTCACAATGTGCCATGTTATGCAATGTGTTAAATACTCTATAATGTCTAGTGAAATACATTTTAAAGTAGCCAACACTGTTTGTAGATGAACTGAATAACTACTTAAAACAAATGAAGGCCCATGAAAACAATCCTTTGTGGTGGCCCTAGACTCATTTGCTGTCTAGCTGCTGCAGTCACAAGGTTGATCGTACTGCATACAGTCTCCTCTGGTTACACCTGGTTGGCTCACATTCACTAACCCCCTCATTCGCTCGCTCTCGGACATTTTGACTGACATTTTCATGAGCTGCCTGTGCATTAGCGGTCCTGACAAGCCTGGGGGGGACCGCCCAGCTATCTCACTCTCCTATTACACACGACTGGCTGGCAGACAGAGAGAGGACACAGGATAGCCTGTTGATAGCGGTAGAGAATGAGTCTTACTGATCTGAGAATGTGAGGAAAATGTCATAGTAGCAAGATGGGCTAACATCAGGCCCATGGACAGTAGGAAGCAAAGATAGAAAAAGGGCAAAAGGATGATGAAAGACAATCATCTAAGGCAGGGCTCCTTAACCTTTTGGGACCAGAGCCCATTACAGATCAAACATTTCCCAAGGACATCCCTCATAATTGTACCCCCATCTGAGCATAAGGTTACTGCCATGTGTACTTTTAGATGCCATTGGAAGTACTTAAATAATAAGACTTTTCAGAGCTGAACCTTTCAGACCTGTTTCATAGTGGAAAACAGAAACACATTTGAATCAATGCGAGTCATATTCATACCACACAAACAGAGGGGCATTTTTACTCACATTTGGACTCAATAGCTTTAATACTTGTGGATTGACCTTAAAAGTTTTGAGAAAATTAACAGAAGCAAAACATCCAAATATGACTGAGTGCACACTTCAACTGCAAAACAATGAACTTACTGCCCTTTATTCAAATCACTGGCAGAAAGCCCTGAATAAATCAGACCAGAAGTTATCTAACAAAAGCAGAAGAGCAAAATCTTTTGTTTTGCCCTCATATGCTGGGTGCTTTGTAAACAGATATCGCTTTAGCCTGACTAACTTCACAGCTTCTTCTGCTAGTGCCTGGTGACACATGACACATATTAGGCCCTTTTCCACTGCAGGAACTTTTGCAGGAACTTTGGGCATCACCCTGAACTTTCAAAAGCCCCAGTGCGTTTACACCGAAAATTACCCAGGCATAAATTACTCGGAACTTTCAGGTGCAGTGGGAATGTAATTAGAGGGAATTATTTTACCCCAAAAAGTTCCTGGTAAATAAGCTCCTGGTAATAAAGTTCCTGGGCTTTTGGTGGGAAAGGGCCTGTTGCCCATCTGACACTCTAACACTGTTCTCAAAAAAAAGAAATCAACCCATAACACACACATAACTGTTGTCATATTTCTTTAATTTATCCAGTTTACTCAGCAGCAGTTGACAGAGGGGACTGAGGTAAATATCTGAAATTATATATCCATACATTTACCAGGTAGCTAGGTGGCTAATAAGCTAAGCTAATAAGCAGGAGGTACAGTTTGTTGCACTGGGTGTAAGGAGTGATTCATAAATTGCTAGTACGCAAGGGAATAATGGACACAATATGTTTTGTGGACACAAAATGGGCCACATCCATAAAGAGTTGCACTTGTAGATTTAGGAGGTTGGAAAAGCAGCTTTTGTCCAAAGGGTTTGAACTTCAATCCAATGAATAAATAAACAAAACACACTGTGCCCACAGCCAAATATACTGTAAGGCTCTGCTGAGAGTTACTGCCCTATAATTTAGATTAGATTGCCTTTGTGTAAAACATATTACATACATATTTATATTTTAAAGTACTCATTATACCTGCACAAGACACAAGGCCATTTGACCTTGAAAAAGTAGGTCATGGTCACCTGCTTTCAATAGGCTTCTGCTCCATGCCAAGATACATCCACAGTGTAAATCTGGTGTCTCAATGCATTCTTCAGATAATGTGATTATGTCATTGAATGGACAGACAGACAGTTGGGCAGATGACAAAATTATTAGAATACCCTTTGGCCAAGGAGTAAAAAAGAACAAAGAGCGGTTTCAAACCTGTATGTGTGTTACCTGGGTTAAAGTGCCACTCATGGTCCACTGCAGATGCCACTAACGCTAGCAGGACTGTGACCACAGAAACAGGAAACGGCTGCAGAGTTGGCAAGGCCATGACAGCAGCAACACACCTGGTTACCTGTCCGGAGACACGCTGTTGACCACAGGCATACCTGTTGCAAGGAGAAGCAGACACACATTTAGAAAGTCATTTTCTGAAGTATATTTTGGGACTTTCTTCTCTTTTTACTAAATCTGCACCAAATGCCATAAAAGCTCAACTCATTTGATTTTCACACCCACTACATTCTCACATACAGCTCTGGTCTCGGACTGAGCTCACACACTCACCTTCATCAATAACTTAACTCCATCAATCAAATCCACTTAGTCCAACGCACGCAACATGCCTCACAGTCATTTGTTTTCAGTGTTTTGCATGCCAAGCTCAGCAATGGACCAAAACCGCACAGGGCCAAGAAAACAAAGGCCACTTTCACACACCAGTTTGTTTTTCTCTCTGGAAGAAGAATGTGGTGATACAATACTTTGCAGCCTTTAGAAATGCTACAAAACATCTCGGTATTTGAAGGTGGTATAATTAGCCAGCCGTATTTACTTCTAGATAATTCTGTTCCTTCGCTATGTGAAATGTCAATCATTTCTCCAAGCTGCTGATTTCAGACCAGTTATTCCTTGATAGAAATGAGTGTATTCACAGCATGGAGACGGAGATGCTTATTTGGAGGAAAATAGCAAACAGATTGACGAAATGAAAGTCAACTCAACTGGTAAGAGAGAACAGAAGGACAGATGTCACAGCATTTGGAGATAATGGAAACAAATGTAATCTGTGTTGCATTAACATAACAAAACACTGCAACACAGACATTTTGTGTTAAGTTGGAAAATCTGTAGAAAAACATGTTTTGCTCAGGACTGATACTCACGCCAATTCTAAGTAACCACGGAGGTCGATAACCACATTGAAACATTTGTAAAAACCTTAGTGCTGAGTAGAGTGGTCACATCTGACAGAATCATAGGACATAAGCAGATGGGTAATTAAGATGTCAATCACATATTGTACCCCTACCTCCATAAAAGCACCCATGACTGATGAAAGTCTTGCCACACAGCCTGTTAAGTCCAGTCCAGAGGAGCTGGGGAAATGTTGTTTCCTGTCAGATCACTTGAATTATAATAATGCTGAAAGCTAATTAAAGATTTTTTGTCCAACGTCTCAAAGAAACTATTGTGTGCTCAAGCATCAAAGTGACTGTCAGCTCAAATAAATAAAAGTACATTTATTTCAACAACGTTTATTCTGTTTTTCAAATTTCACCTGAAGGGTTTTAAATGAATACCTATGAATAAGGAAATGTTGTTTTCTCATTTCAGTGCTGACATGTAACAAATCAGGCACTGCTATAAGCAGGTCACTGCTCAAGGCCACTATTCCTGTTTGTGCACCTAATGTTGAACCATTTGCAGCACTTCAACCAAAACAGGTTTTAAACATGGTTAACAGCTGGAACTAAAAAATAGTTCCCCTCAGCCTAATGGACATCACATCTGTTGTAATCATATGTCTTATTCTACAGGTTGGAGAGAGAAAACAGAGAAGACAACAGAAATGTAAAAGTGTAGGTCTGCAGCTCCATCATCTACTGAGTTTCAGGAAAAGCTACAAATGAGTAATTAAGCTGTATGCCAAATTAGATGAAGAGTTTGCCAAAGCTGATTTCACTTGAATAAAAGAATAAGTGATAAATAGACAATGGAAAAATACAAAACATTACTAAGACTCAAAAAAGTAGCGGTCCAAAAATGGAGCTGGACCCAATAATGAGTTTCCTCATTATGATGCATCATTCATTCATCTCCTGAACCACTTTATCCTCAAGGGGGTCGTGGAGGTGCTGGAGCTGATCCCAGCTACATTTCAAGCAAAGGCAGGGTACAACCTGGACATGTCACCAGTATGTCACAGGGCTGACATACATCATTAACCAATTAACTTAGTGCATGTCTCTGGATGGTGTGCTATGAAAAGCTCTGTGGTGATGACATATCCTTAATAACAATGGACTCAGAAATGGAAACATAAATGATTCATTATATGGAACTAAGATCCCTATAATCTGCAATCAAATCAAGAAATGGCTGATATTGTGGAAATGGTCTAAAAATGGTGACAGAAAGACATCAGAGCCTTGTTTTGAAAATAGTTTAGTTTACCTGATATTGTATTCTCAGAAGTAGTGATGCCGATATGTATAAAACATCAAATCCAATAATGGGCCAGGAGTTATTGGTTGAACCCTACTTTATTGTTTTCATCCACTCATTTTCTAAACCACCTTGAGAGCACTGCAGGAGTGCCGGAGCCCATATCAACTAACAACTGCCGACGGTTATACACGTACACGTGTTTCTAGTTGAATGCAAGGCTTTGTCATAATATGTTACATGAAGATGGAGCTACGTTTCTAATCTATATTCTTTTGTCCAACTATAAGGAGATGATTTTCCTAAACAAATACTTTGAATGGTTGGAGGAAAAAAAGGCTTTCCATAGCTTTATCCCTGTGTGTATTTTACTTTTGAATGTGACAGACGACGGCTTCCAGTGGTGGAGCAAGAGGGAGGAAAGACGCCTCATGATAAGTGGAAATCTGAAGTGGGAATGACAGCTGGGAGAGACAGAGAGGCCAGTCTGTCTTCCCAGTGGACCCTCTGTGTTTCGGCTTCATCTCTGAGTAGACTGGGACAAGTCGACAGCTGACACACAGCTGTAGTGACAGAAGATAGGAAGGGGGGGGTGGGGGGGTATCAAGGGATTCGGGGAGAGGGAACGCATGGAAACAGAGAGAGTAGGAGAGTTCGCTTAGACACTGCAAACGAAGCGGGTGGAGTCGCAGGAACAAGAGTGGCGATGACATGGGTACATGTGTGTGTATTTGGGAGGAGGGAGGTGGCATGGAGTGAGTGACTTATGACCTTGTAGTGTGTGTTCATGCATATGTGTGTGGTACACATATGTGGGCACAGAGGGGCTCTCGGTGTTAACCAGCCAGTGCAGCTGTCCTGATTGGGAGACACGAGGCAAACGATACATGGTGCATGTGTTTCAAGTGAGAGACAAACTGAAAGAAAAGGAGGAAAAAAAAAAATGTTTGAATGAGTAAGTATGTGTGCTAGTTTGCCAGATGACAAAATGCTGAAATATGAGGATTACTGGACTACAGTACAGCGCCATGTGGAAAAACATGGGCTCCGAAACACAGCAGCAACAGAGGCCAGAAGTCAAAGGCAATCACCATAACAACCAAAAGGATGTCAACAAACATCACCCCTAACAGCATCACCTCAACGGTTTGTGAATGGAGTAGGAAAGAACCAAAGTCATTTTTATACAAAACAGAGCAGTGAGGATTTGTTATGAGCTAAAAAGCCAGTCAGATAAATGTTTCGGAGAGCAGGAACAAAAGCGGCTGCAGTCATCCAAGAACATTGTTGTTGGAAAAGTCAAGTGGTGTTGAACAGCTGTGGTTAGTACTCAGGGAGAGTGAGAAGGGCCCGCTGTGTTCTGGAGGAGGCAGCGCTGTGTGGAGCCCAATCTGTGCTCTTACATTTAGTCTGGGGTAATCCACGAGCAGGACTAATGAATACTTATGAGCAGCTGCCGTTTCTGTCCCATACAACCAAACACAACTGACAAGAGGGGTGAGTCGAGAGGAGGCAGACAGAGGGAGACTTTTTGAGTTCGCAGTCATTGCATCATTAAAGATAGTTTGCCAGAGTCTCTATAATTAGATTGCCTCAGGAAAAAAAATGGTACAGTGTAGGACTGTAGGACTGTCTTGGCACTGGTTATCGTCTTTTCTTGAGTGCCTCTCATGTTGGAACCAAATGTTAGCGTTCGTTATTCTTTCCAGTTGTGTAATAAAGCCACCCCAAATGTCAGGAATGACCTAAAGAATTATTCATATGTTTTTTTCAGGTTTTAGCCCATTAACTGCAAATTATATATTGTTTATACTGCAGACCATTTTCCACAGGTCATTGTAACTCATAGGCTTTTTCGTGATTTCCTATTTCCATTTCTAGACAGTATTAGCTTCAGACTTTGTCAGGACATTAAAAACTCACAGTCCACAGACCTAGGAGAGGCACTCAATCACACAGTCCAGGTTTTCAGTGTGTGTCATCATCCAAGTCTTACTCGACATACTGAACATATGATTCTCCCCATGAAAATGTTTGCCTTTATTCCTTTTCCTTGGTGTGATTTTGCGATAAACCATTTCGGCTTAATTCTCAACCAAGTCTCATCAGATACAGTATGAGAAGTGCTGCAAGGGATCGTCAAAGTAACCCCCACGCTCATGTACATAATCAACTGATGGTGTTCATGAAAAACAAAGAAAAATAATTGGCTTATGTTAATATATGCAGATAGATCAACTCATGTTACTGAACTGTAAGTGGAAATCTGAGCAACTCATGACACAGCCAGCACAATAATGATGACAGCAGTACACAGTAAGACAATCATGTGAAGAAAACAAAAACATCCTTAAAACAGCAGAAAAAAAAGAAGAAAAAATATGTATTTATTCACTGGATTGAAGTGTCATTTCCATAGAATTTGAAGAGATCTGAAATGACAACAAATGTGCCTGAGCCAGCCAAGTAGTTGTAGTTGTTTTTAACTTGACTGTGTGGTGACAGTATGAGAAATGTAATATTTGTAAAAGAATGTGCGTTGGAGTTCATTGTTGGTTCCTGAGTATTTAATGTTTTGTCTGGTCTCTATATGTATTTTGTAAATATTCATCCATTCCAGCCATTGATTAAAAAATTCACTATTGGGAACCAGCGCATCAATAACATATAGCGGGGGGATAAATTATAGTATACCCCTGTTGGGGCCGGCGTCAAAAGAATATACTCAAATGAGGATCTTTCTTACTCAATACAGATGGCTCTAATAGCTTTTCACATGCTATGAATAGAAGTGACACTCATGGGTGGATTTTGTGTTTGAGGGGTAAATCTCACAAGTCTATTCAATTCATTGGCAGGTAAGTGTATGTAATAAAGTAGAACAAAGTAAAAAAAAAAAAAAAAAATCATAAGAATCTCTTCTGCACTTTGGTCTCATTTACAGACATGTAGCTTTTGTTCCCACTGTGGTCTGGGTCAGGGTTTGATACAGACAGACATGGGAATGGTGCATTCCATGCACCTCGTAAACTCTAAAATCTCCATTGTTCTGTGGCAAAAACATGCAGGCACTAAGAGGCTTGATGTTGCATTCAAGTGGTTGTCATAACTCTTCACTACAGAACGTTCATTAAAAAAAAAGGACAGTTTATCATTATCTAACTTCATTTCTTTAAATACAGGTCTATATCTATCACTACGCTGACAGGATGAAAATATGCATGTCTATGTTCTAAAGTCTTGCCCGTAAACCCTTTTTTCTCATGTCATGATATAAGCCTTTAAAACACTGTTTCCGTTCTTTATCTTTCTTCTTCCATAAACAGACTTCAGAGTGAAGTCTCCCATCATGACCAGATAGAGGAACACACTTCCTCAGTTAGATGTGACTAATGGCCGCTGGGGACACAGAGTGTGGTGAGCTCTTTGTTTTGGATTTCCGTCAACATGAGGACACTGATGAGGCTGTATGCACTGCTGCCCTGTGAGTCCTGAAGACAAGGAAGCGTGAATTCATCTTCAGTCTTCTGTGAAGACTGTGATGGTGCCAGTCCCTGAAACAAGGTCATCTGATGACTTTCCTGAAAACAAGCTTGTTTCCTGTGTGACTCAGGGAGGGCTGTGTGGAGTGCTGATCCCTGGGGAGGCCACTGTTTCCTTGTTTTTATAGATGATATGCTCTAACGGATGTTACACGTTTTCTTGGTGGCAGAAATCTGGGCTTGGGGTTCCTTTTTTCATCTTGCACACATTTCCTTCAGTGTACTTATGTTAAATATTAAAATATCCATTAGAATAGTATTTGGTCCACACATCCTTTAAGTCAGCATGGAGAAAAACTAGAGGACAAAGAAAAGAAAAAGAGTATAGGGAGTGAAAATGCAATGATTACTTACAGTAACATCTACCGCTGATCCATGAAATGCCAGGAAACTATGGCTGACTTTGATGATTTGCCTGCTATTGGTCATAGTGTTGGTCATGTATTGGTCATCAAATAGTACAGCTGTGTGTCACCAGGTTAGCAGAATACAAGGAAGTGCTGATCACAGCAGTGGAGTGAGATTTTACTATAGAGTGTGGAAACAGGAGGGAAACATGGATGAATCACTAAAGAGGGTAATGAGTTAAAGGAAAAGACAGCGACAGTGGCCGAGTCAGAAAAACTAATTAAACAGCAGCTTTCCTTAGAGCCAAAACAAAAGGAGGAGAAAGTGCTGGATGTGAAAGAGGTGGTGATTCATGATGAAATACGAGAGAAAGCAAAGAGGGCAGTGGAAGAACAAATCATGCCTCTAGATATAGTGTAGTTCAGCTGAACTTCTCATGACTCATTAAGACAGCTCAGCTTTCACTGAAAAATAGATAATTTTACACTCACCATCCTGATGACACAGACCCAGCAAGGTGAGTAAGATACGGTGATGTTGAGCAGCAAACCCATTCATGACAAATCAAATTCAAAGGCAAAGACTGGTGATAAGTGTAGCATGGAGACCTATGTACCAGACCTTAAAGACAGAGCAAAGTGTAAGAAATGAAAGTAATAATGCTGGGTTCATTATAATGCAGTCCCACAAAGCTGAAGTCAATCTATAAAGTCAAACTTCCATATTTTCCCTTTTTGTTGCCTGGGCTTGGATCAGACAGATCCGCTTACCCCCTTTCAGCTTTGTTCAGCCATGGCAGACACAGACAAATGGTGACTGATTACCACAGGTTGGTCTGGCAAATGAAGGATGCCTTCATCAACAGCAGCCACCCAAACCTTTTTGTAAAGAAACAAAGTACTGCTGGAAGCTTTCAGCCGGAAACACAATTTCTTTTTTCATTCTTTCTCCTGATGGGGGTAGTGGTCAGGAAAGAGCAATAATAAAAAATAAATAAATAAATAAAAAAAACTGATTGTGAAAGTATGAAAAAGAACCAAATGCACATGCGGTATAACAAGTTCCTTGCAAATCCAACTGCAACTCATTAAAACAATGCCTGCAACTGCATTGAGGACCAAAACTGGATTATCCTTCAACATTTTTTTGTTTTGTTTTCAGAAAACAGCAAAGACTATGTATCACTAATGCATGGTTGTTCGTCTCTAAAGACAGTACCAGCAGTTGCATCAACTGACAGGAAACAAGGAACTACAACACCTATGAGGTAATGACTATGACACTAACATATTGCGGTTTAAACACCAGTCTCCTCAACAAGTGAAATACTGCATTTCAAATGACACCAAATAATAAATGTATAGCAAGAAAGGTCTAGCCTATATAAGGTTTTCAACAGAACAATTCAGATTCTATTATCATTTTTGTACTTTTCCTGATAATCCTGATTTTGACAGTTCATTCATCAAACATCAGAACCACCTGTGATATTTTGATGTCATTAGAAAAAAGGTGAATTTTGGAGGTTTGTGAAAACTATGATAATCAAATAGCAGCATGCACTAGACCTTGCGTCTGTAAAAAGGCAGTAAAAAGAAAAAACACTTGATCAGGTATCAGTCTGAAGAGTAGGCCAACATAACACCACACAAAGCTCAGAGGAACATAAGACAGGCTGTACCATATGCTCAACAAGAACAAAGTACGCTTCTGTGAAAGTTGATATGAGAATATTGAGCTTTCCAAAAAGAAAAAAAAAAAAAACTATCCCATCAAGTGCTAGCATTGTTTGCACCTCTGGCAATCAACGTGAGCTGACTCTGCTTTTTACTGTAGCGTGTGAATCAAAGACTGATTTTTTTCTGTGTGCACGCAAAGGGCAAACAGCAGAGGAGAGCGTGTTATACTTTATTTTGAAAAACTGGTTTTTGACTGACAAGTAAATGTCGGTTCTCACAGCTAAAGGTCCAAACATGTCAGAGCATGTAGACAGACTATCTCTGCCTCATGCTTGTGTCGTTCTTTCTTTGTATAATCTATCTGAAAAGAGAGGTGCGACTTTACTTTCTAGTAAAAGGCAGTTAATAAAAGTCAATTCTTCTGAGAGTGAACTTGAATTATCTGCTGAATGGTGCCAGCACTGCAGTGATTAGCTCTGAGCGTGACCTCAGTTGAAGCTTGGGTGTAAAAATCTTAATGAGAAAGTGGTAGATACGCAGTGGCATTAGCATGTGAATATGACGGCAGCAGCAGGAATGTATGTGGCTATCTGGTTCTAGTTTGACACGAGGGCAGCAGTGTGATGGCAAGCCACAACCCAATTCCCTGAATTCAATTTACACAGTCTCACTCCCACCTGTCAGAGAGCAAGTGAGAAGCAGAGAGGAGGATGGGGTGAAAGGAGAAAAGAGAGGCATGTGACAGCACGGTGCTACTCTCACAATGGACAGAGAGAAAACGGTCACCGACAGACAGGCAGGCAGACAGACAGACAGGGAAAATGCCCTGATAGAAGAAAATTCCCTCCAGCAATTGAGTGGAGAGACTCAAAATGACACAGTGAGAGAGTGACAAAGGCAACTCTTTGCTTTGCCCACAGGATGATGAGAATTATTCATCCAGCGAGCGGCTACAGAAACACAAAGAGGGGCGACGCAGGAAAGAGGGAGAGGCAGAACACAGCAAAAAGAAAACTAGAAGGAGATCAGGTCAAACAGGAATGAGTTCAGTCAGACTCAGCATTTTGAGTCAAAGTGAGAAAAACAGAGTGGCCAAACTTAGCCTTCTAACAGATGTCTTCTTTTCATTTAAAACGAAGGGCAGCTGAAGAGAGAGTAAAAGCTTTTCAGACACTTCGAGGTGTTTAATGTTATGCTCTTGCACTTGGCAAACAGAAAGTACATTTACAGAAAAGCAAATTCAAAATTGTGGTGACCCCCATTAACATTAAATCCGGACTTTGACAAAACATTCACACACACACACACACACACACACACACACACACACACACACACACACACACACACACACACTTCACTCACTGTTAAAAGCCTCAGGCACCGAGTGATACCTCCACTACAGTTGCAGTCCTCCTCCTCCTTCTTGAAAGAAAAAACGCCTTCTAAAAAAGAGCTAAATTACACATCACACAACAGTTTCCTAGTGTTAATGTGCCCCTCCAAACTCCTGGAAGGGAGAGACAGACAGGCCCACCCCTACCTGATGTGGCTGTTGTTACAGCTAAAATTTATCATAGAAGGAGAGGACACATTATAAAAGAAGGTAACCTTTGATGTTGAACACAATTTTCTTCCATGTTCCAACACTTACTTTGCCAGAAGCCATTAGTAATTATTAACAGTATACAGAGCCACAAGAGGCATAGTGTGCTTGAGCAACTCAGGCGGGAGTACCACCACAGTGTGAGGATTTGAAGAGTGATGAAAAAAAAAAAAAAAAAAAAACACTGAAAAGAAAGAGAACAGAGCAGGAGAGAACAGAGCACACGCTGGCTTTTAAGTTTCTGAGTTTACATCTTTTATAAAGGTTTACCTTCTTTTTCCAGAAGAGATAACTTCAGCTGCCAGCTGTTGACAAGGCATGCAAAGAAGCTCAGGTTGATTCACAGCTGCACTCAGCCACTGTCCGTATCCGTTATTAGATCAATAATTCAACCAAACGCCATAAGATTTAATCAAACCCTAATATCAGCCATAGAACATGTGACTCAGTTGAGAAATTATGCACTACAGAAATATTACTTTTCATTTGGGTTGTGTTTAATGTAAGAAGTGCTTTGCCACACACTGATGATTAATGAAGTGAAACGCATTCATTAGGACACACACATTCTGACTAAATGTGGCAGTCTGTATGGCTGATGCTGTTGGGACCCATGCAGATGAATTCCCGAAGATACAACACTATAAAGGAACATTAAAGCCAAACTCTGAGATGCATTGATAAGATCCTACAAGGAACTCTTTGAAATTACCTCAGGATCCAAAATCTAATCCCAGTTTGCTTACATCCAAGCTGCAACTGTGCTATCTAACTAGAGCCCCTTCACCGGGAAGAGCAAACAGATAAATGAGGAGACTCCCAGGGATGATGGGAGAGAGAGGGAGGCTGAAGATGAGATAGATGAGCAGAGGAAGGAGAAGGGGGGGATAAATGAAACATCTACAGCTGCTTCAAAGGGAATGGAGAGAAAGAAGATGAAGAGGGAAAATCAGAGTTCGATCTTAGATGTAAAAAGAGAGACAGTTTGCCAGAATGATCAATTAGGGGATCAAAGGTAGGCTGGATGGTAGGGTGGGATAGATGGAAAGGGAGATGAAGATGTGCTGTTGGAGTGGGGAGGGGTGATCTGAGAGAAGGCTGGACTTTGGAGAAGGAGGAAATCAAATTTGAAAACTCACAGACAACCAAACCCGAGGAACACTCTGGACCCTGCTTTGAAGTGTCACCAGCCATTACACAATGAATTTGTTTCCCTGACAGTCTCATCCAAGTCGCTCATCATGTGACCACACATGAGGGAAATGCAATTGAAAAAGTCCAGCTGTCTAGACTTGAAGGGAAAATTGGTTTAGGAAAATGAGGTGGACAGTACAGCTCTGCCTTCTACTGGTTTCAGTTCCCATTAAAAGAGGACTAAGAGCCGAGGCAGGTAACTGTGTTGAGTGTATGGACTTAAATTAATTCCTCCACATGCCTCACAGTTCCTAATGGGAACCAATTACAACCAAATGCAGAATCCAGTGAAGCCGCTGCTGATCTTTGAGTCATATAAAAGACAATTCTTCAGAATAAAAACACAATCCTCAACACTATGGTCTTTTGTGTGGTTAAATAACCACATTAGCCACCTCTATAAAGGTCAACCAACTGCAAAACAGGCCATTCGCTCATTGTGCTGTGTTTTTCTTTCCGGTTTTAAATTCTTATCTACCTGCCAAAAGTCTTTTCAGACTGGTCAACACCCGTAAAGGAAACAAACAAAGAGTCACAGTGTGGTTACAACTGAAACAATGAATCAAATAGAGCAGAAAACACTGAGATTAATAATCAACCTGAAACGATACAAATGTTCTCACTGCGGAGACCAAACACTGCTGTTACGTGTATGCAAGACCGCATAACAGACGTGCATCTGTGTTTACAACAACAGAACCAAGACTGAAAAAAAAAAAAAAAAAAAACTCAATTCAGTGCACAAATGACTGTTCAAGGCTTTTACAGCTGAATCTTCAGACAGACAAATTAAATGAGAAATGAAGCCAATACATCCGCTACCATACCCTGTAACACAAATTTCCTTAGCTCTGTGCATAGTTTTAACAAATGATATTATGTAATTAATGTAATTTTCCCCTCTGCCTGCCAAGACAAAGACAAATCAATAAAAAATGGTTTCCGTGCACAGTTATACTCACAGAACTGGTCTGTCCAAGTATATCATATAATCTGTATCTCCTTGGCACAACTGTACAGCTGATAAAGAGCAGTTATGCAGGGCAGATGGCTCTCGTGGGATGCTCTGGGAGAATTAGCAGCCAGATGCCCATTAGACCAGAATCCAGTAGACCTGTGCTTACCGTGAAGGGCTGTGTACCATCATTCAGGACTCCTCCTCACTTTATGCTTCTGACTTTGCTACAGAGCAAGAGTGGGAGGGAGAGGGAGAGAAAATGGCCTTTTATTGCCTCACTATCTACTGGCAAATAGCACAGGCAGCTTCGCCAAACCCCCACCTCCTCCTCCTCTTCCCAAAAGTCTAACAATACTACACCTCCTCTGGACTGCCTGTTCTGTCCCCCAGCCAATAACTACCCCAATCTACAGTCCTCGTGGTGAGAGAGGTGACTGCCCGCAGCACTGCACACCCACTAAAGCCCATTGTTAACTACTCCATCAGACTGCCACTGCCTTCCTGCATGCGGTTTCCAAACACATGCACCCAAAAGGCACATGGTTAAAATATTCACATTTAAGATGCAGCTTGTCCTTGAGTTCTAAACACATTTCTAACCAAACCACCATACACCACTCTCCTTCTCCATCATTAAAACAGCACATTCACTCTTCCTCAAAGTCCATACCTTGGGGCTGTTTCCCAGAGTCTAAACACCTTTAAAGTAGGTTCCTCCCTGCTGCTCCAGCCAGCTGTGCCAAATCCAGGTTTGGTTCTGGGGACAGATTAGGTCCCAAAAGAAAAAACGCCTAATTCGTGGCCAAAAGTGCATGAAACCAGAGCTCAAGCTCTTATTGGAGGTCACTTGTGGTACTGTGAGGTCACAGGGTGAATGGTCAACACCTGGATGTGAGGAGGTCATTCCAAACATCAAGACGTTTTACTGAGCCCTTCATCCTCTACTTGTGCAGCTTTAAAGCTTGACATGCCAAGAAGAATTACATTTGTTTAACTTGGGGGAGAGTGGCTGTTTTGAAAAATAGATGTAAAGAACAGCACACAAAAGAGCAAAACGAACCAAATCCCTTTACCTTGGGCTTCTGGTTGAAGGTGGCAATGATGGAGAATACCATGGAAGTGTATTCTGAAGAAATATTAAGTGTGAGTGAAAGCAGCAGTCTTGGCACAAATCAGGACCTTGAATAATGTCATCACTGCTGCCAAAGCTCCTGATTTAGCTGGATGTTAAACAGTACAGTTTGCATCAAGTCTAGACCATGATGTACAATGTCAGAATATTTCAGCTACGCGGCCGGTAAATACCACAATGTATCTGCCACACAACCGAGCACAGAGCCGGAGGCGCAACGTTACACCAACCGTCTGCGCTTTCCAACAGCCCGTGGCCACCGGCCAGGACTGCCGTGCCCGCCTCACACCGAGACTTATAGACGCCAAGCCACAGAGTGAGAGGCAGACAGACACACAGACATGTCCACAGACAGACAGCTGGGCATATCCGCTGTAACATTATTAAAGCTGGAGCGAAGTGCGCGGAACGACAACGCGCATGGCTGCGGAGAAATACATGCAGTTTGGCATAACTTACCGAGAAGATACGAAGAAGTCTGTTTTAACACCAGCCAGAAACTTCAGATGAACTCTACATCAAACAGAAGAAGGATGAGTTTTGACTTGAGCTGTGAAAAGGCGTCCTCTGAAGTGTCTGTAATCCAAACACAGGAGTTGTTGCGCTCAGTGTCCGACTTCAAAACTCACTAAACAACGGAAAAAATACTGAATGAAGCGGCTGGTGATATCCCCGTAGACCGACTTCCACTCCACCCTATTCGGGTTCAGGCTTATAAAACTTGTCGACAATTGCAGGAGGATTGTTTAAAGACGACAAACCGTCCTGGGTCCCGGCGCTTCGGCCCCTCTCTGAGTCTAAACACCAGCCGCGCGGCTCCAACCTCAGCTCAGGCTCCGCCGCCGGGCCAGCAGGCGCCACCAGGTGCTCATTTACATAACTGCACCGGCTGCATCCAATCACAGCTCCGAGCAAGGTGTCTGATTAAATATTCAGGAAGGCCCGCTAGCCAATCAGGGCTCAGAGTAGGCGGGAACTGTGACCTTAACAACACCAGAGAGTGAAATTCAATGTGAAACCTTTGGGAGCGATGGGAGTTGTTTTGTTACAGGAACACTGAGATTTGGGGAATAAGACACATGATCCACCGAATACCTTCACCTTGTTAACCCTTTACATGAAACAAAATATATACTGGCTGTTTTGAGAGAAACTCCTCGATGATATAAACTTGTAAACTTCATGAATTATCAGTTTGACACCTATCATCCGCTCAGCTTCTGGACTGGACCATTTAAAGTGGACTCACAACACTCTGCGTTGGTATTTATCTCTGAAGGAAACTTTATTACAGAGTATTGCTGGTGTAACTGTATACCATTACTGCCCCTGGGCTGTAATGACTCAGATTGAAGGGTTTGCAGTAAAACAGGGCAATGGATCTGGAACCATGACAGTTGTTGATAGGGGACCCAGAGGCAAAGCAGAGGAGAGATTTATGTTTTAAAAGAGTCTTGTGAGTGTATGAAACTGCTGCATTACATCAAAAGTGTAAACTGTCAGAGGCACACAGACTGTAAAGGACTGTGTTGCTGGTATGGTATCTGTTGGTACTTGCCTTCCCAACAGAGAGGTGGGAAACTTTAGCTGGCACTCCATCAACAAGATGAGACAATAAAGGTCATTACCAAGCTCTGAGCTCCACCTTGGGTAAACAGGACAAGGGGAGCACACATTCACTCTGCAGTGTAACGTTTGTGTGCCTTTTTGTACAGACTTAAGAATGACATAAGACATGAAATGAAAGTCGCCTCTGTAAGTAAGACCTCCTTTCATCTAATAGTAATTTTATTTACAACTAAAATAACACAGAATTACAATAAATTATCATATGCAACACCAAAATTATAACTATATGTGCAGTATTTGTGCATACCAGCAAACACACATTACACATTTTGTCCATCTATCAGTTTCCAGATTAAATTTCTGGCTTTTCCACTTTCTCTGCTCCATTGAGGCCACCTTCGCCACCTCCCTCCCCTTCCAACCCCCCATCATCCTCACCCTCTTTCTCACTCTCCAAGTTTCTTTGTGTTTATAAAGACTTTAGCTGGACTTTTATCTGGCTTGGCCTCATTTTCTCTGCATATCATTAACATTCTCTCACTACTTTTCAACTCATAGCTTAACCAACCAAAACAAATCTCATCTGTTTAATGGTTAACCTTAATTCCCTCACTCCTTTATTAGAAATGATCTTGTGAACTGGAGTTTCTCTGTATTCAGCCACACAGCAATTATGATTTATTGCTTTTTGGTTTCCTTGTTTCATTAAAGCGTTGGTTTTCTTTCTAAACTTTGTCTCAAATGCTAACACTAATATAGGGGATGATTTAGTGCGAGGTATGATGTGGACGCTTGTTATGAGCTCACCAAATATTTGACTGAATACCAGAAATGATCGTGCTGATGAGGAGAGTGGCTCTAAGCTCTTGTTGTCGTACTCTCCAGAGTCTCTCCTTTCTCTTTTCAGCCTTTTCTGTTGAGCACATCGTCCAACTGGCTCTGCTTTGTTCGTTGTCTGGGCAACTGCAAATCCCTTGGCAGAAATCATGACCTTTTTCAGTATTATTTCCTTTCTTCCTTGTGCCTCCCCTCTCCCGTTCTTTTTGTGTCTCACTTTTTCGTTGCCCAGCCCCAATCATATTTTTTCTCTTTTAACAAAATATGCTCCGTTCCTCCATAGAGTTTTGGTTTGTTGTCACTAACCCCCCACCCCTACCCCCTCCTTTTTTCCTCCCCACTCCCCTGTCTATACTCATTCTGGCTTTGAGTGAAAACCAGTGGAGCATAAAAAGCAGGTCTGATCCTGTGAGGAATTCACTTGGAGAGCAAGAGAGATTCTAGAGAGAGAAGTTCAAGTTGTATTTATGAGTCAGCAAGGATAACAAACCACTACCGCAGTAGGTAAAGAAAGTTTTAAAAAGAAAATGAATCAGGCTGCTTGTAACATCAATGAGCTGTCAAGAAGGGGAAAAAAGCGGCTTTTCAAAAGAATGAAAAGTGTGTTAAAATTGAAAGATTTTAGTTTTTATTTAAAAAAAAAAAAGTTATTGCATTCAGCAGAAAATTTCCATTCAAAGCTTTTATTCAAGGGGGATGACAAATGATCTATTGCCTGTCATTTTGAATACACAACTTGAATTTATCACCTCTATTTGACATCACAAGTCTAAAAAAAATATGCATGCACACACATCTGAATTGGAAATGGAAGTATTCAGCTCAGAGACTTTTTATGAGACAAATACACACACACACACGCACATACACACATGTACACATACAGGCAGCCTGTCCACCCCCTGTCGAGGTCTGACAGCTGTGCAGGGCTGCAGGATTCAGACAACACAGATCACTTCCAGAATGCGAAGCTTGCAGTATGTTGGGAACCGGGGGAAAACTGCATACCAATCATACTACATACAGAAACATCTCCCCCAGTGTCTTTTTCACTGGGAATCTCAAACCAATAAAAGTCCCAGATTTGCAATGGTTGATGAAATCCCCACTCTTGGCTCTCTTCACCACAAAATTCCTCCTTTCTTTGCATGCACATGTGACTTTAGGTCGATGTTTGGTTTAAACATATGTGTCTGCACCAGTGAAAGTGTGTGTAAATGTACAACTCCACATTCCCCTCTATAATGTCTGTTTACAGTGACTTATGTGTTCTGTCAGTACCAGTGTCATGGACCCGGGGTGGGTTCTATTTGATTGGCCCCAGGAGAGGACCCCAGGAGTGGTGGAGCTGTCAGGGGGTCACAGGGTCAGCGTCTGCTCCCAGGGGGAGGTTCCTTTTAGGTGGGAGGTTGTAATGGGTGTTACAAGCCTCAAGGTTTCTTTTCAGGTGTTTGGCAAGGAAAATAGTTGTGTCAGCTTCTGTCATGTCCCACAGGGCTTTAAGTGGCATTTTGGATCACACTTTAGGTTATTGTTCATATTTTAACCATTGAATACTATATAATACAAAGCGTACATATTAATAGCATAGGGTAACAATAATTAGATATAATAATTAATAATAATTAAAAATGACTTTATTTATATAGTGCTTTAAAGAACTTTTGAGTGTCCTGATGAACACAGTATTACAGTAAGACTGTAATGTAAATTAATTGGGCAAAAAGTAAAATAATGAGGTTCTATGACAATAATGTTAAGTTATTACTCATTATTAACTTATTATATACTTATTAATACTTACTACATGCTCTACAATAACTTTATCATTAATGATGTCTCAATTATTACTTGATGATGATAAGTGCAGAAGCAGAAGTACAAACGTATATACAAAGCTCATTCATACATAGCAACTTCCTTCAGTACTACAAAAGTTATTAGCGGGTTATTGAAGGAAAAATATGTTAATATCCCTTGCTAATGATTAATATATTTGTCTAAATATAAAGTGTTCAGACTAAACTGTCTTAAAATGGTGAAGAACACATAATGTATTGCCTTTAAGCCTATGTTTGAATGTCATATTTACATATGTTTCCTAAAAGAAAGTGGCACTTTTTTAAGGTTTACAAACCCAACCCTAATTTTCAAAGTATAAATCACTTATATATTCAAAAAAGCACTTTTAAGCTTGACAGATTAATTTCTGTGGTTAAGATATTCAAGGATAAATCCCTTCCTCCCTGGAGTGTCTGTGTGACCGTGCAGCTGGATGAGTGTGAAGTACTTTGTCTGATGAGATCAGGGGAATGTGGGAAGAGACAGTGAGGTGGGAGGGAGGTTTTAGGGGAGGTGGGATTGTCGGGTGTTTGTGGGGAGCATTCCAGATGACCCCTCACACAGTCAGGAGTCCCCGGAGACCCTCTCAGCTGTAGCAGCGCACTTGTGCCTCCTCTTCCTCATTGCTGGTGGAGAAGGAGGAGGGAGGGAGGGGGGACGCAGAGTCTTTTTTTGGGTGTCAGGTTTCTCCCTCCCCACCTCCTCCTGCTCCTCAGAAATCCCCTGCTATTCATCTGTACACATGCACACACATCTGACAGTGTGGAGGACTTCGGCCTCTGCTATGGCATTTGGGACGCTCCTTTACAACTGTCGCCCCCTGTTCAAACTGTCACTCCTGCAGCCCCTCCCAGATTCTGCTCCCCCTTTTCCTCCCCCCTCTCTTCTCCCTCTCCTCACCTGTCTAGGCCAGCCACTGAATGAATGGACTTCCTTTCTTCTCCTAACCCTCAGCCTTACTAACAATAGCGCAAAGGGAATCATTATTTGCTATAACCACTGTCGGATGGTTCTGATCTTTTGTGTCTGGCCCTCCACCCTCTGTCTTTACCAATTACATGTTTGGCTTTTCTTCACCGCTGCTTTTAAGCTCAGACAGAAGTTTAACTTGCCTCAAACAGTCACACCATATTTCCAGTCTATGTGGGTGTGTGTGAAGACGTATAATTATAGCCATCCTTTAATTATTTGAATTAATATTCAAATTGGTTGAAGCCCAAGGGAAAAACTAAACTCAGCTAATTTATTGGAGTAATTCTGAGCGCCTTGCCTGAGGACTTTATTACCATGGTAACCATGGTCTGATCTGCCTCCTGTCTCCACTCCTGGATTGAAAATGCTCCCTCCTTTTTTAAACTTTCATGCAGTCTGTTGCTGGCTACTTCTAGTGAGAGTGAATGTTATGATGAACCGTGTGCGGGGTAGGTGAGGAGGGGAGGGGATAGAGTGGGGGCTTTTGAAGGGGTGCGAATGAGTGCCATTGCAATGCAGTGAGAGGCGGTGCTAAAAATATCTATTGACACATGGACTCCAACTCACAAACAGGGTCACAGACAAACACACAAGCCAGTGACCAAAGAGGTCTCATTCATGCACCGCAGCACAGAGAAGCACAGTCAGGTTTGCACTTTTACAACAATGTCGTGATTAAAATACATGAAGCCATCACTATTTACTGTATTACTGAGCTATAAAACACTGAGTTTGCATTGGCAGTGCTTTGTGTTTTCGAGAGCGTCGTGTCAAACAGGGCTCAGGCCTTTTCCACACTCAAGCATAAGTCCTTTGAACAAACAAACCCAGCTGCCATGTTGTGACCCTCTGCGGGAGGAATATGAGAAAGTTGCTCTGTACACATTGGGTTGAATCCTCGCTGTGGCAAATATTGTTTTTGAGTTTGTCCCACGCTGACATACTGCTGGGAGAGTTTGCTGAGTGGTGATCGCTTGAAAGTGTGCTGTTTACAGAGACACCAATACAAATGTGGGTGGGGTACAAGGTATTCAATTGATTTGGATGTATTTAGCATCCATTGTCAGTGCATTTTTCTTTATAGACAGGACAGATGAGGAAGAATCCAACAGGGAGGTAAAAAGTTTTAAGGTAGGCCTTGTTACAGCAGATGTTTTGGCTTGTTATAGTAGGAAAAACACAGGTGACAATACTAATGATGGATCTGCTCCATTTTAGTGTCCCAGTGAGCTTGCATGCCCAAAACCAAACCCTGGAACTGATGTAGCCACAGTGAAGCTGCTGTTGTGAATTAAAACAATTATACCTGGGCATTTTCTGCCATGCCAAGTGAATAGGTCCGCTGTGAATAAGGTCTATTGTCCCCACAGGGAACATTGGCTCAGGCAGTACAGTACTTACATATGGGTGAACTGACATAAATACAAACGGCATAAATACAATGGAAGCAACCAGACAGCAGACTTATATACCCGAGACACAATAATAAATACATATAACAATTAGAAGGCCATTCAGTGAGCGCAGACCACAAACATACCATAAATTATAACCCGTGTTTTTTCTCCTTTTAGTCTTTGTTCTGACTCCTCAGTTGGTGCCAGTATGAGATTAATGTATTTTTTTCTCACTTAATTGTTACTATTACTTGCCTGTGGCTCTTCAGTGTTAAAGAAAGTAAACAAGAAAAAAACTACCTCAGCTTCTGTCCCTTTTATGGATCGTGGGAATTTAAGGGGTTCATTCTCAGTCCGTGGTCTACTCTTACACCAAGATTCAGTCATTTTTTAAATCCTGCAGACTGACAGACAAATGGAATTGATCGCAGGCCCACAGGCTCCAACACTGAGACATAGGCACAACTTAAGTAAGGCTTGACCTGTTTGTTTGATGAGTTGTTGCAGATGGAGGAAAAAAAGAAAACAGGCATATATTTTCTGCTCTGAAAGTAAAAGTACTGTTATCCCTAAATGTCATAAATGTTTAAATTTATGTCAAACATCTTTTTCTTTCATTCACTTTTCTGTGGGCTTGACTGACAGGGACTGTGAAAACAAGAGGGAAACAGGAGAAGAAATAGAGGCTGATGGACGGACAGTCAAGGCTTGGTCACCCCCCACAGTGCTGCTGAAGCATCAGGGCACTGAGTAGGGGGACAACTGCCCAAGCTGTAAATCAGTGTGTGTGTGTGTGTGTGTGTGTGTGTGTGTCAGTCTGTGTGGTCTCTTTTCCATACATACATATATACTATAAATCAAAGCTGTTTGTTAACATGTGAATGTGAAGTGCAAGAGACAGAAACTCGCTGACCACTGGGTTTTAAAAGCTGTTTAAATATTGCATATACAGCGCATACTACAAATGAGAAGGCTGCGTATAAGTTGTTTAGTACACCTGACCATTAACTCCCAAGATTGATACTACTGCTGGCTTTGATAGCCCTCTAGTGACCACAAAGGTGTACCTGTCAGCTGAGATACACGTTTATAATATGCCATAATGAGGCTAACTGCATTTTGGCCCAAATCAGCAGGGATTTTAATTCAATTTTAGTTTAATTTTTTTTTTTTTTTATGGGAACTGGTTATTGTTGTCCTCTTTTACAGTATAAGCTTTTTACAACTTCCAATTCACTCTGTAGGTCACCTGTGTATGTGTGTGTTGGTTTTGTGTGTGTACAGCGCCCAAGGGAGCACATAAACTACCAGACTAATGAATTTTTCTGTTCTGCTTATGCTCCAGCTCTCATATGAAACCAATTCATTACTCATTGGTCTCACCCATATGTTAGCAGGGGTCACATAGGGAGAAAGAAAAGGGCAAACAAGAGACAGGGGAGAGGAGGTGGAAGGGTGGGGGTGTGGGGGGGGGGGGGGTAGTGGTGGGGCAAGAGACCCCAAAACAGCCTGACGACGTCATGAGAAAGCTTTCCAAAATGAAAAAAGAGTAAACTCAAAACACATGGGTATTATTGGCCTGACCAATCCTGGCAGCAAAGACGTTTTACACACCAGAATGTAATTAACAGTTTAGAAATTTATGGTGTCATGCACCAGTAAATCTGGGGTCTTTGTCTGGCTGTAATTACTGCCATACAGGTTTGAGGGCCACAACATGATTCGGGCTAAAGCTGGAGGAATCTAAGCAGCTCGTGATGCTGTCTGACTCTAGTGAATCGGAAACAATTCCAGATGATTCCTCTTTCCCCCATCAAAGTTTATTTAGTCAGCACATAGCGTCTAAGTAACATATAAGTTTGCACTGAATCCAAATTATGCAAAGCAGGAGGGGGATTTCCACCCACTTCCATCCCGTAAATCATGATTATGACAACTCTTTGTGGTTATTACCATCATTGCGTCTCTGCTCACTCATGAATGGTACCCAGTGGGTCACGATAAACATAATGAGATAATAGCTGCAGCCAGATTTACTCTGACAGGAGGACTGGATAGGCGTCAAGAGTGTGAATAATTTGACAAACAGTGTCAATATAGTCATCTCATAATGACAGTGTGATACAACAGAGCTCAAATGGGTTGTAAATCACCATAATATACCTAAAATTCTTAACAGATGACTATGGAAATAATTTCATTAGAGACTGGAGGAGGTGTTAATTTATTCCACATTGCTCTCAAAAAATGCATTTATTTGTGCAGTGGACAATGCTCTGAGCTGTTTTTTAGTCTGAGGCACGCGCTGCTGCCCACACAGGTCCAGTTTTATTAAATGTATTCATGGATAACATGAAATTTGGCTTTATTTGGATAAACAAACAGTCAAAATGAAAGAAGGCTTAAAGTATATCCCACTGCAGAAAATTCATTCTCTTTTTCACTCTTATGCATCTCTTAAATTACCAAATAAATCTCATATAAAGCGTTCGCTATATGACTTCATTTTATTAAAATGTTTGAATATTTTCTTCACTGTGATTTGCATTGGCATTAGAAAAGCCATGGATCATATCATATAATGCATCTGTTATTACACCTCCCACACAGGTTAATGTATGCTGGAATCCATCCAATAATGCACCAGGCAAAAAGAAAAGCTCCTGACAAGTTGCTGATCCAGTGCTAAAGTACTGTCTATCCATATGCAAAACATTCAGCGTAACATTAGCTTATCATGCACTTACAGCAGCCACATTTACAAATACTTGAGTGCCAGCTGAGGATAGAAATAAGTTAAATTATTCTTTAACGGTTTTGTTGTTGGGTGCTTCTAATTCTCTGTATGCAATCAGCTTCAGATATTGCCCATCTGGAACTTCACCAGTTAAGTAGTTTGGGAGGTTTTTAATTAGATTTGAGTGAAGTACATCTGATTTTTTAGTGTGAGTAAATCTTATAGTAATTATGTGTTTTTAGTACCATAAACCAAAGTCCCCTACCTAATTAAAGACAACGTTACCATAAAGTATAAACATTTCTTTCTCAGTCTGTAGCATCCTGGCAGTAGATAAAGTATAATTAGTCTTACAAGGCACATGCGGACATTTCCAAACTGTCCACTTTGATCACAAACCTTGAAAGTTTGCGAAAACATTTAGACAACATCACACATCCCCTACATATATGGTCTAATTATCTGAATTAAATCTTGCAGGATGTCATATTTGCTGTCCCCTGATATTTAATTATACACATGCACTGCCTCATCTTGGTTACAGACAGATACCATGAAGACGTGTTTTAACACAGTACAAAACACCAAGATTGTTCAGAAGATTATTTATTGCAGAAAGCAGTCCAGTTTGTCATTAGGCATACAAGGAATGAAATGTGGAATGCAGCAAATAGCCTGAACACACCTCAAGCCTTCACACTCACACTACACGCTCCAAGTCTGTATTTCCCCCCCAAAAAACTCAATGTAAAACATCAACACAACTGTGTGTGTTGTATTTCTAAGAGCATGTTAGAGTTGTGTACATTGTACCAGTGGTAGGAACAACTGCATGTGGCTGCAGGGTGATGTATTACACGGTAACACAGCACTGTGCTGTAAAGCTCCCTCTATAAATACATGAAAAAGGGAACAGCATATGATAATACAGCACTTAGGATTGCAGCGGGGCCATCATACATCACAGACAAAAAGAGAGAGATTGGTCAAACAAAATAACAATTTCATGAGTTTAAGAGAAAGTTTAAATAACACTGAGGAGCATCTGCATCAGGTTTATTAACAGCATCTGACACTGCAAACGTTAACATTATAGCTCATACAACAAACAGTAGAGTATAATGGAGTCATAATGTTATATATAATGTCAGGCAGATGAAAGCAGTGATGACCAGTCTCTCTCTTTGTGTTGTCACTGCAGTCCCAGTTGGATTAAAACAACTGCACTGCCTTAGTGTACAAAGTTGATAAATGAGTGTAGCCATATTCCACACCAAATACTGTTTATCTACATCAGCATTGAAGGATAATATTTGTAGTAGTTAAAACACTACAGGTTTAATTCCTGAAACAATTTGTCCAGCGATACAGGATTCAACACAAGCCCCCTCCCTCCCCCTGACCAAAATGTCCTGCTGACTTTGTAGAACCACACCAAATGAAACATCACTCTGAGACACAGTATAATCGAAATGAAAACAGAGCGGGCCAATTCGCCTCTGAAACAGCCATAACGTTCAGAACTGAAAACTTTTATGGTCTAATATCTCCCATATCCCATCCCACACCCCTTAACCAAACTCTGACATAGTGTGTTTTATGAAGAAGATTAAGAGTGATGCTCTTAAATCTCCAGCTGATCTGAGAGCCACATGGCTGCTCCAGTGAATGACATCATATCAACAGTGCATTTGGTTTGTTTGAACATCCTTTCCTGAACTTTGGCATCTCAGCTATGAGGTCACTTATTAATGCAGAGATTGAAAACCAGTCAGTAATTATTCCAGAATGAGGGGAGTTACTGTGTCAGTTTCTGAGAAGTACATGCAAACCCCCCCCCCTCCAAAGGAAAAAAACCAAAAAACAAAACAAAAAAGAAAACCAATCCAAACCTAACCCATTCCAGAAGCAACACTAAAGAACAAGCAGAGCAGAGGCACAGCATGGATATACTCTGTATATTATAGGGCCAAAGGAAACAAAATGAACAGGTCATGTTAATGTACACAGATGGTAATGGCATAAGGAGTGCTAATGCAAAAAAAATGAGAAGGAATGCAGGTTTAGGGAAAAAAAAAAAAAGGAATGAGAAGTAAGCTGGGTTAGACAGGGAAAATTCAGCTTCCTCTGTTATCACTCACACTCATTTTCCCGAAGGACATTGTACATATTGACAGTGAAGCCAGAAGGTTTATCATCGTTCCTCCTTGGATGTCCAAATCCCTCATCTTCATCATCCCCATCCTCATCATCGTCAGCATCCCGGTCTCTTTCTTCCTCTGGCTCGGTGCTAGACTCCCCGTCCTCCTCATCATCACGTTCGCCCGCTCCCTCCTCCTCCGTCGTCGTTGTCCGCCCTTGTAGAACCATAATCTCAGGCAAATCCGGGTGGTTTTCCCAGTGCTCTGTAGGTCATTAATTACCAAATAATTTAATGACACATATGACGGCCTTGATGCTATGTGAAAAACGCATGAACTTGAATATTTTTACCTCTCAGGCAGCTGTATCCAGTTGGTCTGAGGCAGAGACACAGTCTGCCATCAATGGCCAATCTAAGAAGGCTGTTAGCCGCTCGGTAAACGTCATTCCGTGCTGCCTTTGCCGTCTTATAGCCTCTCCTCTCAGCCCAGGCTGAAACATGTAACATTGACAAAAACAGTGAGCATTTCAACAACTTAATATACAAAACCAAAACAAACACATTCCTGGTGTGTAATATATATATATATATATATATATATATATATATATATATATACACAAATAAATATATACACACACACGAGTGTGTTTTTTTTGAACTCTCAGCTCTCTTTGGTCAATGTCAAATACCATATGCTATGGAAGTGTAAAATCTTAAAGGCCATTGTTTCGTACTTGTACTTAATGCATAAACAGTAACAGACACAGAGCATCCTGATACCTTGGAAATTACTTTAACCCTTCTGCCAGCAAAAACTGTATTGCAAACAATCAAATTATATGGAATAAATTTAAAGATTTCTTCAGTAAATAGCTGTGCATTAAGTGGATAATGTACAGCAAGTATGTCATTACTACAAAAATACTGCCTAACTTTATAATTGCTGGATATCATTACCTACATAATTCCCTCAAGTTCAACAAGGTAAAAGCTTACTAAACACTTACCTTCACACACATCCCAAGAAGTCCAGCCGAGCTCCTCAGAACCCTGATTTCCCTGCTGAGGTTCTTTTTCCTGTAAACTGGGGTGTTTAAGTTTCAGCACAGACAGGAATGGAGTTCTCTCACAGAGATACCCAACCGAGCTGTAGGGCTCCTGCAGCTGAGAGACTGGATATATGCCTGCCAAAATCTAGCATTGAAAAAAAAAAAACAACAGAAACATGAATTAAAATAAGAATCAATTTAAAAAACCAAAAAAAAAACACCCCAAAAAATTCAGCACACACCACACTCAACTACTCTGGAACCCATCAGAGCCTCACAAATGGGAACATATTAAATCAATAACCCATTTTCCCAGAGGTGTGTGTGTGTATGTGGCTCAATACAATTACATTTCTTTTCAGCACAAGTAACAAAGTAAACTCAGGGGCACACCTGCCCTCAAGAGTGCCAAAATGAGTTTGTACCTGTAGCTGTTTTGTGACACGCGAGGGGAAAACCAGACCAGGGCAGTCGCACAGTTTGACTGTTGGGGTGAGGTAGTAAGTCTGGAAGTATTTGGTGTGGCCTGGAGTCCGAGACACGCTCACCACTTTCCTCCCAACCAAACTGTTTATAACAGATGATTTACCAACATTCGGAAAACCTGAAAAAAACCCCAAAAAACAACACTGTGAGAACAAGAAGTTAAAAGGCAATGTAATTTCTAGGGGCTGACTTTTGGTCATGACAAATAAAAGACTCTAAAATTGTACAGAAAAAAAGTTATGAGTGTGGAAAGAAAACAGCAATATTAAAACGCATTTGGACTTGAATTTCATTGTAGCCAGAATGAACACTATGTATTTCATGTTTTATTTGGTCATCTTCATCTTATAACAGGCATCCATCCATCTCTTACATGTCACTTTAGAGGAAGGCATACCACCTACCTGTAGTTCTTTAAGGATTTTTATTTTTAATCCTTTGTGTAATTTTATTACACATTTACTTTGTGCAGGAATGGATGTTTATACATGACATGAATTTGATCGGATAAAACATGAAACATGTTGAGGTCATATTGACTACAATTAACTACAAGTCAATCTGCTTTCTTTTATTTTTTAAATTTTATTTCCATTTCCATAATGTGTCAACCATTTCTTATTCATGTCTGTATTTATCTGGTTCTGATGCAGCTCCCTTTCTCTGTCTTTAGTTACAACCTTGTCAAATATGAATCATCTACATTTTGTGCATCACAGTCTGGTATGATAATTTGGGACCGCTAACAGAAAAATCCCTGAAATGTCAAATGTCAGTATAAATTAAAATGTTATGGACTTTTTTATTTCTACTGCTTCTACACTTCAGGGAGCGTCCTTGTTTATTTACTTATTACAATTTTCATTTCACCTTTAATAAATGTAAATGTCGCTGGGAGCTACTTTCGCATTTTCTTTTACGATAATGGCGGAAAGTTCCCTTTTAACAAAACACATGTTTACATGGACTCCAAATAAATATGTTGATGGAGTTATTTAGACACTGTTAATTTATTAAGGTAGTTACAGCAGAGATGGGTAAGGGTGAAAGACTCAATGGCAGGTAGCTGGAGTAAGAACTCGTACTGCATGGACTTATATGCAGTAGATATTGATATTAAAAACAACAATCTCTGGTGTTGTCTACCGGCCACATAGAAAAGCAGGGTTTAAACGTTGTAATTTTTTCACATCAAATCAAGGGTCAACTAATCCAGCTACAACAAAGGTTTACCTATGCACCCCAGTGTGAGAACCCCATCTTTGTAGAGCTCCTGAGACATGCTGCTCATCTCCATAGCACTGTCACTTTGTTGCTCCATCAGCACAGACTCAGCACCTTCATCTGGCCGCTCGCCACCCAGTCGCTCAGCAACAGCATCTCTCTGAATCTTCTGCTCCCAGCTAGAAAGGTCAACTACCAAAATAAAGGAAAAAAGAAGAGTCAACAATGTGCCCCTGCTGGAAATGATAAATGTCTGTGGCTTTTTAATGAAGTTTAAGAGCAAACAGATGTCTACCTTTCCCAGCTGTGATGTCTTGACAGGCCTTAAGGATTTCTAAAGGACCTCCAGCATGGCTCCAGTCTGCCTTTCTCCTCATCCTCTTCTTCTGGAGCACTGAGGGACACCAGACAGACAGACAGATTATTCTTAGTGAAATAAGAGCTGCAGACAGACACACACACAGCAGGTTATTCTGGTGATATTACATTGCAATCACTTTCACTGAGTGTCGGGTTTATTTTGATTTGTATATTTATCTGATGTCATCTGTTATGTATATCAGTCAGACTTCTTCTTGTGTAATCCTCCCTCAACCTTTCCTTCTCCTCACCTGTGCTGTAGGGCTGTCCTGGGTGTGAGGTGAAGCAGACTATTTGCAGGTGGGGGAACTGGGAAGTCAGGTAGTGTTTCCAGGCAATCACTAGTGGGGGAGGACACAGGTCGGCTTTGTTCAACACCAGGACCACCTGCTTCTGCAGATCTCCTGTGATGTAGTGATACAAGGCTGGAGGGAACTGCAGCACCTGGGTTTACAAGAGGGCACACATTATTCAAACAGATAATTACAGCCTTTTACATCATATCCTTATTAATAGGAACAAGACAAGTTTAGCTGATCTTCAACTTTACATTAAAACTGGAAACTCTAAATAGAGGCAGTTGAATCACTTCACACAAGAATATCTTGCATGGTATTTAAAAACAACACTAAGTAGGGCAGAAGCTCACTCCTCGTAATTAGAAATTTCATTTCAACTTTATCTGATCATGAGCAGCCATTTCGATTGTCATCATTACACTCTTCACTTTCACTACTTCACTTCGGTAACAATATTACCACACTATATGTATGCTTTAAAGATTTTTGAACACATACTTCCTCAAATGTAAAAGTTATGAATGGCTGCTAAACTCAACCACAAATCCGGTGGTCACATTCATTCATTTATTTGTTTTGAGCAGAAGAAAAAAATCAAACATCTTTTGTGTACAAGGAAGTAATGGCAGAGCAAATACATTAATAAATAAAGGTGATCCAGACAAAATAGCAATTGCAGTGTACACTAGTAATAGCAAAACAAATTCAATATGTATTGCTCAAAAAGGAATGGGAAGAAGAAAACGTATTAAATCCCACCCCCATCTCACATTTATTTAACATAGCACATTACTTTTACTTCCTTAATGATATAATAACATCTATTTAAAGTCCTAATAATATAAATAACCAATAGAAAACAGATAAGAAAAACTGATGTATATTACACTTAGTAACTATCTAACTGATAGCTTGCATAACTTATAATACAATATATTTCAACAACAATTACATACCAACAGTGGTAATGGAAGTGACACATACCAACATGGTAAAGAACAACTAGCACATACCAACAAAGGTACGAAAGAGCCAAGGATGGAATTGCCCAGCAATTAACAATAAGCCCCGCCCTCCCTGTATTTTGACCAGCCATCTGTGTGTAAAGTGATTTAAAACTGGATTTTCACTGGAAGCAATGCTAAAATATCCTCAGTGTTCCACAGTTTCCCCCCACAAACAGACAGACAAAAGTGCTTTTTTCTTTAGGGAAAATTTTCCATTTTAACACACATAAATGAAAGCACTAAAACATAGTAAAAGATTGGATGATCAACCACATGTATTTGTTTTACCTGCCAACTTTTGATCTCATCTTGAAACTTGAAACAGGATAACTAAAATATGAGCACCTGTAAACAATAAGGCTGGCTACGCTGTAAATAATTATTTAGATTACCAACTATGCAATGAAAACAATAAGCAAGTAAATATTATGTTCAAACATATAATAACTAAGGGCGACACGGTGGTGCAGTGGTTAGCACTCGTGCCTCACAGCAAGAAGGACCTGGGTTCGATTCCCGGGCGATCCTTGGG
>JAQQZY010000359.1:0-13732 GCA_030068375.1 Ostorhinchus rueppellii | reverse complement strand
CCAAGGATCGCCCGGGAATCGAACCCGGGTCCTTCTTGCTGTGAGGCACGTGTGCTAACCACTGCACCACCGTGTCGGGGTGGGTATTCATGCTCAATAAAAATATGTCCACAATAATTTATTCTATTTCTTTAGGTAAAAATTACTAAATATTCTCAATGTTAGCTGAGAGACATGTGACCTTTGTAGCTAATATGCACACATATTCCTTAATTTAGGGCAAACAGTTTCATCATCTCAATATTGAACACCGTTGTACAATGAAGAGTATTTTCTGGACCTTCTATTAGAGAGCAGGTAAATCAGGCCACCAAAACAATATGGAAAAAATAATATCCACAGCAAAATTTGTGTAAATCTGACCATCATTTCATAAGACCCAATGTGTTGTTAAATGTGACTTGAGTCTTGATGGCTTTACCTGAAAAAAATTAAGCCAATTGCTCCCCTAATTGCCTAGAAACTATGATTGTCAATATCAAATTTCATGGTAATGATGGATTACGGAGTGTGACAGAACAACCATTAGCTCTCATTTACTTTAACAACAGGAAAGTCATTGTTAATTTTGTTGTCGTGAATAGTATTAACTTAATAGTAGCTGAGAAGTAAAATGGTATGTGACTGTCTGTGTTGGCTGGCAGCTATTTTGAAAAAAAAAATGTATTATGTATGTGTTTTTTGTTGTTGTCATTTATGTTGTTGCTTTTTAAGTCATTCTTTGTAAATTGATTTCTGGGGATATAGGGCAGATAAAATAAGATTAGTCTTCCTTCTGTTCCCTTTCATTCTAGTGCGGAGAACGTTTGTATTTCTATTAAATTGTTTTTTTTGTTTTACAGTGAATGAAATAAAGAATAAAATGAAAAAAATGAAATGAAATGAATGCTGATTCAATAAACTGGAGCCAGTTTTTTAATAGCACTATGAGCTGCAACACAGTGTTTCATACCACTAGTCACTTTTCCATTGATCCTCAAATTTCACAAATAGAACTTGTGCATAAAAATATACCTAATGGAAAAACGACAATTTCATCAAAGCTCTCATTTTTCGGTGTAGTGCAATTGGCTATCACACAAAACTGCACTTAAAAGACCTTTTTCTGCTACTAGAGTCACGTGAATAAAAAAGATCAGATGTTGATGGATGTTACAACAAGTGAGACGAGTTTTTAAAAAAACAGTGCAGTATGTGTGGACACACTGGGAAACTGAATAATTTGTTAAATTTAGTACAGGACAGAGGGGTAATATATAATAATAATAAATATATCTGTAAATCAACATGATATTTACATTCATCGGCATGTTTATGGGATGCCTTCTCATGTCATCTTGCAATAATAAAAAAAAGCAAATCATCGCATTTGTGATTTGATGGAAAAAACATTAGGCACTTCTGTTTTTTTGACATTTAGTAAATATCAGTAAAGTTTTGCGGATATGTCCAATGGAAAAGCGACTACTAAAATGCTAAATTGAGTTCTGAGGCCTCACCAGACGATGCCCTGGGCCCCGGAGCCAATGGCGCGGAGCTGCTGGTAGCGTTTGAGTACAGTGAAGGTGGAGTCTCCCACCTGGACGCTGTAAAACTGGCCCTCTGCCTCACTCATCCTGCTGAACAGTCAGGACCACCAGCACTGTCTGCAGGGGAGATAAACACACACATACAGGAACAAATAAATACCTAAACAGCTATCTCCTATTAAGAAACAGAATAGTAAACAACTAAACATGCTGTTACACGTTATCAGGGCCATAAAGTTATTACACTGTTAAATGAATGTCAGACCTCTTTTCCATCCACAGTGAATCACTCAACTGATCTGCAGTAAATGGCAGGGCCTAATATGGCTCCATCTGTCAGTGCCTGGCATCTCTCCCTTCATTTTCAGCCCAGTCTACAACCAACCACCATCAGTGCTTTCAAGTCCAGTTTGTTCAGCTGACAAAGGTGGGTTGGAGCTGAAGCTGAGGCTGTCAGTGTTTTTGATGGAGACCAGACACAACTGACAGCTTGGAGTTCCTAAGGCTCCCACTGACATCTCTAAACTCACCCTGACACAATCCTGTGCAGTAAATATATTCATTGCACACTCTATCCTGCAGACTTACATCACATATTTTCCCTTTCATTATGGAAAGTCAAAATGGACACCTGCTAGAGCATCTTTCCAGCAAAGAAAAATGTAAAAAGCAGGTGAAAATTGCTTGCTTACTTGCTTTTGTCTCCTCTGTGCTGATGCTTGAGCTAATACAAGCTACTATAAATGAAACATGGCCTACAAATCACACTCCCCAGATTTAAAGGAACATACTTGTTTGGTTCACAATCGCACATCATTTTATATTTCTATATTCATTTTATAATTTTTGTTACTTATGTATCTGTAAATATGATCACAAGGTAATTTTTTCATAACAATGAAGCCTTGCTGGTGGATGGTAGCAGATGTGTTTGTGTGTTTATAAAAATATGCCAGTTCTAGTGTTTTTTCCTCAGGCATGAAATGGAGAAGGAATATTTTTCTTGGCCATGGTTTATGCGTACGTGTATGCGTGTGTGTGTGTGTGTGTGTGGGCGAAGACACGCAATTGTGTATCTACGTAACAGCGAATAGTCACGGCTGTTTGTCATTCCTTCAGAAAACAGCCACAGGTTAAATTGAGTCTGATATTTTAGCCTTTCTGTTTGACAAGCAACAAGGACGCAAGCACTCACTCTTTTTCACGGTCAGACAGATGAAGTGCTAAGGAGAAAAAAGAAGTCGGAGAGCCGCTGTAAAAGAGAGCAGGAAAACACCTCAAGCCACATGAATGATAAGGAAATGCAGAAAAGATACCGTGAAGAGAAAAAAAGAGAAGTAGAGATGAAGGTTGATGAGTGACCAACGTGCATGTTCCTGCCTCTATAGTCTGTACTGATCACAAATGATATATTTAGTTCTCACCATCGAGAACACAAAAATGCACTGATTTTCTTTTGATAGTGTCAGAAAAAATTATTTACCGTCCTCTTTACTGAACATGATATTTGACCCTATACAGTTATTATTAATCACTACAGACACCGGATGTGATGAATGGAGATTAAAACTAGTATTCTGTTCTGTTCTTGCAGGCATGGTGTTAGCAGCCACTTCAGCAAATTTTCTGTTTAAATATCAGATTCAGTGGAAGACATGAACTAGTCAGCAGTCCACCCCTTTCATCCCTCAGTAAATTAAATAAATGCACCCACACTGAAAATATCTGCTTTGAGATGTAGGAGGTGTGGGTCTGCAGCCACACCGTTTCTAAAATGAAAAATGAATCCTTCTCATCTTGTTTTTCTTTCACCGTCTGCTTCTAGAGTTTCTCCTCTTCCTCACATGTACATCCAGCTGGCTCTTTCACTACACCCAAGGGGAGAGATCTGCTGCAACGATCTGTACTTTCTTCATGTTCCTCTACCTCTTTCTTTTTTCCTTTAGCTTTTTTTTCTCCCTTTGTCCATGTTTTATGCTTGTGTCACCCTTCAGCCATCCAGCCTTTTCACATTGGTTTTTTGTTGCATCTTCATACATATATCCTCACCAATGGGACTGAATGATAGTGACAGATATATTTCAGATAAATACTGTAATTATGAACTAAAATGCAGGTGCAGAGGAAAGAACATGCTAATGCAGTCTCACTGAATAAAATGTGAGTTTTCTTGACATATAGCACAGACTCTAGGATTAATGGCTCACTGTGTGAAACATAGTTTTTTTTTTCTATATTTATCCGTCTTCATGTCTGGTTCACCAATCCACAAAAAGAACACTATGAGGGAGTCATTAATCATAAATAAAACTCCTTTCAGCCACAGCAGGCACAGGGTCTTGTAAAATCCTTCCCTTGCTGACAACTGAGACCTACATGGTAAATGTACGGTACAGCTGACTCAGCACAGATATATGTACATGTAGGGACAGGGAGAGGCTACGTATGATAGAAATCCTGCATATTTACTGTGGACAGATAAACCAGTAGACATTGGTCGCACTACAGCTCAGGCCTGTAGACAAGGAGGAATTTGTCTAAATTTGATTTGATTAGTATAGATGATAGTTTATGTCCTGTGGGAAAATCTAGGTCATAGAAGGTAGGCTACAAGTGGAACACATCAGTGGCTCATAGCATAGAAAAGAGACAAGATTAAACAAATTGCTCGGTAAAATAAAGTGCCCTTCTGGGGTAAATTCTCAAAAGTGCTTCTGCCATACATCTAGGGCTGGGTGATACAATAAACAAATCATATCATGATATTTTTTTCCATTTCAGACGATATTGATGTGTATCACGATATAAATTAAATCACTATTTTTGTCGAGCTTACATTTTCTGTTTCTCTCAAGTTAGTTGTGAAGACAGCAGAAGGTTATTTTTGATTTAAGTATGATTTATTTTCTGTCAGAGGTTGAACATGATAGATGTGCTGAAGAACATTATACAACTGTTTGAGATAAATACAACAGGTCCATATATGCAAAACTAAACTAAAAGTCTGACAAGCAGGAAAAAGCTTTCAAGGTTTAAACGAGAATACAAACAAAACACACCATCCTCACCAAACAATGCCGGGGGTCTATACATGGGGGTGTGTTTTGTAACAGCTTTAACTACCATAACTGGCGTAAACCGAAAACTAAACTTAATGTGCTTTGACCATCTGACTCCCGACCTCTGCCGCACCCTGCCTTTCAGTAACCTGGTCACCCGAGTTCTCGATCAAATTTTCTCCTGAGGGAACACTCGTTATCTTCCCAAAGCCCAAACATTAGCGTGTGTGCTGCGGCTGGCTCTTACGCCTGTGCTGTCTAGGTCAACCTAACTTCACGTGGCTCTAGCGTGATTGGTTTGGTGTAGCACTACTTAATTATGATTGATTGCTTTCTTGTCTGAGAAAAACATGGAAGAATGAATTCTATCAAAATTGCATAGAGCACGTCTCAAACTTATTTTGTAATATACCAGTATCGTTTTAGCACTCAGCCCTCCATACATCATGACCAACATAGAGAAAATCACACATTTAATGATAGACATCCAGAAAACAATCATAAAGAAGTCAATAACCGTCCACAATTAATTTCACTTATTCAGACACACTGTTCAATAGTTGCTCTGAAGGGCAAATTGCTAACTGTCAAGATCCAAACTGCCTGATTATAGCTGTTTCTCAAGTGAATGCTGTGATTAACCCATTTGCATCATTAAGGCTGCATGCAAGACCTTGTTATTTTTAGTGAGGACTACAGACTCAAGGTTTTGTGTTAGAAAAAAACTATAAGACTGACAGAAATTGCATTTGAGTATTTGATTAATACATTTTTAAGAGCAGACTAGATCATCATGATGCTCAGACAAGTCCGTTTTATTTAGTTGAATGTGCAATGCTTTTTATTTCCCTGAAACAGACTGCACTAGTAACACATCAGTGAAAAGTGTATCATAACTGGCCTCAGTTTGATTCTATATTACTTACACGTCGCTCCTTTTTCGTGAATTAATGGAAGCAGTCACATAAATCTGGACTCCCATTCATTTTGATAAATGACTTCTGAACAACTGATTTACTGATCCCTAATATTACGACAAAATATATTTCTCTTTCCCCATCCTTCGATTTAAAAGTAGTGTGTGACTGAAGAAAGGGAAGTAACCTTCACACTGACATCACAAATCTCAATTTAATCCTCATGACCATGGTCCTGCTCAGTTCTGTCCACCCTTGTTGTCTGACGTGGCCATGGCACTCAGACGGGGAGCTGGAGCTGGATGAGAGTCAGTGAGCTGTTTATGATATCAGATTAACATGGCCTGAAGACACAGCATCACAGCCTCATGAAGCCGGTACTGAGCACACAACGGTTACACTGCTCCAGATATGTCAGGATCTTTAGTTACTTTTCTAAAAATTATGTTAAATATAAGAGCAAGAGGTGACAATGTCATATGTGCTATTGCTGAAAAAAAATAATGTTGTCATTAATACCTTTCAGCTTGGTAATTACATGGTACTAGAGTGATAATAAAAAGATTCTGATTAATACCACTTCATTAACAAAGTAATAATTTGTAACAGCTGGTAAAAGGGTATCAGAGTATTAATACTGTGGCTTTACCAGGGTAATATTCCACTAACATGTAAGTAACAAGATAGTAATAGCCAAAAAATGAAGGCTAATAATGGGGAAATAGATTTAATTATGCCAGTAAGGAAAATTATTAGATTGATTTTTGTTTTACTGCAGAAATTGTGAGTTTAGTGATGTGACTTATCACCTGGAAATGCAGCAAAACTACCTAACTGTATGTAATTCTATGGTATTATTAGACTAACCCCAACATTAGCAGACATTATTAGACTGCTGCTCTAAATTAAACTGTCATTAAAGTTCTTGATCTTGAGATTTCTAATAAACACTGTGGCAAAGATGACGAACATGCTGTGTGTGTTCAACAATCTTTAACACAATAGATAAACACACATCGCCCAGTGCTCATTGCCCAAATAACCACGTTTATCATTTATCTCCAGGCATCCCTATAAATTTCAGTCTACTCTTACCCTAATATACAAACTGCTAATACTATTCTAGTTGATACAATGGAAATTCCATTCCATTACGTCCATGTTATTACCATGTGTGATGTAAAGTGGAGCTATAATGATTGATTATTATTAATATCAGTGCATTATTATTATTATTATTATTATTATTATTATTATTATTATTATTATTATACTGTGTCCTTTGTAAGGCAGGGGTGTCAAGCGTATTTCAGTTCATGGGCCACATGCAGTCCAATATATTCTCAAGTGGGCTGGATCAGTAAAATAATAACAGTGAAAAAGCAACATTACATTATGAAAATGTTTATATCTCCAAAGTTTTAGCAATATTATGCCTAAGCTTATCATTTACACATATATATTGCAACTTACACATCACAGTGGATCTATAAAGGCACAGTACATTTGTTAACAAGCAGAAAAATTGTATTAGTAAAATTGCACTTCTTTTAATACATTTCATGTTGTTCTTATTTGTTCAGGTTATTCACATTTTTTGTAAAAGAATACTTTGTAAATGTAAACATTTTTCAAGTAACTGTATTTTTTTTTTTTTTTACACTAAAACAAAGAAAACATTTGGTGCTGTCATTATTGATTATTACGATGGTATATGACTGGTCTGCCCCACTGGGTTGTACCCTACTAAAATGATTTTGAAACCCTTGATTTTTAATATCTTGTCATCTTGTGTAATTTTTGCATTACACAAATTCATCCCACGGCCGGATTGCACACTTTGGCGGGCCGGTTTTGGTCCACGGGCCCTATTTTGACACTCCTGGCGTGAGGCATGTTGCTGGAGTGAACTGCCAATCCTTTTATTCTTTGACATACCACAGTGAAGACGTCCTATACTACACATGGTGCTTGACACGTGGAAACTTGTCCCTGACGTATAATGCCAAAAAAACTCGCGTGTTAATGGTCACTGTGGGGTTAACCTGAGAATACTCTAACTTACAGATATGAAGCGGCATTAGCGTATGTCCACGTACAAACTACGCACACTTAGATGTTACAGCATGAGTCTAAAACGGAGAATTATTATTGTTTTCTGTAGTTAGCAGGCCAGCTCTAAAATAAAAGCGCACATAAACACACACGCACCGTCACACCGTCACACACACGGAGGTATGAAGTCACCCGTGTATGACACACCGCGACCGCAGCACCGCTGCCACTCGATGGCTCCATACAGTCACAAACCAGCCCCTCCGAAGTCACAGCGGGCTACAGCCGGCTACATTCACCCGCTTTACTGGGTTATAAAGTTACCGAGGCCCGTCTTTTCCTTTTTCATCGGTAGCAATGCGGTAGTCGGGCCGGAGCTGAACTGAAAGCCCGGACGGACCAACGGACGGCGGACAAGGCGGCGGAGACCTTACCTTCTCCCTTCACCGCTCCCCGGACACTCCCATGCATCGAAAACGCAGAGGAAACACTCTCTCAGTCTGGCAGACACAAATAAAACCCGGAAAAGTTTAGCAGAACGACTGGCCGGGCTGTCACGACAGGTAGACCCTTCCCCAGTTCCTAGCTAACTCCAGCGGCGACGGCGGCGCGCGGAGGGACGGGTGCGGAGGAAAGGAACGCCACAACAAGCAGAGAGCATGCGGATGACGTCACCACGCACACTGTACGTGGGTGCAAAGTTTTTCCTCCACGGAAACTTTGGAAAAACTTTTAGAATTATATAAAAGATAGTAATATAAATAGATGCATTCAGTGGTATATACCTGCTTACACATAATTTAAATAAAAATGTGATGATAAAATAAAATTCACATATTTTACCCAAGTAGAGCATGAAACCTTGTTTAACACTTAAGGGATTGCACACAAAACTAAATGCACCACAGTTCTACAGGTGAAATGCCTCAAGGTAAAAGTAGTGACATTTTTGCAAGGTTTTAGTCACGAATAAAGAAGGAAAAATAAGTCTTAATGCCGGTTGCCTTTTTAAAGTTAGTTTCAAATTCATATTATTAAAGTATGTCACATTTAGCACATTTAATCTCAGAGACAGATAATTTCTAAAATAAATAAAATTGTAGACCAGTGTATTCATTTTATAGAAAAGAGCTCTGAGAATCATCAATAGAAGTAGGCCCAGACATCCCTCCAACCCATTATTCATTCAGTTTAATGTATTGAAATGTTATGATTTAATGCATTATAATATTCTGCAAATGGTGTATAAAGTGCAAAATAAAATATTTCCAATAAATTTTCAGGAAAGGTCTGAAACTAATTTAAGGCATTGCAACCTAAAGCAGAAGTCTATAAGAAACCCAGATTCAGAACCAAAGTGATGACTGGTGTATCTCAGTAAAGGAAGTGCATTTATGGAGCAATCTTAACAACGACACAAAAGAATTCAGTCAAAAAGAGTCTTTGTTGGTCTGGAAACAGTGTTGAATGTAATGATGTCTTTATCACTGTTGAACTGTTAATGATGAATTACAGTATGTGATATTGTAGGCTATCAAGAGATTTAGTTTCACACTTCTGTTTGAAATCACTGCTTGTAGAGACACAAGTATTTAGTTAAGAGCAGGCAGAAAATATTAGATTAGATTAGATTAGATTAGATTAGATTAGATTAGATTAGATTAGATATAACTTTATTGATTCTTTGGGCAAAACCCTCAGGAAATTGAGGAATTGTTCTTTTTACTTTTTTACATGTAGAATGTGAACATTTTGCTGGCATGTAAAAGCAAACTTTGTTTTTCTGTGTTTTTATTTTATTTTATGAATGAAATTAACTAAATTGTATTTTTTTTTAAAAAAGATTATTTTATAGAGGTATAAAGAGTTTGCTGTGAAAATCGTTTAAAAAAAAATTAAAGTGACCTCCTCTCACCAAGGAACTGCCCTCACAATTGAGCCCAAATGAAAACTGAACAAAGGGGTTTAAATAGAACTCATATTAATACTTAACAGAAGTGACAGAAATGTACATTTCAAAAAGCAAAAGAAAGAAGGAAAGAATATAGACATAACATAGAATTCAATGCTTCATATTTATTGATTGAGAGTGCATGTTAATATCTATAAAACATAAAATATAATGTACAATCATATAACAGATAAAAATCATCCCCACTCTTTAGCCCCTATAAAATAAAAATCAGATAAATACAGAACATTATTATGATAAACCCTTAAAAATGTCAGACCAAATAAAAGCATAATTAAAAGTCAGCACATTTTTTTGGTATTTTTTTTCTTTTGCAGTTGAACGTTCCTTAAATAATTCTACAGTTTCTATGTAAAGACCGTCCTCTGTAATGGCAATATGTAAATAACAAATCTGTCACAAAAAAAAAAAAAAGTCTTATGTTTTCACATGTACTGACTTAAAAAACACAATTCTATCAAACAGAACAGACATGTTTTAAATTAAAGTGAAATAATACATGGAGTAGAAACATATCAAGTAGAATCAAGTAATAATGTGGAAACTAGATAAAAGACCTTCCTTTAGGTGGATTCTCATATAGACTGCTCAAAACATTAAGGGTAAGGCACAGTGATTGTAAGCATGTGCAATACATATGTAATTAGATTTACAAACCACAGAAAAATAAGTCAGTAAATCCTACATTTTTCATTTTGCAAAATAAATGTAAATAAAAGCCGCCCAGTGGATATAAGAAAATGAAAAATAGTCATGACGTGAATTACTTCACTTATTGTGTACATTCTTAATGCACATTTGGTTCTTCTATTGCACAACTGCAAAGACTTCAATATACCGTAAAACTGCTTTTGCCGCTGAATGTTTTGGCTCAACTCAAAAGAGAAATAAGGCACAGTATGTTGCTTTGGTTATGTGGAAGTTGCTTCCAGAGATTGTTCCACGTGGCCTCAACGGTTCTGGCAGTATATTGGTCAGACTTCACATTTTTCTTTTATTAAAATGTCATTGTGCCATCTGTCACATTCTCCCACTTAAACCCTCATCCACACACACACACACACACACACACACACACACACACACACACACATTGCATATTTAATTGCACTTTAAATCTATGCGCTACTGCTCTTTCCTCTTGTGCTTTGTCAACTGTTATTATTCCACAGTCACAGACTTGGCCAGGTTTCTGGGACAGTCAACCTGGAAAAACAGTAAACAGTTAGTGAGAGCAAATTACTTCTGATTAATGACTGGATAAAATACCTTACATGAAATATATATAAAAAAAAATTCTATCTTTAACTAGTTTTGACCGTCTGTTTGGGGTGGGTGATGTGGCTATTATAATTTAATATTAACAGATCAAATAACGTTGACAAATTCATCATAAGCATTTACTCTGTGTTGTCTCTGCAAAATAGGTTAAAACGGGAACATTACATAAATCCTGCTTTTTTAATTTATTTTACAAACTGAAACATGACATGCACATGTTACGTCACAAAAATGTGTTACACTTACATCATATCCTCGCAGGACAGCCAAGTGGAATGACAGGAGCTGCAGGGGAATGACACTGAGGATGCCCTGCAGACAGTCCACAGTCTGTGGCAGCTCGATGGTCTGGTAGGCATTCTTAGTCACTTCAGGGTCATCCTGGCAACACAGGATGATGGGTCGACCCTGATGAAGAGAAAAGCACAAACACTAATATTTAGATATCAGATGGACTTCCATGTGTAACAGCTAGGACTAAGTTATATATCCTACATGTCTTCTGAGCTCCTGATGATGACAAACAAACAAAGTACATTCCAGTGCTCTTAAACAGCAGAATTTGCAGGCGTTGGGGAAAAATGTTAGAATGTGAAAATACTCATCCATTCCTAAGCATAGACCGTAAAGACAGAAAAAAATTGACAGCGCAACAGCATCATCAAAAGTGCAACCAAAATATGACAGTTAGCGAGCTGATGCTGCTGTTCCTAATGCACTATTCAAGTATGGACTGGTCCATCTACAATGCATAATACACATTTCAATCCTTTTTATTCTGCTTCTCAACTAAGACTCATGCACAGTAATTTAACAGTGATAAGCAGTGTTTTCTTGCACAACAGTGAGCAGAGCACTGCCTCATTCATGCCATTTTTGTACCGACACAGGAATGTCATCTTAAGCCCAGAGACTCACTATTGGCATGAACAAAGTAACATGGCAAAAGAGCTGTAATAGCAAAACCTTTTAATTAATGTCCGTAAAATGCATCGACAGAAACAAGTCCTTTCTTATCACAGCCTCCAGGACCACACTTAATACACAGTGGGTGAACAGTAACTAGGCATTAGAAGCTGCTGAAAGAATTTTTAGTATCACTGAAGTTATGATGAAACTAGTTTTAAATAGACAACACTAAAAGGGATTTCTTATTGTCTTATTTCTTGGGGTCATGGATTCAGGAGGATCCCAAAGACATCCCAGACGATGTCCTTCAGAAGGTTGTCCATTCCATCCCTGGCCGTTTGAGGAAACTGGTTGATGCCACCGGTGCTTACGTTCAAATACAAAGATTTGCTTTCATTTTCCGATGTACTAAAGAACTTGTATCATTTGTTTCAAAACATTTGAAATAGGAATATGGATTTTATTACCAATTTTTAATGCCTAGTTACTTTTCACTCACCATACAATTGTACTTTTCTCATTAATGACTTATCATTTTGCACATCTGCAGCTAACCAACTGTTAATTTTAATGTTCATTGAAGTTCATGAAGAATAAACCGAGTTCCTGCAGATGTAACTACAATCTCTGAGGAAGTGAAACCTTCCCAGTGACACATTATTGAAAAGACCTGTGATTTGCCAAAGTCTTCCATCTTGGTTTTGATTTTCTAAAGCCTGAAAACAAAGCCAAGAGGCAGTAATGGCTATGATGAAGTATGTGTTTTCTTAGGACCTACCGCTCTGGCAGTCACTTGTTGTAGAGCATTCTGGCACTTAGTGTAGCAGGCATCTTTCATGATGATCATAATGACTGGCATGTCTTTGTCTATGAGGGCCAGAGGACCATGCTTTAGCTCACCGGCCAAGATGCCCTCTGAGTGCATGTAGGTGATTTCTTTAATTTTCTGTGTAAGAAAAAACAAATATTATTACAACATGAACCAGCTCAACAATTTATATTATAATCATCATGGCGACTGAGGACCTTACATTTTTTGTTAACATGGTAAGAAGATGCAGTTTATGACACTATTCTGGTTCTGTGGTCTGAATTCTCTACTCACCAGTGCCCCCTCTAGGCAGGTGGCATAATTGAAGCCTCGGCCCATGACCAGAAGGGACTTCTGCTGGTACAGTTCATTGGCAATTTCCTTGATTTTGCCATCCAGGGACAATACTTTCTTTGCTAGTTCTATGGAAGTTAAAAGACGAGGTATAGGAGTCAAGGCTGATTAAATACAAAACATTTTAATAATAGGATCATTTCTTTTTTGAGATTTGAGATACACAATCACACGTGTTTCAGTTTGCATTCTCTGTGCTCATGTTAGACACACAAATGGCATTTATTAGTGATTTATTCGTGTGTGGGGGATGACTGACCTGGTAGCACCTTGAGGCCACTGATGATCTCCAATCGTCTTTTCTGCAGGGAGAGCCTGTCCTCGCTCATCATCAGACCAAACATGATGAGGGCCACAAACTGACTGGTATAAGCCTGAATCGCAAACACAAGAAACACTCATAATGCCAGGCAGCGTAAGCTTGAACAAAGATCTATTTTTCTTGTCAAATCCTATGCAAAGTGATAGTGATACTGTAGGACAGCCCATGGTATATTATGTATGAAAAACATGCTCCTGTTTTGTATAACATGTTTCTAGTATCAGTGCAAAGTGCTGTAAAATTCATCATTTGGGAACACAGTTTGATCATTAGTTTGAGTTCTTACCTTAGTGCTTGCTACTCCTATCTCAGGCCCAGCATTGATGTGGACCCCGCAGTCTGTTTCTCTACAAATGGAGCTGCCCACTGTGTTGGTTATACCGACTGTTAGAGCACCACGGGCTTTGCAGTAGCGCAGTGCCATCAAGGTGTCGGCTGTTTCTCCTGATGGGAATAAAAAGAAAGAATAAAACATCATATCTGACCACAAGCCTTCAGCTGCTTGGCACCCAGACTTTGGATC
>JAQQZY010000313.1:0-13742 GCA_030068375.1 Ostorhinchus rueppellii | reverse complement strand
GCATGTTTAGAGTGTGAACAGCCACAACCAAAGAGTGCACTCCAACTACTACAAAGAGTGAATATACAGGCAGTGGGGGGATTAAGCCAGGATTTATACATGGCAGGATTCGTGTGGAAAAAAGAGAAAAGATGTGCAGATTACAGAGGAAAACAGGAGTTTGAAATTTGCAAAAATGGTCAAATACATGCAACCTTCAGTGCCTACAAGTAAAACACTGATGCTAAATCAAGATATTGATAAATCTGGATATACGTCAAGGATTTTCACAGTAGATTTCATAAGATTTAACAATAAAATTATTTCACAAAATGTTTTTTTTTTTTAACGTACCCCCCCAGAGCGTAAGAGAAGACAAACAATTTTTATTTTTAGGGCTAAAGTTATTAAGAGTCAAAGGTGCCATATGTTGTCTGGGTTCAGGTTCCACATTCAGCCCATTTGTGATCGCAGATAAAATAATAGTAAAATAACCTATAAATAATCACTCCATCAAAATTTCATTGTAAAAATCTGGTATCAGATCCGTATTGCCAAAACTAATCCTAATTAAAAAATAAATAAAATTTTTTTAAAAAATCCAGATTGGGACATCACTAGTAGCTTGTATTTACAGGTTTTTGAAAACTGGCTTTTTTTGTTTGCTTGTTTTTTGTACTTATTATCCTGTTAGTTTTAGCCTTCGTTTTCTTCCTGTTGCATGATTAACACGAGGTTCTCCAGGTTACCAAAAATGACTTCCAGCCCCTTAGTGACCTCAGCAAAACACAAAGGTCAAATCACACTCATGTGGCCAGAAGCTGTACAGTATGTGAACAAAATGCACCCGCCTACTTCACATCTGTTATTCACTTAAATCCTGTATCTTCCCTGGTTGTTAGTGGTGAACATTTCTTTGGTCGCAGTTTGTGAACCTTCGTGACAGTGCCATCTGTAGTTGCTAGGGAGATTTAGGACACAGCTGCAGAGTCTCAGTTCATGACTTGTTGTGTTGCCAGTGTAATTTCGATGCTGCCATCTTAGCTGACTCTTACTCCAAATCCAAGCTGACTCCTGCAGTGCCGTTCCACTGTAATGGCAGAGAGTGCAGCATATAGCAAATGTGTTTCCATCTAAGGGAGGATCATTTTGGATGGAAGCTTTAGTTTGTATCACAGTGGCAGAGGCTGTTATCACCATAAGAACACAAGTATTAACTGAACCTTTAATTTGGTAGGGCATCATTTCAGTTTATTGAATTATTATATCAGTGTCTAAATGGTGCCTGACATGTTTTTCATTAATTTTCCAAACCGCTTAGTCCTCCAGAGGTTTGTGGGCGATACTTTTTGATTCATGAAACAGATGCACATACAGAAACAGATGAACTTCATAGATCCCCAAGGAGAAATTCACTAACATATGTAGGCTATAGCTGCATAAAAATGGTTACACCATCAAGTCATCAAAAACAGTGGTTATGTAATCGAGCGCTAACTCCTGTGTAGCATGCGACTAAAAAAGACAGAAAAGAAAACATGGAAAGTCTAAAAGCACTGTTTTTGTCAGTACAATGCCATAGATATTGATGTAAGGACTCAAGTGATTTTGGTTTTTATCAAGAAAACATGTTAAATGGATAGATATCAGCTCTGAAATTAAATTATTATGAGCTATTTTGGTTGTTATTATATTTGTCCAAACAAATGGACCTTTAGTTGTCTGGTCTGACTACCTCATGTGCTTTTATTGTGTGTTTTTTATTGTACAGGGTAGCTATTTTTGTAACTATGTATTTTTTTATTAGTATATTATGGCAGAGGCAATTTCTCTCAGACTGCAAGGGAAGCTCAACTTCCCCTAAAATGTCAAAAATTAAATGGTCAAATACGTACGGTTGTGTTAACATTTCATTGAATCTACTGTGTTAGAGTAAGCTATTTATCATAAATCAACTGAGTCTGTGTTAACTTCTCATACATTCCCATGGCACTGTTTTCGTTGTCAGAGCATTTGTCCATAGAACTACTTCTTCTGTGGTTTAATGGTGGGTGGTGCTCAGCAGCTTAGGCATTTGCGCCCTCTAGTGTTTCTACTTTGATATGAACCACAGCATTTGTCCACAGAAGCTGAGCGTCCATGCACTTCAATGGGACAGTTTTTTTTCATTGCCTTTAAACTTGATGGTCATTGGATAAATGCCACAATTTTGTCCCACCCCCAGATGCCCAGTGTCTCTGGGGGTAAATGGAGCTGTGGGCGGGCTTGGGCTGACCTGGACGCAGGGCTTCTGCATGATGATTGGAGGATCAGTCAAAAGGCTGAATCCTGTTTTGATTGACAGGTGTTTTCAGACCTACACCGTCACTTGATGCTCAGACTTTCAGTCCCATCACAGATTTTGCAGCGAAGTCGGAACTAAGAAAATCTGCGATCCATTTGTTGACATTTTCTTGGCAAAATGACTTGTTCATTTCTCACTGTAAATAAAACACACTCATCATATTTCCGTGTTTCAGTTTAACATAATTTCAATAGTTCCTTGTTCGAGTTTAATATAGTTTCTTCAGACAGTTCAATCAGTCTGACTGTTGGCTAGGTCGGAGGGAACTAGAGCTAGTGTCACAGGGTCACAGACCATTTTCTTGAAAAGGAACGGAGGCAGAATTTACATCACTTTGGACAAAAGCGTCTGCTAAATGAAATTGTAGAATTTACATATAAACAAATTGACAAATTTTATGATTTAAACTGAGAATGAGCTTCCCCTGTTTGAAAGACCAGCAGCCGCCACTGAATTATAGCTATGCCATCTTTAATTTATATATTTATTATTATTGTTCTCTATATTTTATCTCATTTGTGTGTGTGTGTGTGTGTGTGTGTGTGTGTGTGTGTGTGTGTGTGTGTGTGTGTGTATGCGAGCAATGGCGTTCACAGAATTTCCTTCAGAATCAATAAAATACATATCCATCCATCCATCCATCCATCCATCCATCGGCATTGAAATGAAGAACAAATTGAAGAAAACAAGGGTCGTCTAATGTTTCTCTCTGCGTATGTATGTTGGTATGGTTTTACTACTAAATTATAACTAAAATGTTGCCGCAAATAACATGAAAATTCTCACTAGGGTACTGTACCTTTGTAGAACAGTTTCATGCTGGTATGAGGCTTGGTTGAAGAGTCAGTGATGCATTGTGAATTTTTTTATATTTCAGTATGAAATGCCTTTGTTAGGGACTACGTTTGGAACTTAGATTCAGATAAAGCACTATTTTTCACCAAATGACTGAAGAGTTTTGTAGGATTTTGTAATTGGTGAGATAAAGTATGGTGTTACGATCGAACAAATCCTGATTAAGACCTCAAACTACCTTTCTCTGTCTTGGTTTAGTTTATGACAATGACTGTTTCATCCTTTAATTTGCATAGATTTTTTTTTTTTTTTTTTAAATCAATGTACTTTTATTAACCCCTTGACGCTGATTGTCGTGAATTCGCATCAAACCCCCTCTGCTCCAAAATGCAATCAAAATACTATCTACTTGAAAGCAAGAACACAAGTGAAGTTTTTTTTGGTTTTTTTTTTTCATAATTGGAAATAAATTCAGGCATCAAGGGGTTACGTTTTTCAAACATACAAGCAAGACAAACACTGAAACATACAACAAAGATTTAAGACACCACAAAAAAAAAAAAAGTATTAAAATAAAAAATTTGCATTGATTATAACAATGGCTGAACTGGCAAACTAGTAAAAGGATGTAAGATGTAGGTTTGTGTATTTAAAGACAAACTACTGTATGTACTGTAGTATTTCTCACATGTTTTTCTAGACAAAATGTTTCAGACAGTTTTTCTCCACTATAGCTTGCACGGGAAAAACAAGGTCCTGAACACAATAAAATGAGAAAAAAATAGACTGTTTGAGTGTTTGAGAAGGATTATTATTGTTACTGTTTGTATAGTGTGACGTGCTTTATCTTCAAACAAAGGAGAACCACCTTTAGACTACTATTCAAGTGTTTGCTGGATTTACAAGGTGCGCTTGAATGCACCATGAAGTCCTTGTCAGTGTCAGTATGTTTTTGCCTCATTTAGTTTTTTCATCACAATGTTCTCTCTTCTTTGAAATCACTCTGTCAATCCTATAAACTCTAAAAATCTCCTACCAGACCCGATGCCCATTGCTGAGTATTTTTTTTTCTTACTAAGGATTTTGCTCAGGAGGGCATTATGTGACCAGGCATCAGCTAAGGTGCTTTCCTTGAGCACATTTGTCATCACTAGCAGCTATGACTGTTTTCTTGTTGTTTGACTACACAACACAAAGTCGCCTGAGGAACAACAAGTTTCACTGCTGCATCTTGGCTTGTTTTTGGTAGTTTTTCATAAAGAGGGGTTTTTTTGTACGATATAAGGCTTAGACACAGACTGAACACCATCGAAGCTGAAACAATGGCGAGCACCAAAACATAACTAAGTAACTTTTACAAGATCGAATGGTTTCATATGATCCACAGGGAACTTCTTCAACTTCTTAGTCTTGTATTTTTAATTGTCTGCTTTGTTAATGTTTCTTGTGTTTGTTGATTAGAAGCTCCAAAGATGACTTCAGGATGCGTCTTGGTCTCAGGTCACAAAATTGATCCTGGTCAGATGTAAAATATAATCATCAGTGCTGGTCTCTGTAGACAAGAGCTCATGCAGGAACTCAAGTCGCAAGAGCCCCGAATTACAGGTCTGGTTGACAATTATTTTTTGGGTGACTCCACCCCAAACAATAGGCGTGTTTCCACTATTGGAACTTCCGCGCCATTTTACAGGAACTTCATGGTATGTGCGTGTCTCCACTGACTGGGCCATTTTCAGGAACCAACGGAGTACCTGGTCAAGGGTAGGTACTCGAGAACAGCCCGGTAGAGTCGCTGGGCGTTACTAGTGGCTCACTCGCTCAGATTGGTTGTCGCAAATGACATTAGGAGATCGAGACAAACAACCTTCAATTTTAAAAGAGTAGTTGCTGGAGGAATTTCACAACACAACGATCTCTGATACCATTACTGTGTACAGCAACAGCACAAACGCAACATATCCCAACTTCGTCCATGTCCAAGCTTGTTGTGATTTCCTCCTCTGCTGCTGCTTTGTTTTGGCGCGTTCTGTTAGTGACGTTACTACAGAAACAGACACGATATGATGATGTCGTCGCAAGGATCTAACAGAGCCATTACTGTAATGGAGACACGACACCTGAGAGGACCAGGCCAACTCACGGCCCAGTCAAAAGTACCTTCCCCCAAAAAAGTCCCGGGACCAGTTTAGTGGAAACACACCAAATAGGTTGGACTTTTTGTTGGACTTTCCATCTTCTGATTGGACCTAACCTAGTGACATGACTTTCCAACTGTCAGTCCAGCCCTTGCTACTGGGATGTGCTACACAAAGTGTCATTTTAGACGCTTTATCTATTGGAATGCAAGGTCTCAGCTCCCTGTAGCCACAACATCTGACCATGAATTTCTCTGTAGTGGCCATGAGTTTACTATGAGGCGAGTTTATCAGTAGAGAAGTACATGAGTTTATTATGAGGCGAGTTTATCAGTGACATCAGTACATGAGGTTAATGTGAGGCAAAAGCCAGAATACAATACTAATAATTGATGCATGATATTTAGCATAACCCTAGAATTATTCTGTAACTTTAAAGTTTTTTTTTCCAAAATTTGTGTTTCCATATATAGTACTAATAATGGTCTGACATTATGAGTTATATATTTTTATTGCAAATGTAAGTATTTCATGTGAGGCGACCTACAAACCGCTCTCAACTCTCTCTCTCTCTTTTTTTCTCCATCTTTTTATTAGAACATATTTCTAGTATACATATCGTCTCAGCACAGGTATAAATATGTCAAATTTTCCAAAAACCAACTAACAATGAACTAAAACTTAAACTAATAAAAAAAAAGAGAAAGTAGTACCCCCCGCCCCCCCGCCCCAGACATTGTTCCACATTCACGTAATTACAAGTGTTATAGCTGACATGGACAGCGGAAGGCGTGAACGACCTGTCAAATCTGACAGGAAGGTCATGCCTTCAGAAACATCAAACACCATCAGCTGATAAAAGACTTGTGACACAACCACCAGTGACACTCTGATGAAGGCGAATGGAATGCCAAAACATGTCAGGTAAACAAAAACCTCAAAATGTCTGGAATAAGGAAAAACCCATTAAGCTATTGTATTCTGTTATGTTTTTTCTGGATGACTTATCAAAGTAAGAGAGGAAAGGCTTCCATGTAATGTCAAATTATCGGTTGATCATCTGAGAGAAAATTTGACCTTTCCAGTGTCACTAAAGACATTACGTCCGTTATCTGGGCGTCTCCTGCCAGAGGTTTAAGAGACTTCCAAAGAAGTAGAATACATGTACACTACCAGTCAAAGTTTTGGACTCAGCTTCTAATTTAAATGACATGAGATGGACGGCAGATGGCCAACAGGTGCTCAGCATCACTGGGAAGTCCTTCAATACTGTTGGAAACCGTTTCAGGTGACTACCTCATGAAGCTCGTTGAAAGAATGCCAAGAATGTGCAAAGCAGTAATAAAAGCTAAATGTGGCTATTTTGAAGAATCTAAAATATGAATGAATGAATATCTTATTTATTTCAGTTATGTACAAAAACACATACGTATAAACAACATACAATTAACCCAATTTGTAACCGAAAAAGGAAGAAGCTGAAGCATATTTCTGCTTCTCCTACTCCCATCTTTACTTCCAACTCCATATCTGAAGTTGCAGAAAAATAAAATATTAGCCAAAACTAATCAGCATTCAGTTTTTTAAGTCACTTAGAAATCATTGTAATGTAAAAATTACTTGGCAATAAATCTGATTCTGATTCTGATTCTGATTCTGATTCTGATTGTACTTTCATAACCCTTAAAAAATTCACAAAATAAAGCTTTTATAAAAATCGATGAGCTACATAACTTCAATTTATCCGTCAATTGGTTCCATAATTTAACACCAATAACAGAAACAGACATATTTAACATTTGTTCTGACTCTACATGTTTCAAACACAAACATTCCTCTTAACTTATAATTCCCTTCTGTTAACTTAATTGTTTTTATACAGTATAAAACGTGCTTTGAGTTACATCACACTTTAAGTCCATAATTCCTTATGTGTTCATAGTTTTGATGCCTTCAGTGAGAATCTACAATGTGAATAGTCATGAAAATAAAGAAACACCAGGTGAGTCCAACAAGGCTATTACCTGTTCAGATATTTACTTGGAACTACTATATTTGGCCTCATCACAGGCAAAGCACCACTAGATAGCCGTAAAGTTGTCACGTAGCACTTGTAAACCCCCAACTTCTGTAAATACACTGGCGTGGTGCTGCCCAGGTAATAGCCTCGTCCGATTTTGCATTATGATTTGTACTCGTTCTGAACACACGGCTCCCAAGATATATTTATTTTTAAAAATGTAGATGTCTCAGTCACTTTTTTTGAAGGACATGCTAACTGACACCATTGGTTTACAGCAACTGTGCTAAGCTAAAGCTAAAAGTACTGCTCGCAAAAGCAGGACAATGCCTGGACAGATTTTAACCTTTTTTTTTTTCAATGTTCTAACTCTGGGGGTGACTGAGACGGACTTAATCTCATGTTTGGGTGTCTTATTCCTTTAAATTGAACCATCCAAATCTTAAAAATACTAGAACCTCGACAGCATCCACTGAAATCCTGAGGAAATCCCTGATAAGCTGTGAGGAAAATACGTCCTTCGGCTTTTCTTTTTTTTTCCTTTCAATGCGGATGGAAGACCAGCCTCTGGTGTAAAGTGATCACAGTAAACGGACTGCTTGATTAGTATCCATTAATTATTTAAACACTGTTTGTATAGGGGGGATTCTGTCCCAGGCATTTTGATCCATATAAGTGGATGATCACTGCACATAAACATATAGACACATACAGTAATCTTTGGCACATCCTGCTTACATAATCCTATTGAAGATTTAATGTATTATTCACTGTAGGATGTGTAAATTATTTAAAACATATAAGGATTATTTATTCTTATCAAATAAATGATTAATTGCTTAGACTGGAAAATGTAAAATAGAAAAAAAAAAAAACAGTGAAAATAAGTAATGGATAAAATCAGAAAATCCTCACATATGAGCTTGAGAATGGATTACCAAAGCACCTAAACCTACCTCATAGTTAATTTTCAGTTAATTTTCAAGGTAATCAGTTAATGGACCTAATTGTTTCTGTGTTATTTCACACTCTTCAGCTCCAAGTGAATACCTGTTCCTGTTCACTGGGCAGATAAGACACTTTAGTTATTTTTACCATGTCATTGAAGAAACTATGAAACCCCCCCCATCCCCCACTCATTCTGATACAATTAATACAACCGACGCCACAAGATACACTATGACAGGCATTTTAATTGGCCTTCACTTAAGACACACAGCTAATAAAATCATGATCTGTTGTCGTGTGGTAACGTCGACACCACAACATGGATTTAATCAATCACTCCTTGCGCTGAGTGAATGAGTGAGCACATTAATATCCAGGATTAACGACCATTAAACACTGAAAGGATGAAAGGATGTTTGTTCATGCACCTCGCACACGGTTGTTCTGTTTTATGATCATTGTTTATCGATGACAGTCTTCTCCAGTCTGGCCTCTGTCACTAATAACATCAAGAATGATCTTATTGGAAACGAGCAGGAGAAAGGTCACGAGGTCACAGCTCTGCATAACAACCACAACACTTTACAGGGCAATATAAAAAGCATTACCAAGTCTGGTGTTTTGTAGTTGCCCCTTTGACCTTGACTGGGATGAGCAATATACTGTACAAAGATCACGCAGTAGATAAGTGCCTCCATGTGGGTTGAGTTTTAATGTTTATCCATTGAAGCGTCGACATAAACATGGTCACAACAACAACATGTATAGTCCGCTGCAAAAGCCTTAGGCCACCTTTATCTTTGTGGTTTTTCCAGAGTTTAAACCCTTTTAGCACTATGCTGATATATTTATTAAAATGCCTGGTCTTTTTTGTCCATTTTTTTGTCAATATTTGTGTCAAAAAATGCCCTATGTGTAAGTAATTAACACCCTTTTTCCAGGGGAAGTAGAAATGTCAAATTCTGTCCAGTATTTACCATTCTTATGTCATTAAAATACCTTAAATCACAGGTGTCAAACATGCGGCCCGGGGGCCAAATCCAGCCCGCCAAATGGTTCAATATGGCCCCTGGGATGAATTTGTGAAATGTAAAAATTACACTGACGATATTAACAATGAAGGATGTAGATCAATCCAACCTAAAGTGGATCAGACCAGTAAAATACCATCATAACCTGTAAATAATGAAAACTGCTCCTTTTTCTCTTTGTTTTTGTGTAAAAAAAAAAAAAAAAAAAAAAGTAAAACTACACAAAAACCTTTACATTTACAGGCTAGCCTTTTGCAAAAAAAAAAAAAAAAAAAAAAGTGAACACACTGAAGTCTTTTAAAAGAAGTATGTGGAATTTTAACAATATTCTACCTGTTATTTTGTGTATTTGTGATCTCCAAGTTATGATCCACATGTATAACTGAAAAAGTAAGGTGTAGTATAATAATATAACTAACTTTCCTTAAGAATTCTCAGGTTGTTCATGTTTGGTTTGAGTACAATTCGCAGATGACTTTTTTTTTCCCTCAAAATTTCTTATCTTATTATTTCCTTTTTTTTCCCCCTGGTCCGGCCCACTTTATACCATATAAGGCCGTATGTGGCCCCTGAACTAAAAAAAGTTTGACACCCCTGCCTTAAACTGTGTGTTATAAGAAGAAAAGGAACTGAATTTTCTTCAACTTTTTTTTTTTGTAAATTCTTAAAAAGTGCAGATTGAACATTTGTGAGATTGCAGAAATCTAATTCAAACTATTTTACAACTCACACAGTTTTACATTTCTGGAGCTTTCTCTGTCCATATTACAGGCTGTTCTATTTGTCAGTAGGCAGATGGTTTTGTTTTTTTTTTGTTTTTTTTTTTATTTTAGCAGTGGTCGTTTCTGAAACAATTGCTCTCCAGCTTTCAGGGGCAGTTAGAAGGATTAAAATTGTACAAAGTAGTAAGGAGTTATGGTAATTTGAACTACACAAGCCCTGGGATCACCGGTGATCCCTGTGGAATTAAACAGGTTAATGGGCTCATATTTATCTAAACCCACTTTTCTTAGTCTGTGCTTCATTTATTTGTGTATTTGGACCCTAATTGTTCAGACAGTTTGAATTTGAACCCTCCAGCTGCTGCAAAACTATCTGTATATTCATTCTGGAGAAAAAAAAATAAAAATAGTGGATTTCGACGACATGCAAAACCAAACTGGACCAAAAACTGTGACAAAAAAAATAAGGCTTATATATTCATGAGTTTGTTTTGGATGGTGAAGACGTTTGGGTGTTTTGTCACTGGATTTTCTTCAGGCTTGGTATGTTCCCATCATGTTAATGCTGTAATTCTGTGAATGAAACAGCTGCTGTTCAGGTGATGGATGCCGGATTTCTGACTCAGAAAAATAAACTAAGAATTGAATTTTCCTGCCTTGTGGTGAAAAAACTGCAGAGGCTGTTTGTCGCCGTTACTGTTACTGTAAATTAATCTTAAAACAGAGAATTCTTACTTTGTTCGTTCTTCACTATTGAAGTTCATTGTATGTCTTGGTCTTGTCTCAGTCTTGATTTGCCTTACAAATCTTGAGCCCAATCCCAATTCATCCTGTAGCCCCTCCCCCTTGGCCCTTGCACTTGGGACAAGCCTTCCAGACCTGTTCCGTCATCATCAGTCATCGATGCCGCAATAAACAGATGATACAACTTTGTTTCCTACAGTATTCCCCATGCCGTCAGCAGCTGTGACCGTCTCTGTTCCATGGGTTTTGTTCATCTTTTTACGTCTATCAGCTATAAACCACTGAAATGCCATCTATAACACACTGAAAAGGCATTAAACAGTTGATCAAATGATTAAGTATTTTACAAAGAAAGTACGTACATTTGTGTGTTTCTTTTTTGCTGTGTTTACCTCCATCTTGCCAATGATTTGAACAGAATTATGGGAAATTTCTCCTAGCCCTCTGTTCATAGTGCATTTACTGGAAAATCTCTGTTTTGAGGACTACGCAGCCCGTAGCCTTAGCCCCTCCCCTACGTCTAATCGAGAATCAGGACAATGCTACCCCTCCACGTGCATGCGCAAAATTGAGGGGGAGGGGCCAAGGGGTGAACTGAGCTTCAGGATTGGTCTTGTCTTGTTCTCAGAACCCTCTGGTCTGGGATGCTGCGATGTTGACTTGAACACTATCTGTCTCTCTTTACTCTTTGTCTTATACTCTTCAAATTGTCACTACCTTGCCATCCATGTCCCTCAGAGACATTCAAGGTCCATGGTTTGATCAGACATACAGGTGGGAAGTAACTAAGTAGAAGTACTCCATTACTGCACTTAAGTAGGTTTTTTTTTAGGTATCTGTACTTTACTTGATTATTTATTCTTCTGGCAACTTTTTACTTTTACTCCCTACATTTTTGCATAAATATCTGTACTTTACACTCGTTACATTCACAGAATAGGCTCGTTACTTTTTCAAACTAAAAGCATGTGACAGTATGTAAAATACATCACTTCAGAGGTAGAACCAGTGTGGTGGAGGGAAGGAGTACAGGCTGTGAACATACCTGCAAAGCTGATACCAGAGGACCAGAGCCCTGATTAAACCCATTGTCTACTCACTAACTCACTTTTAAGGGCTTTATTTTTGGCTAAAACACACACCATCAAGAAATCTCTCATCTGTGCTGCTCAGTGACATCTGTAACCGTATATAAAAAGAGGTGAAGTTCACTTCAAAATAAAACAACTACAGTGAAATTAGATGATCATCATTAAATGTCCTGAAAATCCTTTTTATCCATGAATCTTTTTTTTTCACCTCCTTACCTGCTACTCACCTGTATTTTGTTTAATTTTACCAGTACCCAAGTATTGTAATTCATGGCAAAAAAAAAACATTTTTAAATGCAGTTTTACTTTTTACTTATGTACTTTATTACAATTGAGAAGTTGTACTTTTTAATTTTAACTTACGTAAAGGACTTGAATCAGTACTTGTACTTTTATGTGTATTTTTTCACCCAGGTACCTGTACTTCTACTTAAAGGTGGGGTCTGAGATGTTAGAAAAACGGCTCAAGCAGGCTCCATGTTGAAAAGACACAATTCAAAAGTCCCAACCCCTTTCTTCAGACCCCCCCCCCCAAAGCCACACCTCCAGACTCCAGAACACTCAGGGCAGGGGGCGGGACAAATGGCAGTTGATTTTGATAGACATATCAGCGTTCAATCATTTCAAGTGGGTGCTCAAAATGATTGGATGTTGTTTTTTCACAGGTGAATAAAACTTTTCATTTTTGTGTCGGAGCATTTAATTATTAATTGTTTGCAATCGGGGTGTGAAGGAGATTTTTAGCAATACAGTAAAAAATGCTCCAGGAAAACATCTCAGACCCCAACTTTAAGTACAGAACGCGAGTACATTTGCCACCTCTGGTCATTAGCCTGATATTATACAAATTCCACACAAACATCCATATCAGATCCGTCGTACACCATCACCACTTCAGGTGGTGTGTGTTTGAGTCACATTTGTCTCCTTTCTTTGTGACCTGTAATAAATGGTAAATGGACTGCATTTATATCTCTGTTAGTGGTGCCCAGAGCGCTTTACAATGTGCCTCTCTTCAGCCATTCTCACACTCACTCACCAGTGGCCACTGAGCTGCCAGTGCTAGGCACTAGCCTGCCCACTGGGAGTAACTCGTGGTTCAGTGTCTTGCCCAAGGACACTTGGACATATTAACAGGAGGAGAGAACCATCAACCCTGCAGTCTGTGGACGACCTGCAGTAACACATTACCATACGATTATCAACACAACACATGCAGTAGAGTGTCATAGAACGACTGTAATACTGTGATTATAGCAGGAAGAACAGTCTATGATCAGGATTTGTTATCGATTTCAGTGTTTACTCAGTATTTTCTACAAATAGAGAATAATTGCGATATAATATAACATAGACCTGTATAACAATGAGAAAACTACAGTGTGGTAATACTGCACTGATGATATGTCTTCAGATTAGGGCTGGGCAACCCTCAAGTGAGATTATGTAATCTCATTGAGGGCTTAATGCATTCCTCACCACAGGATATGTAAATTATTCATGTAAGGATTATTATTCTTTTAAATTTTTACCAAATAAAGGAATAATTGCTTGGACTGGAAAATGTAAGAAAACAACAGTGAATCCTATTTTAAATCAGGAAATCTTCACATGAGGTTATGATCATCATCAAGGTCCATGGACGAAGGAGTTAATTTTAGATAATTGGTCCTACATATGTTTTTGTTGGCAATAGTCATATCATAATGATTTTGGAGACAATGACATATTGGCCAGAATTAATGCACATTCATACAGTTTAATATGACAATGGAAAACTAGTGAAAAGATGCAAAATTACTGATGTCTAATTAATTCTAAGTAATTGCAGAAGAGCACAAAATATTATATGCAACTGTGTATCTATCTATCTATCTATCTATCTATCTATCTATCTATCTATCTATCTATCTATCTATCTATCTATCTATCT
>JAQQZY010000245.1:0-13747 GCA_030068375.1 Ostorhinchus rueppellii | reverse complement strand
AAAAAGTACAAACACTACCTTAAAAAAAAGTACAAACACTACCTTAAAAAAAATACAAACACTACCTTAAAAAAATAAAAATACAAACACTATCTTGGCGCTCTCCGAGTCCTTTTCGAGGTCATAGTTTAGTTCTTGTTTGTTCAGTATTAATTGTCATCTTTGTAAATCCGAGCTGGACTGACTGTACATATCCTGCCCAAGGAAAATCAAATTCTCACTTTGTGCAGTAATCTGAACATGGCTTTTCTGTCTCCGTCCATAATAATATACATTATATCAACTAAATATAATCTAAAATTAATATTTATTTGCAACATAGTATAGCAGACTATTACATGATCAAAAACAAAATCAATTTTACCAAAAAAAAAAAAAAAAAACAGAAATCATGTCTCCATTTTGAATGTCTGGGATCGCTAGAAATTTTTGATGTTAAAATGGGGTCAGGAACCAAAAAAGGTTGGGAACCACTGATATAAAAGTATGCAATAGTTTTTGGAAGGTGTGTTTGTGTATGAATGCAAAGTGTATCAGTGTTAATGTACATGTTTAATGTACTAAGGTTCGGATGTCACGGATGTGCTATATGCTGTGTATCTAATGGGAATAGCAGGATGATAAGCCAATTGCTAGGTTTTAAATAAACTAATATAAATAAACAGATAAATTAGAGAATCTCTGACCTTCTCTGCGATGTCCCACAGACGAACAGTGCCGTCCTCTGCAGCAGATAGAAATACATCTCTGGAAGGATGTGTTCCCAGTCCCCAGATGGGTCCATCCATGTGTCCATTCACCAAGATGTTACATGCTGCATTCTTCTCTCCTACTTCAATGATCTCTGCATTCCTGGTTCCTACGAGGATTTTACCCTAAAACAGCCCAAACAAAATCCAGATTCAATTTACTGTCATTACACCTGTACAGTACAAGTACACTGCAATGAAATATAATTTATCATCTAGCCAGAAATGCGATAGCAGTAAATATAGGAAGTACAGAATATGTAGTATTGACAGTATTTATCCTACTATGTACAGTGGGCATAATACAGACGTGGAAAAAAAAGTGATTAGACCACTTCTTGTTTTCTTCAGTTTCTTGTTCATTTTAATGCCTGGTACAAATCAAGGTTTCATTTGTTTTGACAAATATAATGATTTCAACAAAAAATAGTTCATAAGAGTTTAATTTCAGAGCTGATATCTATTCATTTTCAATTGTTTTCTTGATAAAAACCGAAATCACTTCAGTTCTTACATCAATATCTATGGCATTGTACTGACAAAAACAGTGCTTTTAGACATTCCATATTTTCTTTTCTGTCTGTTTTAGTCACATGATACACACAGGAGTTAGTACTTGATTGCATAACCATTGTTTTTGATGACTTTTGATGGTCTAATAAGTTTTTTCAATGACTATATATGTATATGTATATGTATATGTATATGTATAGTATATGCAGATGTAAGTGCTATGGACACATATATACTGACTAAGTGCATAGGACATAAAATACATGAGAAAGTAAAAGTACAGTTGATGCTAAATAATAATTGTAGCTGTCATTTAATTCCACACTGACAACAGTGTCCTACCTTCCCTCTGCATACAGAACGAACACAGTCTATGATCTGTCCAGTTTCTAATCTGAAGGCTCTGCAGCGTTTCAGTTCCTGGTCCCAGAGCTTCAGAGCACCTCCTTCTTTTGATCTGTAGAGGAAACATACTCTATTAGATCATTCAACTTTGATTCATCTCAAATACTTTAACCAGTGGACCAAGAAATAGCTGTTTTAATGTTGCAGACGTCCACTTACGGTCTCTCTTTGCCTCCGGTGACAATAAGGCCATCTCTCAGGGTCGTGTACATGGTGAACACAGGGCCCGTATGAGCTTTGGCCACTATTCTTACTAGAATGTGTTCCTTCCACACACACACATCCCCACTTATGGTACCTGTAAATGTCAAGTTATTCTGAAAAGAAAACAAATCTGCACTAATCTAGTGGCCTAATAGAGCAGAGCGAGCAATGCAACAACAATACACAGCACATTCAAGCAGACAGTTCAATATTTCATCAAAAGTGTAATATGGAGCAGCATTAGGCAGGTTTTGACATTTAAAACTATATGTATGACGCTGTTTGGAAATGACTTACAGCTCCAAATGCTACAGACAGCATCGTCTGCATTCGTGCATCCTCTATTGAACTCAGTACTCCCTTCTTGCTGAGTAAAGCTCGACCTGCCAACGTCCAGAAACGCACATGCTTGATGCCCACCGACACAAAGTGTGTGTCTGAGTCCGGACGAAACTCAGCCACGAAGATCCTCTGGGTGTGACCTATCCGACTGGCCACTTTGGCACCTGACAAACAAAGATGAGTTCAGTGTACAGAGGGATCTGAACTAGACAGACTTAACATGAAATTCTTGTTTGGTGTTTTTTTTTTTTAAATATATACCTTCCTGCCACTTCCAAATAGTGACAGTGTGTTCAGCGTCCAGGCCCACAGACAGCAGGAGTTTTCCTGTGGCACTAAAACTGACGGAGCAAACACCGCCAGAGTGGAAACAGCGCAGAACCGACAGTGTCTGCTTGGTCATGGCATCCCACACATGGATAGATGGAGAAGTGGCTGAAGGAGACACAAGACAGAGATGACACACATTTGTCTCAATCTGAATCCTGTGACTTGTTCATTTCTTGCACTCAAATTCCAAATGATCAGATACACTACAAAATGACAGGAAATAACTATAATTATTATTATTTGGTTCCAAAATTTTTTAGATTCCATTTCAAATCTAAAAAACAGCAGGATGATGTTTTAAACATTACTGTACGTTGCAAAAGATCATATGATAGAATGAAAAAATACTGTAAAAAATATCTTACCATTATTAGATTGCAATGATTAATCTAATCCTTAATCTGTGGACTTCAACAATTTGTAGCATATTTATTTTATTGTCATATGTTGCTGTATAAGAGTTCTGAATGATGTGAGTAGTGGATGACATGGATGGAGGTGTTGTTGTGATATGCTTCTGTGTGTCAAAATAAGTGCAATTTTTATTTTAATTTTTTTCGTTAAAAACTGAAAATGTGCTGATATCATAGATAAAATGCTTGCATACTGCATATTTACATTTGCAATAAACATACAGTACTGTGCAAAATCCTAGGTTTGTTATTTTTGCATGGATGGAATGATCGTGCATATTTAGTTCTCATTCTCTTTTCTTCAGACACAACAATAAAACACAGGAAATACATAAAGTGTCTTAAAAGATGCACAAATACTGAACTACCCAAATGGGTCCTTAAGGTTAAAGTCTGTATTTAGTGTGACCTCTGACCCCATGACAAGAAAGAGCAAAAACAATTAGAAACATCTGATGTGTATTAAACAAAACATCAGGAAATTAATGCAACATATTGTCTGAACAAATGACTTTAACATATATTAAGTGAAAAGGGAGGTCACATTAAATACTACCACTTTCATTTAGAGAAGCTCTTATTTCCTTGAAACTTTTGTTTTTACTGCTGCACATATTCCCCATATATCCAGATTATACTTTTATATATATAAACTAAGAAATGCATATGTGTGTTCTTATAACTTTACTAAACCAGAAAATGTAATGTTGGTCTACACAGTACTGCATCGACACAATAATATACTACTAAATACACAGTAATTCATAGAAATAAACATGTACATTCAATTGACTTGGTTGTATCAGTTGACCACTAGGTGGCAGTGACTTAAAAGAAACTGTAAATTGAAAACATGCACATCCTGAATGACAAGGAGTGAAATTGAACATTTCTTACCTGACATGTCACCAGTATCACCTGAAATGAAGGGAAATATCATTTACTCATCATTTTTACATTTTTTAAGGACCTGTGATTTATGAAAATAAAAGCCACATCACATACAATAATATTATTGTATGTTATATTACATAATTTCCTGTCAGTGTCTGTCAGCATTCGGCTGTTTCTATGCGTGTCTATGTGCTCCCTTCACATGTGGCAAATGATGCATATATGAACACAAACAGCATATATGCAGAAATCATGACTTTGCTTAAATCCTATGTAAGTTTCTATCTACTGTAGATAATAATCCCCTCACACAGTGCACAACACAGCATAGAGGGAAGAAAAATGACGAGGCTGGTGACACAGGAGGTCAACTTCTCACAAACATACCTACTTGGCCAGTTGCCACCACGTTGGGGAATTTGGGATGTTGATTGATTGTCAGGCACAGAATGTCATCACTGTGTTCTATGTAGAAACTTTGGCAGGCTGCGGGAAAACACACACAAAACACACACACATCACATATGTTAATGTTTGCTTTTCAGGTAGTAACACTGTCGGCACTTGTCATCTTTTGGAGTGCGTTTCTGTCCTACTTACAGGTTGTCAAGTTGAGGACGATGCCAACTGAGGCCGTGTGGTAGATGATATCAGCCCCCTCGTTCAGGTAGTGCACGTTATTGCGGCAGTCATTGCCACGGTAACCAAACACCAGATCCAACACAAGGTCCTGTGGGAGAGTCAGAAAAAGAACGCCAGAAAAGTCAGAAAGGTCAATGCCATGACAGCTAAGATGTTGAGAGCCAGCTGCCGGCAGAAGTACGTCATCATTCGATTACAACATCATCGAGTCCCTCGAGAGGCTGTCTGGACAGCACATGAGCACACAGCAGCTACTGAGCTGAAATAATCATATTAGATACCAGCATTTTGAATCATTTGCTTCTTTGATGGAGAAATGGCTCCCTCTGTTTACTATCATGCTTCTACTTTGGTCAGGTGGTCCTCCTACCTCAATGGGTCTCTTCTTTTTTCCAACATTGTTTGTCTGCAGCTTCTCTGGCTGTGGTAACGCTCTGCTGACAGGAGGCCTGAAACAGACAGCAGAGATAAGAGGACCGCCACAGAGCTGCTTATCATTCTGACGATGATGGTAAGAATAATGATGCTGCAGTGTGACACTAATTACATTACACAATACAAATGATTCCATCAATATCTGCACACACATACAGAAAAAAAATGTTTTCACTTGCATGTGTATTTTTGATATCGGTTACATTCTCTCAGTGGGATGAATTAAAGATAAAGAGTGATTTGACTCAACTCAAATCTGAAACCTTGAACAAAAGCATAGATAAATGTAAGGACATTAAATGTGTATGTTTTATATGTATTTCTCTCTACTCAGTCTCAGCAAATCCAACATTAGACACACACTAAACCTAAGGCTGGGCAATAGACCAATAATAGGATTACGGTAATCAAAGTTTTGCGGGCTGAAAATAGTAAAAAACAAAACAAAAAAAAGTGCCTCAGTTGCGAGCTTATACCCTCCTTTTCTTGCTGTTTGCTTCTTGTAATATATTCATTAAAACGTGTTTCTACAGTCAAACATTTTAATGATGAAAGACCATTTTTCAGATGTCTGTGTAGGTTCTGCTTGGTCCAGATCATCATTTTTCTTGGCAGTTCTTTTACGTTCAACTGGACATGTTTCACTCTTTTGAAAACGTTTCATTTCTCGTGGAAGACTTCTTCAGTTTTAATAACTGGTGGGGGAAATTGGATTTACAAACCTGTGGGGGGAGCGGTCTGTGTAGGTTTTAATCCATATGCTAATAGGTTTAAGTGTTAGACTCGTTAGGGGGGGGGTCCCTGGAAGTCTGGGTCTGGGTCGTTGGTGGGTATCATGTGTGAGTTCCAGGGTTGTTGATGAGGAGCTGGATTGCTGTCCAAATCTGTCAAGGGGGGCTGTTTACTTTCAGGTCAGTCCAGGTGTGGGACTTGTGTTGTTGAAAACTGTTTGGGAATGTTATTTATTTATAATGTTATAGTAGGCTTTTGATAAGTAGTGTCTCAGACCATCACCTCTGTTCAGGGAAGGGTTTTCTACTTTCACAAAAATGGCTTCTTTGAATCCTCTCTTAAACCATGTGTCTTCTCTGGCCAATATCCTGACATTGCTGTTCTCAAAGGAGTGTCCTTCTACCTCCAGGTGTAGATGGACTGCAGTGTCTTGGCCTGAGGTAAAGGCTCTCCTGTGTTGAGCCATGTGTTTAGGACATTTTTGAGATTTGTCTTTAGTTCATTGAAAAAAAAAAAAAAATCTAGATTACATTTTTTGGTCATTTTGCCCAGCTTGTGATTATGTAATTGCACAGACTGACATTATGAGATCTGATTAATTGTGCAGCTCTAAAGGCTCGTGTTCTTATGACTTTTTGACAGTCAAAGAAGAGAAACAGAAGGGAAATATTGTCAAGTGTCTTAAAGAACATCCTAAGAAACTGTCATATTTATTCAGATTCAGAAACCTTTTTTTGTCCCCAGGGAGCAATTTAAGGCACATGTGAGCAGCATGACATGAAAACAGAACCGTATTTAACCCTACTATGTTTAGGATGAAGAATATAAAAGTGTCTTACCTGGACCCTCTTCATGGCAGCACAAACAAGGAAAAAGCCACAATTAGAAAATGCTTTCTGACAAGGTTCACTTCTGGCCGGTGGACGCACACATAACTCAACACCTCAGCCACTGAGGACATCAAATACAGTAGTCAGTGCCAGTGTGTAGCCATGACAACCAAAGTCCATTTCTATGACAACAGATGCCCTGAACATTGGATGACTTACATCACTGACAAATAACAAATCTGGGTCCATCAAATGCCAGTGAAACCTGAACAGATGGAGTAACTACACAGAGTCTCCATTCAACAGTCGGATCCAGGGTGTCTCCATGTTCCAGACACTTACGATTAATGTTTCTACAAAATTTAGAACTTAGTTTGGTAAATCTTCTTTCTTCTTATTCAAGTATTGCAGGGAAATATAAAGATAAGCAGTATGTGGTGGTTTGAAGAGGAAAGTAGAAACACAGTAACAGGGTCCATCATAGGTTTAGAGATTTATAGGAACAGAAAAACTGGCCTCCAATTGATAAAAATAAATCAAACAATAGCTACATGAAATTATTACATAATATGATTGTGGTGCTACAGACTTCACAAATTGAAATACAAGGCTTTTTAATGAAGGCCTATGGTTGTATACAATTAAGATAATTTGAGACTATTTTCTCCAAACATTCTGTGTTTCCTATTCTACCAATCAGCTTGAAATAAACTCTTCATTCAATGATGAATGAATAAATGATGAAGTATGAGTAGCTTGACTCCACCCAAAACAATTTCCACCATTTTGACATTAACTGAAGTAACTTCAAATCTACATCTTACTAGAATGAATGAAATATTGAAGTATTAAATATATGGTAAATGATGAGGCTGCTGTGTCTTTATCTTCTTTTGATTCATCAGCTTTTGAATACACTGTGTGCATCTTTTATGCAAATGCAACATACAATGACACAAGAACTTACCTGACTACCCCTTGTCTTCAAGCAGAATTAAAGAATGAAGCAGGACAAGGACAGATGGACAGCCATTAAAGGAAATAAGAAGAGCAGAAAAGGGTGAGTTACTTCAAAAAGGCAGAGACAAGGCTGGAAAAGAAGAGTTAAGTTGAATAAAGAAAGCAAGTTTGTTTTTGACTTTGAGCTGCAATAGCTGGATGTATTTTCCTTTTGCTAACAGTTCCTTTGAGATGATAACAATCCTCCTCAAAGCTTCAATACCTTTCGTCCACAGAAGGCTCCTTCAGCTGCAAGTGTGGCTTAACGCCTGTCATGGGTCGCATGTTGGTGGATAAGGCCTTGATGGTGTAGTTGATCTCATTTTCCCTCGTCACATCGCTGTCGTAGCCTGATGAATGACATGAATGATCAAAAGAATCTCTTTTACAGCAGCACGTGACAAATCAAAGCCCAGAGAGACTCCTCACTCACCTCCATCATCCTCACTCTCTATGTCAGACTCTTCACTATCACACTGTCTGATTTCCCGGCGTCCCTCGGGTTCATGGGCCCAGATCATGAGGCACGTGTCACCCCCACCGACAGTCACCAACAGGCTGTCGTCATGGGTCCATCGCACATTGGTAACATGTGTGCTGTGGGCCACATAGCGTTTGAACTTTGCATACTTCCCCTGAGGGAGAAGGAATAACATTTATTTAACACCTGTGACATTTTCATAGAATTAGCATAACATTTACATAAATCTTGAACCAAAGCCTTTAGTCATGAGAGGTTCAAACAACATGAGTTTATCAAATTAACTCTCAGATGTGCACATCTGTCTTGCCTTGACAGGGTATCTGAAGAGTTTGACGTATCCTAGGTCATCTCCTGTTGCGAGCACCTTTCGGTCGTTGCTAAGGCAGGCGGAGGTCACCTCAGTGACCTCACTGATCACAGGCCAAACGCCCTCAACAGACGTTCCCAGGACACATGTCCATGTATTCCAGTCAATCTTCTCCACCTGGGCCAAGAGCATAAGAAGAATAGGACAAACATGGATATAATAGTTAACAAAACTAAGACTGAAACCCAAAAGAACAACCATTTAAACTAAAAGGAAGTAAAATTGTTGGTAAATCAGCTTTGTGTTGGTTTCACGTTTGCTCCTGAGTATAGTATAGGATCATATCTGATGTCACTCATTTTTCATCTTCACTGTCTCCTATAAATCAAAGCTTTTCTCATAATACCTTAGGACCGGAGTCGAGTAGAGTAAACCTAGTCAGTTCTACAAATAAAAATACTTACACAGTCATAAAAACTGATTAAAAATAAACTGACATAAAAAATAAACCAAAAGAGTAAATGAAAATAAAATTGAATGAAAATTTATACAAGCTCTGTAGAGAAAAGGCTGAAGCTGAATGGATAAGATGGTAGAGAAGCTGAAGAAAAAGGAAGAAAAGGACACCAGCGGCTCCTATTTGGCAGCATCTACCATCCCTGACCCTTATTTTGTTCACGTCCCCTTCCACTGTGAACGTCACTAAGTGTCTGAATGTCACTTTGTTTAAAGAAACACTAAACACTATCCCACTTCCACTGCCTAAATTAGAACAATAGTGGTGAAAAGTGGGCCGTGTTAATGCTTCACTGCCCTTCCCCGAGTCTCCTCTGATCCCAGGGGATAAATGTGGGCCAAAAGCGCCAGAACCACGGCTGCTGTTGCTGCTGATTTGCCTTCTCCCGCTGCTTACCTCTGTCGCTGGGATCGTCTGCCTCTTGCCACGAGGAGCCTCGAAAAAAAACTGCTCCTTAGCACCTGTGTTGACTTGGAGTAGTTTTCCTGTGAATGACAGATCACAGCAAGCCGCGGTACTTTAATATTATGGAGGATTTGTAAAGATTCACTGAGAACTTACAGAAACATGTTTACCTCTTTTATCCCAGTCCAGATGGGTGATGTAGTTGAGGCATCCTTTGCAAACTCCAACCCGTTTACTGCTCATCACATTGTAAATATCCACAAAAGTGTCTCCTGATGCTACTGCAAGATACTTTCCAACCCCTGAGCAAACAATAGAGAGGGGTATGAATCAGTATTTTAAACCAAACTCAAAAGAATCTGAGAATATTTTATTTATTTTAAGAGTCTTCTCTTTTCTTGGTACATCAAGCCAATTCCCTACACAGCTTTACACAAGATTACAAAGTGACTTCTACTCTAAAGTGCACACCCACAGGGATTCAGGAGTATTGGGTTGAGAAATAGGATGCCTCACATTGTGGATTAAGGTTAAGTGTCCACGCAGAAGAGAGTTTAGTTTCTTGCTCTCACTTTGTCCACCCCCACTGTTTCCCATTCCTCCCTTGCTGTCTGTCTGGCCTTATTACAGAAAGCCATTAATTTGGGTCAGGCCTGCGGCAATATCTCACCGCCTCACAGTGGGCAGAGAAATGTACACCTGCTGAACTTCTGCACTGCATCCACTATAAACTCAGACGCTTTTTGTAAAGTTAAAACACTAAAGAGGCAAACTGCTCACCCGGAGAGAATCTGATATCAGAGATAATGTCCTTGCGGTGGTGGAAGGATACTAGGTCCTCCAGGGTGTCTGCGTTGACAATAAGGAAGCTGCCGTCATTCAGACCCACCGCCAAGGCTTTTCCGTCGGGGGAGAAGCAGCAGCAACGGCCCCCTGTGGAGGACAAGATGTTAGTTAAAGCCGGGGGAGCAGTGTAACTTCACGTCAGATGAGTTTGAGCCGTGACTCACCTTTCCTGAGCTTGCGTACAGCCAGCATGCAGTGGCTGGGCGAGAGATCCCATATGCGAAGAGTTTTGTCATCGCTGACGGTGGCACAGAGTGGGAGATGAGGATGAGTGGCCAGACCCCATACTTCACCTTCCATGTGACCCTGCAGGTTCATGCACGCACACAACTCATGTTAAAATGCTATGTGACAATTCATTGATTTGAAGCTTCATTAAAATTTACAACAGTAGAATGTATGGAAATGCAAATGTCAGAGCTTGTAATTTAGGTTTCCATGGACTCCACTCCATATCAGAGGTCAATATTATACTTTTCATTCATGATATAATTTTCCAACCCCTTCTTGTTAATCACACGTGATAACAAAAGTATAAAGCTCTCCTTTACAGGGTGAGAAAATTTCACCTTGAGTTTGTTTTCAACAGAGTGAGAATTACTTATAGTGATCACAGTGAGACACTTATACTGATCAAGAATTATTCATATATAAATGGGTGCTTCTGTGAAACTGGGTTGATTTTGGTACTTTGGTACTTAGACTTTGCCAGCTTTTTTAGACCCAATAATAAAAGAGAAATGTAGACATATTTCCCCCCAGGATGTACCTAATGATGACCTCAGATAAATACAAAAAAATTATACTCTTGCTCTGACCCATCCCAAAATAAATGAATTTTAAAAACAAATATTGGGGCAAAACATAGGAACATGAAAAGCTATTTACATGTCAGTGCATTTGATCAGGAAAACATGGCTTGAAATGGTCTTGTATACCCCTATAAATAAAGACACTGTGTTAAGTTTGACAATCCCAGTGGTTTTTCTAATCCAGACATGCAGGTTTTGCGTGTAACCCATCGTGTCCACTGGTATTAGATGTGAAAGGAAACATTTACTTTTTAGAGATATGTGGTCCTCTAAAGACAGTAAAAGGCTAATAAAGTTCTTCAAATGAGCTAAATTTCAGTTACAGTGTATGAGTAATATGAATAATATGTATAATGGTAAAACACTGACACCTGTTAGTCAGCCTTTATACTGTACATGAACTACTCATGCTCAATTCTAGTGGATTTTTCTAATAATTCTTACATCCTTTTATTTAACTAAGAGTTGAAATGCAGGATTTATACTGGTAATGTTTTTTTGTTTGTTTTCACACTATAATATTAATATTTTTACTTAAATAAAAATCTGAATTCTTCTTTCACCAATGTTTCCTCATCTACTTTTATAAAAGACAGTTTAACATTCAGCCTAATACCTAAACAACAGATTAGACAACCTTTTATTCAGGTCTCCTCAGCTAATCTGATCTGATCCATCACAATGAGCCTGTTTATTTTAAAGCATTCGCAAAGGGCAATCAATTGCATTCGCTCTGTCTGCCTAATATCAGGGGAGCCTGGGAGACGCTGCAGGACCACTTAACTAAATTAACATTCTCCCATTTAGCTGCAGCAATTCATCACCATTTATGGCCCTCTGCTGTGTGATTCTCTACGGTTGTGTATGTAATAAAAAGCAGTAGTGTTACAATCACTTTGATGGGTTATAGTCTGTTAACCGGAGACTGCAAACATCCTCACCATTTATCAGTGTACTTTGATTTCTTTCAAGAGTTAACACCAATTTAACACAAACTTTTAGCCACATCTTTAGCTAATTTTATCTTTACACAGTTTTACTACATGTTCAACAAGTTAAATTTGACACTTTTTATGACCAGTACAAAGACTCTGACCTACTTCATGGAAGCGTTTGCTGAAGGCTTTTAATTGCTTCATATTTTCCATTTTTCTGTCCAAGCACTAAATGCAATCAATTTTTATGACCTCAAGTCAAGCTGAATTTAAGACTTTTTGTGGCCTAAAGTGGAGTTTATTGGACTTTTTAAGGACCTAAGTAAAATCCCTTTACTACCTCGGAAGAAGCCTCATCCCATTCACTAACTCCCTCATTGGAGGTGGGGAAGTCTTCAGTGTTATGGGCTGCATATGATTACATTTGTGACAGGTTGTAAGGCTGTTATTTGAACATTTTTCTTACCTGGACAAGCAGTGTGATGGGTCCACTCTTGTCCACCTCCAGAATCTCACCGTTCTTAGTTCCCACCAGGATGTGGCCGTGGCCCAGAGATATGGCACGTATGGAGGGGTTGTCCTCCAAGAGCAACCCTGCAGAGTGAGTGAATTACAACATGAAGTCAGAGACCTTAACTTGAACCAGGGACATAGGAGGCAATTTTCATCACAGCTAAAAGCATTGAATGATTTAAATGGATTTACATTGAATGGCTGGATTATATCTCTGAAGCTAGACTGGTATAAAAATGATGCAAGTACAGTAGAGTACAACTGATGGCAGGTTGACCTTTTTTTACCTTTGGAGCCTGGAGCCAGGACTGCTCTTTTGATGGCATATGTCTTGAGGCATCTCTCAAATGTGTCATCCCACAGTGCAACTATACCATCCTTTCCTCCTGTCACAAATCCCTACAAGGAAAATATATTGGCACAATTATAGCTGCAAGGATTCTTCTTAAGATTAAGCCAGTCAGTGAAAGGATAAATTACATCAATTTATTTAGTATAGAAGGTGGTATAAATAGATGTTCAGTGAAATAGCCCTAATATTAACACTCGCAAGGAATTGTGGTAGGATATTCAGTGATTTGCACATTCTGTCCTCTACCTTTTCTAGCGCATGCATACTGAAAACAGGGCCATCGTGAGCCTTGACAGTCTTCATCAGAAACATGTCTCTCCAGATGCAAATGTCCCCGGTGCATGTTCCCGAAAACACCATCTCCTCTGACCACCCGTACACGGCACACATCATCGTCTCTGTCTTTCCCATGTTCCCCTTGCGCCCAATTAGACCACCACCTGAAAGAGAAGCAGACAGTCAGCTCATCCTGAGATGTGTCATAGCAAAGGCAGAATTCTGCTTGTTAGTGTCCATGGTAGTCAATAAAAAAATCTAGAGGGGGTGGGTGCGGCTTACCAGCTTTATGCCAGAACTTCATATGCTTCACACCAGCTGTGATGAGCTTGTCAGGCAGGTAGGGATTTATTTTGACAACAAAAATCTTGTCCTTGCTTCCCCTGAGAACACAAAGCATGCATAGAAAAACTTTTCTTTAGACATGGATTTTACCTTGAGTTTGTTTTTCAGCAGAGTGAGAATTACTTAGTGATCACAGTGAGACACTTACACTGATCAAGAATTATTCATAAATAAATGGGTGCTTCTATGAAACTGGGTTTATTTTGGTACCTGGAATTTTGCCAGCTTTTTTAGACCCAATAATAAAAGAGAAATTTAGACATATTTCCCCCCAGAATGTACCTAATGATGACCTCAAAAATGCTAAAAAAAAATTAAACTCTTGCTCTGACTCATCCCAAAATAAATGAATTTTTAATAAAATGTTGGGGCCAAAAATAGGACCAAAATTGGGACATGAAAAGCTACCTACGTATCAGTGCATTTGATCAGGAAAACATGGTTGAAATGGTCTTATATATCTCTAT
>JAQQZY010000232.1:0-13747 GCA_030068375.1 Ostorhinchus rueppellii | reverse complement strand
TTTGTCAGTTCTTTGACCAGTTCGTGCGTGCTATGTGTGCATATATGCTGGCGCCCACAGACTGTCCTCCCAGCGCCAGCTGGACGTGTGAGAAGATAACGAAGCTTCTGTTGACATTCCATCACTGGAGATTGTGAAGTTGTCCTTGAAGCAGGAACACAGTAGCCAAAGAAGAATCATAACAATTTGTGTTAACTCACAGCTGAATTAATTTATACAGAGTGAGTCCTGCATGTCCTGTCCATAAAACCCAATTAGATTAGCCCATTAACCTATCAGAGCATGTCGGTACCCAGAGAAAACCCACACAGACACGGAGAGAACATGCAAACTCCACACAGAAGGGTCCCACCTTGGGGGCCTCAGATCGACTGTTATTTTTATTTATTTATTTAATTATTTATTTATTTTTTATCAGTAAATGATTTTGGTCTCCAGTGGGTGTTTGGATCTTTATGGGTTAAACCCATAGACTCAACATATGAAATGCCAAGAGATTCAGTCAGTAGCAGTAAGAGGACCCATACCTTGGGGGTTGATGATAGAAAGGACCGTGTTGAAACTTTGCTGTCCTATTGATGCGTGTCTTCTCCTCACCCTCCTGGTTTTACCTAATTTATAATCAGATTTGTCAGTATAAGGTCTTAAAAAGGCAAAGACTGGCCAAAATTACATTTCACGGTTTTTATGTCTGAGCAATAAGTGTTTGTGTTCTAGTGACTGAGACATTGTTTTTCTCTGCCAGGGCTTCGTAAGAGATACTGTGGAGAAACACAGAATTCAGTAAACCTTTGGAGAAAACACATTTTTATTTCTTTACTTTGTGCAAAATAAAAACTATGGCTTCTGTTCCACATTTCTTAAGGATTTGATCACTTCAAGCTGCCAACAACTCATATGATAGCCTTTAATTTACCTTTAGAAAAACCCCAAAACAATAGCCTCTTAGTACTATATTAAAATTCTAAAAGCCTGATATGCATAAAGAAATAATGTTCATGTAAATTCCTTTTTTTTATTCTTCTCAACCTTGTTTCTGTTTTATTGTAGACACTCCCCTACAGGCACAAGTTTATGGATGAAGTAAAAATGAAAAAATCTCAGACACATTCTCTGACTTATTCTGACTTTTTTTTTTAATTTACACTTTATACTTTTACAAAAACAACTCTTTTTTTTAATAACAACAGGACTGCAAAGCCAGAACACTAGCAAAGATTAAGAACAACCATAAACTCCAAAATACAGAGTGGTCTTTGTCAGTTTTGAACAGCCAACTGGGATATATGATCCAGTTAAAACACTCAACACCACAAACGTCAGTTCTCCCTATACAATGTGCAGCTTGCATTACTATCTGGGATGTTTTGTACAGTTTTTCCAAACTACAGTTTAAATACAGTATCAAAGACGCAAAATACAACATCTGTCTCAAAGCAGGTTGTAATCAAGTAGCCTACAGTATAAAGAATATGCAACATAGTATGAGTGTATATCCTGTATATTTATATATATACACACACTGCAGACAGTCACAAAGTGAAGACTACCAAGGCCCCCAAACTCCCAGACTAAGCTGTTCTATTCACATTTAACAAGAATATCCAAAGATGCCATGAAACAGCAACCATAATACAAAAGTCACCAAAAATATATATATACATATATATATGTCATTATGATGAGCTCCCATGTTTTTTTCTTTTTTCCTCCTAGTCTTAAATAAACCATATGGACTGGAAAACGTATACAACATCAAGTGTACATTGAAAAGGCATGTCCTGTATATAATCGAAATATTTTTAAAACATTGCACATAAAAGGGATAACATACAGAAAAGAGGGCATGCTGAACAACAGATCAGAGCTATGCTGGATGAAGAGTCATCGACAAATAAGGCCTTGACAGAACGCATTGCCAAATGAAGACATGCTCTCCACTTTCACAGAACGATATGAACATGCAACTTTCGATAAAACAAACAGAAAGGAGCTGAATAGAACCAGTCGTTTGCCATCAAATGCCTTGTTCCTTTGTTTCACAGATCACGCGGGGTCTTTTTCCTATTTGATTCACCTTCAGTCACATTTAAGTAAAACAAAAATTATACATTCTTTTTTTTTTCTTACATAATTCACCATTCTGAAAGACAAAATATCGACTTAAAACTTTTATAACAACACCTGTCCATTTATTGCACACCATTGGTTCACAAAAATATTTCGGGCACTTTTGCGTTTTCAACAAACAGCAGCATTTCATTATAAAAAGTTGTATTAATACAGAAACTGAACGCAACAGATGAAAAGCATGACATACAAATGGAGAATAGAAAACGTTTTTTTTTTTTTGATATTGTGCAACTAGAGTTAATAGGTCCATTTACTAAGGCTAGCCTCTTAAATGCACAACATCATACAGTGTTTTAAGGGCTGACACAGCAGGACCCCTTTGCTAAATAGCATGGACCACTTAGAATGATTATCTCTTTCTTTTATTATGTGCAATTATTGATTGCCATGGCAAATCCCCCAATGAGATTGAGAACATTTGGTCCTTCAGGAAAAAGTCTGATTGGTACCCAGATAAAAAGGGCAAATGGCACAACTTTGAAGAAGTGACAGAAGTGATGGCACAGGTTGACACAAGCGCTTAAGACAGCTCTTTAGTGAATTTCCATGTTGCCGACAGCCTCAACACAGCAAGAATCTCTACATTTTACAATCAGACCCTGTGTATGAGCACTTCCATCCTGCTGTGGTCATCCTACATGTGAGCGGTGAGCGCTACTTTAAGGGAGAAAAAGAAAAGTCACTGAATAGGATACCCGGTCACAGTCAGTAGCATTCAACTCATGAATTATTAACCATGGGCATTATTATGTTTGCACAACAGAGGCACAACAAAGCACAGAATTACAACCATATTGGCACAACACAGGTAGCAAGAGTCAGAAGTCTGACCCAAAAATCTGCCAAAATGAAAAAAAAACAAAACACTTAAGTAGGGTCAACTGCCAGACTGTGTTTATGAGTTAAAGGAGAGGGACCAGCTCATGCCAATTAGTTTGTCATTTAGAATGAATCAATTCACAGTATTTGCATTCACACATTTGCTTCTAAAGCAACATAATCACAAAATACCTACAAGCCAAATAAATCTGCTCAGACCATCTCGGATGGCTGCTCTAATCTGCTATCATCTGCTTCTTGCTACTCTGGCTGCAGATGTAAACAGTACATTTTAGTCAGGGAATTGTTCACAATGCTATTTTTTCCCTTTGTTAAAACTCAAGGTAAAAGAAACCTAAGGAGGCTGCTGGTGCTTACTACACACTTTTGGGCTTGATGTAATATTCTTGGTTCATCAGCCCCAAATAAACATAAAGATTCAATTTTTTAACATGACAATCATTTTGTACCTCTTCAACAGTCACGCAACATCCTGCTACCTGTTGGAAAATCAGGGTGATCTAACACCTCTGTTACTGATACTAATATCAATAAAACAAAACTGTCTTCACAATGGGAAAAACATTTGCAAAGCAGACCGATTCACATGGGATGAAATGCTACATTACTGTATTTTAGAGACCATTAGGCAATATATTACTGTAGGTGTAAGAAAGCCCTGTAACTCCACTTTCATCAAAGTTTTTAACCTCAAATTCAGTGTTATTTTGTTAGATTTTGAAATAAAAAAGCAGCAGTGCTGATGTGAGTTTAGTTTCTTCTGGAGCCACAAGGATTTGAGTCAACAGCAGTGTTCAGTAAAACTAAAAATGAAAAAATGTTTTTTAAAAAAACTGTTGCATTAGGTCAGGTCAATGAAATACTGCACACAAACGTCTAAGGGAATACTCTGTCAATATAATTTCAAGTTTTTAACATTTAAAAATGAAATGTACTGTGTTCATATTGATAAAAGAAATGCACATACGCACACCTGACATATCATACTTCACAACACCCAACATACACAGCATTCAAATAGTAAAACTACAGTACAAGCTATTGCAGTATAGATAATATAGACATTTAACAGTTTGCCTATAGTGACGGCACTGAAGGAATAACACAGTCTCTGCCCATAAAAACTAGCATTATCACTACAAATGAAATACATTTTTTTTTCTTTAGCTCAGTTTGCAAAGACTTGATTTGTCCCCATTAGCAAAGTCAAGACTTCTTCTACTACACATTTCTTGGTAAAATGGGAACTCTCAGGCACTTTCCAAAAAGTAGGGCAAGGCTTGGATTTAATCCACCTTAAATTGCGAGGACGAAAAAAGACTTTAGCCAATGTCGCATTCACGTCATATGGGAAAAAAATAATAAACTTCTTAAAATAACTGTCAAAAAATATACTCTTAAAATCCTTTGGTGACAAACTCAACTCTGATTTTTTGACCTCTTGAAATATTAACAGCAAACTGCTGTGGTAAAGTTTAGGAAATTATATTGTAATTGCAAATAAAGCCAAGGAAATAATCATTTTCTGAACATAATTTTCTAAATGTTATCATATGACCGGACTACTTTGCTGGATTTGGTTGTATTGTAAACCATTAAGCACTTCTGCATTGTCCTCAGGAAACTTCATGGCCTCTTGATGGTTTTGCATGATGAAGTTTCAACCTGTGATCATGTCCAAGTCGTCTCTTTGAACCGTCAAGTCATTTGCACAAATATTCCCATATGACATGACTGCAAAATAAGACATGACGGACAAGTAGAAAACTGGAATCACTCTATGGAAATGGATGCCAGCTCCTTGGCCTGGGCATGCTGCTGCTGCTGCTGTTCTTCTTCAAATTCCTCTGGGGAACTGCCACCCACACTGTTGTCCATCTTGGTCTCCTCTGTCATGGCTGCCGTTTCGTCGGCATCCATCTTGAGGGAGGCTGGGGCTTCCAGGGGGTCCATGGGCTCAGGTGAAAGGAAGCCTGAGGAGCTCTCGCAATTTTGGGTAGAGGAGGAGACCTGGGAGATGACGGGCATCTGGACTGAGGAGGAGGACGAGGCGGCAGTGGTGGTAGAGTTGGAGGTGCTTCCTGGGTAGACGGTGTGATGTTGGGACTCCTCCAGCTCATACTGGACTCCCAGTGCCTCCTCCTCCTCCTGCACCTGGCTCAGGTAGTCGGGCACGAGGAAATCACTGTAAACATGCAGAAAAAAAAGGTTCAGTTCATTTTATTTTCATATGCTTTAACACAAGTTTTGGACTGTAATTATAGCTGTATATTTATCAGGACCATGGTTATTATATTTAGCAAAGACTATGACTAAAAGTAGCAGTGAGATAACTTGACTATAAAGATAAAAAAGACATCTTTCAAAACCATGGAAACTAAAATAAAAGTACAATGAACAAAAAGCAAAATGGAATAGGACTGCTTTAAAATCAGCTTCATTTCTCCCAAAATGATGTACAAGGACAAAATGCCTGTGGAAAATATGGCACCTTTAATAAACAACTCCTGTTGCTGCGCTTACAAAACTACACTCAAGACAAGAAAAAAAATGAGAGTAAACAAAACTAAAACTGACAGCTCTACTCCGGAGATGCTGGTCTCAGATGACTTGTCAGAGTTAGTTGGTTTGGAATACAAGAGTTTCAATAACTGGGATGATGATCATCTCTCAATTTGCTCCTGAACAAACAAGTGAGACCTTTATATTTCCCAGCGTACTTTCCAATAGACATAAGAGAAAAAAAGTGATTCAGGAAGTGTTCAGTTATTCAAGATACAGAACCTCAGAAAAAAAAATCCACTTCATTTAGGTTTGCAATTGCTATGTATAGTGACTATTAATAGATTAGTATTTATTACCATCATCTCCATCACTTCATAAATGTAACGAATGTTCTACCAACACATTTAAGTCTCATCTCATTTTGTAAAAGCTGATCTGAATGTTACCAATCATTTAACAATGACTTCAATTTATACATTTAAAATATGTATTTATATACAAGTCAGAAGTTTTAGCACACCTTCCTTTCCTTTCTAATGGGAAGGCCTTCATTTTAAGGGTTATAATGACCTGTCTTCCTTTAATGTTTTGTTCTCTCTGTGATGACAGGTCTGAATACAACTGCAGAGCGTCTATTGCAGTTTCTTCAAAAATTGTTTTTATAGACAAAGTGTGTTGATAAGTACTAAGTAATAAACAAGCCAGAATTTTTGCATTAACTTTCAAATCTTTGAAATATGCATTACTTTTAAGTGATTGGTAGAAAAGGGTTTTTTTTTTTGTTTTTTTTTAGCCTTTTGTACTTTACTATTAGGCCTTAAAGTGGGTTCACGTGGAATATTTCCTTAATATTTTTCAACATACCAAATCAGGCGGCACAGTAAGGGAAATGTAAAAATAAATACCGACATAGGAAAATTGATGTGGGTATTATTAAATAAAGCTACTTTTTTGTTTCAACAATTAAATTGGTATATGAAATCAATCACAAAAGGCTGTTTTTGTGACTACGTAGTGTGAGCAGAGTTGTAAATGAGATTTATCCCAGTGCAGCAAATATCAAAGAATGGGAATTGGGACTTCAAATCCAGAATAAATAGGTGAGTGTAAATGTGGCTCAGACAGCAGCTGAATCTGACAAGCTAGTCTGGAAATCTGCAACTCAGAAAAAAACACAATGTAGTTAACATATCTTTTTATGTGAGGACTGAGGATGGGAGTTAAGAGCCTAACTGGATTGCCAGAGAATTTTCCACACTGTTATGATCTCAGGCGGAGACCTTCTACAATAAAACTTTTGAGGAGTCAATGGCCCGTTTGAGTCCTGCCGACCTGTGAGGGCTTGAGTTGATTAAGAAGTGGAAAAGTCTGGGAAATAAAAACACACATCGACTTTATAAAGACACTGTGTTCTGACTTTCACAAGGCTTTGCGGACTGTGCTGCTGAAAAAAACAAACAAGCCACTCTATTTGATTAAGAAAAATCTATTCACATGGAAACAAATACAAATGACAAAATGATTCAAGTTGTGTTCTTAGACACTGTATGGCCACAAGGTTAAATTGTCCATGTGCAGCTGGTTCTCATAAAGTAAGCCTAGATAAAAATTTGAGAATAGAAGATAGAGAACTTGAGTGTATGTTGTCATTTTTACAGTTTTCAGGTGGACTTAATTTTGTATACCTACTTCAGTCTCATATCTCCTTTAATTTCTCAGTAAAAAGGCCTTTAAGTACCTTCTCTGAATCATAAATTTTTAATAATGAGTGAGACCTGGATCAAATCTCCCCTACAAATCCAGTCAAATACTTCAGGTACACTTGATCTGTGCAGTCAGCTCAATTACAAACATTCGAAAACAATTCGACACAACCAAAGCCATAAAAGGAAAAAAATGATCAAATGAACCTCAGGTATTAGAATCTAAGTGGAGAGGTGTCTTAAGATCCAGGTGAGATCTGAGTAAATAATGGGGGTCAATGCCCCTGGACTCCTCACCTGCTCTGGAAGTAGTTTGCTAGTTCGGATGCCTCATGGTTCAGACTCCTCAGGTGTACAATTAAATTGCCAGAGTTGGTGAACATGGCGCCGCACGTTTTGCACTCGTAAATCCGCGGCTTGCGGATTATGTGTCGGGAGACCCTCATGTGGTGCTTATATTCACCGAAGGACGTGAATGTGGCGCTACAAATCTGGCACCGGAAACAGCGTTTACCTTCGTGCTTCAGCCGATGCATCTTTAGGGAGTAGGCCCGTGTGAACTTTTTCCCACAGCGGTCACACTGGAAAGGCTTAATGCCTGGAGGAAGAGGAAACAACCAATGGTTAGCTCATCTATAATCACATAAGTGTGTGTGTGTGTGTGCATGTGTGTGTGTGTGTGTGTGTGTGGGAAGTAGAAGCCTAATGACTACATCTTACCATAAAGTCAGTCTCGACTGTTTTCCAAATCACTGTTTCCTACAATAGATATCATCACTAAGCCACAAGGTGCGGGAAAGTGCAGCTGCCTGTTTTTCTTTTTTTTGTTTTACATCTCCAATATCAACCAGACGAACACAAACAAACTGTGGTCTCTTACATTTCAGTTTAAAATAAATGTTGTCTTCCATACACCTACAAGTGAATGGGTGAGAGATTATTAGAGCCCGACCGATATGGTACTTCTGGGGCTGATGTCAATACTAATATTGGAGGCTAAAAAAAGCCGATATCCGATATATTGGCTGATAACCAATATATCAACTGATTTATGAAATATAAACAGTGATATACACAAGATATAATAGTCTTAGATAATGGTGGACGTAGATTAACAGTTGCATCTTTTTTTTATCTCACAAAGACAATTTACACAACTTTAAAACACTGTACAATAGTCTTATATTAGACCAGTATGTGACCCGTGGAAAACCACGGGTTGTAAATCTGTTAGTTTTTATGCTTAAGACAGCAGACTTTTAGGAAAAGATGTGAGTCTATATTTTATAAGTAGTAGTGGTCCATAATTTTCGAAGCAGGGGTGGGGATTCCGGTCCGTGATTTTTGAAAGGGGTAGTGGTCTGTGATTTTTGGAGCAGGGGTGGTGGTGGTGGTGGTAGTGGGGTGATTGTCAAAGTGAAAGTCATACACATTACGATTGCTCTAACTATCCGGGCAGCACAGACACACAGGAGCAACAAGCGACAGAATCTCCGCGCAGCAAAAAAGTTAATATACCGGTTACATATTGACTGATGATGGTTAATTGATGACACACTATAATCAACCTGATTAATCGGTGGGCCAATTCATCGGTTGGGCTCTGGAGATTATGAGGATTGGTCATTTATAAGCGGTGCTGACAAACCCTAAAAAAAACCTTTATATTTCAGTTGAAAAAAAACCAAAAAACTGTTGTTACTTCACCTATATTTATTGTTGAGGTTCTTGTGGTTAAGGAAATCATAGCACCTGAATCCACACAGGCACTGGAAACTTTCAGTGGCTCAAAAACACAAGACTGAGTCTATGACTCAAAATATTTACATAAATTTGATGTCAGCTATAACTGCTTTATAGATTAAATCTTAAGTCTTTTCCTGTTAGGTATAGTTGATGATTTCATGTGGATTCTATTCATTCTGTTAAATTGCCTATGCTTACTTCATTACTGTTTCTCACTAAAAACAACTGACAACCAAATTACAGATGTTTGTTTTTTTAACCTATGATGTCTCTAACCACAGAAAATGGACCAGTGTATATTGCTAACATTCCACCTACCGGAGTGTATTAACATGTGTTGCTTCAGGTTTTGAATGCGTGTGAATCGGACTCCACACGTGGGACACTGAAAGGGTCTATCTGGGCCGTTGGTGCCGGGTCTGGCTGAGGGGCTGATATAGAGGTGGTATGGATACTGAATACCTTCCAGCCTGTAACACAAAGGGAGGACAAATCTGAGTAACAGCTCATCTCCTTTGCGCTTGTAAAATATTCATATTTAGGTAGTAGTATTCCAGAGACATGTACAACATGTATTGATACTTGTTTGACACTGGCACTGGTTAATAGTGATGACAGTGATATGTGTCAGATATGCGTTCATAGAGTTCCAGTAACAGCCTTAGCTTGCACATAAAATTTATCACGAATGTTTGAGGCTTGAGGCAAGCACAGAATATTACAGTTCATTGTGCGTTTGCCATTTCACCGTGACGTTTAGGTTTATTATCCAAACAGGTGTGGCCCAGACACTCAGCTATGAGGTTTATGTCTATATATTCTTGATTGCTTATGACTTGCTGTGTGCTGCAAGTCATAACAGAGCATGATACCTTTCATCATCCTCCGTGTGTCCTCCAGCGTTTGAGGTACTCTGCATCGATGGCAGGCCCTCAGACACTCCCTCATCCATCGAGCCTGGTAAGAAAAGAACAAAAGAAATTATTGTAGAGCCTTGAGGATGCCAATGTTGTCTTGGATAGAGTTAGACCAATACAGGTCATTAAGTGCTAAACCCATATTTAAGGATTGATGCTGCTGGATAAAAATGTGCGGTGCTCTCCAACAGTTTAGGAAAAAATTACCAATGTTTCCATTTTCTTTTTATTTATGGAAGGACTTACAACCCTATCAACAGGCATTTGGGCCACTAGACAATAAAACTTTCCACTGCAACATTACAAAAATCCAGTAGATGCAGCTGTTTAGGGCAGGGAAAAGCACAATTACAAAGAAATGCAACTCTATGTGACTCTGAGATCACCTTTCATTAAGGTGATGTACTGTATCGATAAAACAACACAATACTGTAAATCTCCACTGACGTCCATTCATTTAAACTCATTGGATTATTTAGAAAAAAAAAAGAAAAAAAAAAAATCACTTGAAACTTTTTTATCATGTTCCCTCTCAAAATCCTAAAACTCTATCCCAGACATTTTTTTGTCCTAACTTAACATCAAGTGTATTCTTAACCTCACAAATCACATGGGTTGAAATTTAATCTCAGTCACCCAAATGTCTCTAAATGTCTGAAGTCAAATGAATGAATAAATAAAAATGACTGCATGAAGATTCTTTCACTTACAAAAAAAAAACTTTCTTTCATTCTTTTTTTTCTCCTTAATTTCCAATAAAGTTTGATTTTGCCAGTATTAATATTATTTGGACCTGAATAAGAAAGTTTGACTGTATTGTTTCTCAAAGACTTTTTTTTTTTTTTTTACTTTTCTTATGGTAAAGCATAAATATTAATTGCTTATATTTCATCATTTAAGATTTCTTTGTTTTTTTTTAACAAATTGCGATGTCTATTATTTTGATTTGACCCATTTTTATGAATACGTATAGAGTTTTTTGAGTTTCCTGGATCTTCATTACAAATTACAACCCAATTCACTGAATACTAAGCAAATGGTAAAGCTTGGAATGCACACACTAATGATGAAATTTAGCTCCAAGGACCAAAGATCAGAAACTCTGACTCATTACATATTCAGAGAAGAGCTTTAAGAGTTTGCAAGGCAAGTTGGTATGGAATAACATGTAGGATACAACAAATCCTATATGGAAAAGTAATTCTAAGCTGCCTCACCTATGGAAGATGACTGTGGACTGATGAGCAGCTCCTCCTGGACCTGTTCACTTCCTGGCACCGTCTGCTGGTCACTCAGAGAGCTCTGGGAGGCACTGACTGGTTGCGACGATGCCTCCTGTACCTCCTCGTCACTAAGTCGCTCCACCTTCACCCTCACATCTTCCTCCTCTACAGGCCCTGGTGACGGCACCACCTTGGAGCTTTCGCATGTCAGGAAATCACTGAGACGCCGGCCCACCACCACCTCTGTTGTCCCCGTCATGCTCTGCTCCAGACAACGAGGGCTCTCTGGGAGCTTTGATTTTTCTGAATGGAATCTCCGGTCAATACCAAATGGAAAAGTCCAAGGGAAGGCCAGGGATGACTCAACAGGCTGGGCTGTGCTGTCTGAGAATGAAGGAGATGGATTGGGGATCTGAGGAGAGGTGGTTACTGTTTGTGTTGTGCATTTGAGCGGACTCTCAGGTGACGCCATTGTTACAAAGCTCTTGCGTTTCCGTCGTGATTCGCGGCATATAGGGACGTTTCTCTCCATCACACTGCAGTCTGATGACACGGGTGACACACTGCCATCCAATGGTGTCAGGGCACAGTTTGATGAGGCGCTCTCTGGTGCAGATTCATGAGGTTTATCTGCTGTTATGTTGTTGTTGTTGTTGTTGTTGTTACCTGGGCCCCACAGAATACTGGATTTCATGAATTCTGAACATGTGCTCGCAACAGCAAACATCTGCATGTAACTTGCAGCTGCCAGGACATCGATAATATTCTCTGTGCTAATGGAAAGGGTAGATGTGTAAGCATATTCCAGCAGAGGAGCAAAGCCACTAACTGTCACATGATGGAGGTCCAACACAAACTTGTCCTCCTCTTCAGGCCGGCCAACCAGTTTGGAGCGGAAAAACTCACTGCAGCAGGCCAGGACCACTTTGTGTGCCAGGAAGAGCTTGTCTTGGACCCGAATGGTGACGTCACATAAGTGTCCCTCATTGCGTAAAGCATTGAGCTTCTCCAGCATCTCCTGACTATGGGAGGTTGAGCTGTGGGTGAAGGTCTTGACCCCCATGGTAGAGTTAGTCTCTCACTGAAGAGGAAATGAGTCCTGCAAAGAGACAGAGAAAAACAAAACACTTTGTTTTTCAAAGCTCTTCAAAAACTCTACTCTGAAAGTCACAGGCTGCTCTCCAGAGCATCTTTTTAGATGCATCTAAAGGCATGAAGAATAGCATAGTAACTAGGATCAAAAATACAGACTCATCAAAGATCTAAATTTAGGCAATTAGCTTTCTCCACAAGCAGCTGTCAAATCTTGTCAAAGACAACAAGGCAACTGAAGTCATATTAATTGGATGTATAAAATCTTTTAAAATGAAGGTTAAAAGCTGACAAAAGCAAACCAGAGCTGTAGCCATTATTTTTCTAACTACTGCATATTTAATTGTACTCTGACATTTGTAGTATTTGTGGGTTTATGAAAGTGAAATTGTGTATTTTGATTAGGCTATATAGTGTAGAAAAAAGTCAACTAGGGCCAACAGCTGAATCAGCAACAGCGATAAGAGTGTGTAGCAGCCATATTAAAACTACACTAATTCATCCCATCTCAAATCACATAAATACATGAACTCAAATTCAAGTTTTGCCAAAATATTCAACAGTAGAAAGATCAGCGTTACATAATGCAGACTATTCCTTATGCGTACTCAAAAGCAGACTTTATGTTGCTTACTGTGACATAGGTTTGTTAGTTTACACTCCACAGCAGTTAGTACTCATTGTCTGCATATCTGTTTTTCCTGTGACACTTCATCTTCAAGAACCACGACTGCTGCACTTCTGAATTTATCTGCATTTATCAGCTATTGAAAATCAACATCATATCAACTGGCTGCCCTCCCTTTAAAAACATTTCCCCATGTTCACTGCTACATAACAAACAGCACATGCACATGAGCACTAGGAAAGAAAAAATGGATCCATGTTTATAGAAATACTTCTGTTAAGCTTTGTTTTTCTTTTATGTCACATACTTCCAATCACTGATGTTTGTATAGAGCCGATAGTCAGTGTTTCTAATAAACAGCTTACTAAACAGATCCCAATGCTGGATATGAAAGAATCAGGTGTGAAATAACAGATGACATCATGCTGGACTCTTGTAGAACCACTTCATTAATAATTTGCAAGTACAGAGCAAAACAAGATGTCAAATATCGCTTAGCAACACATCCAAGCAGTTGTGTAGTGAGAAAGGCCAAAATGTTGATTGATTCATGGTATTAACCCCCCCCCAAAAAAAAAAGCAAATTTGAGAAGTCCAGCACATTAAGAAAGAAATCAAGTGTAGGTACAGAGAAATACTTCGGTGCAGACGGGGAAGGAAGGTAAGGGGGGTGAAAGCAGGCCAGAGAGCACAGAGGACAAAATGCCAAGTTATGTAACAACAATCAAAGCAGATGCGCAGCGATGTGAGCCAGATCCATGTGGAGGCCAGTACACTACAGGATGCTCAGCAGCTGTCTGCGAGACATGTGGATTCTCTGAGGCATGAGATTTTCCATCAAACAAAAGCTCAAGTGAAGGGGCTCTCGCAGGGAGAGCCCGCTCCCTTACACACACACACACACACACACACACACACACACACACACACACACACACACACACACACACACACACACAC
>JAQQZY010000162.1:0-13754 GCA_030068375.1 Ostorhinchus rueppellii | reverse complement strand
CACACACACACACACACACACACACACACACACACACACACACACACACACACACACACACACACACACACCTCTAAAATGAATCTGGTGCTGCTGCCCTTGTATCTGGATCATTCTACTCACTGCTCCCATTAGTGCTGGCGTTTCCCGGGTTGCCAGACGTTTTGCAAAGACCTGCTCCTGTATCCTAGAGCAGTGTCTCCATGACAATGAAACCCCTCATTTCAACAGGGTGGTCTCCAAAAGTTTGCACCAGTTGTCACTTGTGCAGGTAATCTGAGTAAATCCGTGAAAACCACGGATCAACCAAACACACAACATTCTGCTGGAAACAGATACAAACGTCCATAAAAGCTCCACAGGTTTATTTGGATCCTGTACCTTTGTTCCAGACCTCTAGGATGCTATGGTCCTTCTGGTGTTTTACCGTCAGCCACTAAATATGAGAAAGCTGCTGTTTTGTTTGGTTGGTGATCGCTAAAAAGTTGATCTTGAGAGCATGGAAGGAGGACTCAGTGTCCACATTTGACCTTTGGATGGAGGAACGAGCAGACATGCTACATCTGTAAAAACTAAGGTATTAGAATGATGAAAGAGGCGAAGCGACCAGATATCAGTGACGTGTGGTGAGGTTTATGGCTGGTGAGGCTCTGAGTTTTCTTGAATCTGATTTACAATAGTAAAAACTGAAAAGAGGATCTAATTTCACTGTTCATCTAACGGCATGAACTGGTAATGCTTCAGAACCATCAGCATCAGCAGCTACAAAGCACCTATCAGTTCACATACGCCCCCTTGAGGTGAGGCACAGTACTGCCTGCATCACCTGCTGACTTTTCTCTGCACTTTATTGTAGGATCAGCAGGAACAGTTCTGTCACACGAACATTAAAGACATTCCACAGACTGGACAGAGTCCTGCTGTAGAACAAATATTTCTGTGAAGTCCATGTTGATGAGCTGAGGAACAGAAAGGAGCATAGCGGGGCACGTGTCATGTGACCCAGTTTGAATTGAATCACAGTCAGATATGAGGCAAAGCTCTGCAGTGCCTCAGTCGGGATTTCTGCCCTTTATTTGATCCTGAAATACTCAAATTTTACTTAATAAAATGTCAAAAAGGTGTAGAGTCATATCAAAAATGTATCTTTAACATAGATCAGTGGAAAATATTGATATTTATTTTATGTACTTTTTTCTTTTTTTCTCATGATGGCGGTGCCTCACCTGCCTCCCCTGACCACACGTCACTGCCAGATATGGACACTGTGTTAAAGTTTATTCAATGATGTGACCGACCTTGTTGTTTTCTTCATTACATCCACTTTTCTTTCTTTTATTTGACGTATGATCACTAATTTATAGCAGATTCATTTACTGTTGTCAGGACTGTGTTGCTGTAAATTCATTGATGTGTGGGAGGGGGGCAGGGCTGTGTATGTTTATGTTGATTTTTTTTTTGTAAAAATGAACAAATATATATATTTTAAATTGTAGATTGTGCACACAGAATCGTACACGTGTGTTGCGACCTTGGTAAATCAGACCCCGTGTGTTTTCATTTTCTGTTTGTTTTGTTCTTTTTGTCTCCAAAAACACTCCCAGCTGTCGTCTTCATTCTTGTGTTTTGTATCTGCTCATCTCTCAGTGATCGTATCATGTAGAAAATGAAGATCATCCATGGTCATGATCTGCAGTAAAGGTGGAAGTGGTCTATTTTTTAACACTCCCTATATTTTATGTACTTAAAGAAAAATAAAGGTACTGTAAGTTCAGATGAACATATATGTGTTGCCTTTGTATGTCGCTTATTGCAGACGAATATTGAAAGTAGCTGCTGTTTTATGAATAATTTTGTGGTAAATAATAGTAAAAATGCATTTTTAAGAGCAGGCAGGAAAGTAATAGATGAACCCATGCATCAAAAATATATCAAAGTAAAACTCAGAAGTGACATTAAACTGCAGTTTGACTTGTAGACAGTATGAACATATTGTAGCATGCTGGAGGAGCAGCTGAGGGGAAGTTTCCCAGCATCCAATGGGGCAGGGTAGTTTTGGATAATTTTATGTGTTTATAGTATTCTGGGTTTAAAAGAAGTGTAGTTCTTGATTTTTTTAGTAGAGTTCTGATGTGTCTTATCCTTTTTACCTCCACCAAGGAGGTTATGTTTTCATCGGTGTTGGTTTGTCTGTCTGTCTGTCTGTTTGTTTGTTTGTTTGTCTGTTACCAAGATGACTCAAAAAGTTATGGACAGATTTTCATTAAATTTTCAGAGATTGTCAGAAATGGGATATCCTAGAGATGATTAGATTTTGGTGGTGATCTGGGTCACCGTTTGGATCCAGGAATTTTTTAAAGGATTCTTTATCATTGGGAGATAGGGCATGACAGCACTGATTTGCATATGAGGTCATTCAGTGCATCTAGTGGAGGAAAGTACAAACACTACCTTGGCGGAGCTCTGCACACTCCAAGTGCTTTTCTAGTTGTTTGTTGTTTTCTTGCTGAATGTTTACTTTTATTGAGTTTATTTTCTTGCACCATGAGTTAAATTACTGCTTTGTTTTATGACCCTCTGTAATGGTTTACAGGCTAAAGAGTTAATAAATGCATGCTGAACTGACAACCTTCCTGGTCATTACAATATATTTAATGCATAAAAAAACATTCATTCTTTATGTAGAAAAACTTAACAGGACACGGAGTAATGTAAGGCAAAGAAGAAATTAAATGAATTAAATAATGGGATGTTTTGAAGAACGTGTGAGGATCCAGGAAAGAACATGTACATGTGAGAAAATTATGGGAAAATTTCTAGTCCGGACTGTTCCCACACTGGTCCGAACTGGTCTCAGACTGGTCCGAACTGGTCTCAGACTGGTCCAAACTGTTCCCACACTGGTCCAAACTGGTCTCAGACTGGTCCGAACTGGTCTCTCAGCCTTAGTTCTGTTCTGCAGCCTGTTCTGAGGTTGTCTTCATCCTGGTGTTAATCCATTCTTTCATTTCAATTTCTTGGCTATTTTCCCATCTGTACATGTTGTCCCGGTGGCTGTGGCTATTCTGGAGCCAAAAGTTTTATACTTTATACTTGCATTTTTGATTAGTTCACCACCTAAAGACATCACAAAAATGGTATGTTATCACGAAACAACCCTTCACTATAATATTCAGTAAAATATTTAGTATTAGTTTATATTTATTGCGTGTGTACTCTCCAGCAGGTGGACCAGATGGACCATAATTTATCAGTCTTATACCACAAATGGTGCTCGGTACTAAAACAACTAAAACTAAAATGAAAACAGCTTTAAGTTTGTCACTGGCATCAGCTTGTTTTTCCCTACCAGTTATGTGAATATGGTGCATATACAGTGTTGAGTCTGAATTGTTTTAGTTCCTACATTCCATGAAGGCAACATGAGTGGGGAGGGTCCCAAGCCTTTTAGTTATGCTGCCACTCATCTCAGTTGAGGCCACGGCACCCTATGCCACATCAGGGCCAAAAGTTTTGTACATAAAAAAAAAAAAAAATCTGAAACTGAAAAATAAAAATGGGAAAAAATAAGATCTTAATCTGAAAAGATAAAATATGCAACTGAGATAAAAAAAAAAACAACCCTCAAATATCAAAATATATATGAAAGTGAAAAATGAAAATAAATAATTGATTCAAAACAATTACAGAAGTGAATCAAAATTATATTGAACCTGAAAAAACTTTTCATACATGTATTTTTCATTTGAATACATTGTTGGATTTTTCAAAATTCAAGATCAAACCTTAAATTTTCAGTTTCAAATTTTATTTTTTCATGTACAAAACTTTTGGCCTCAGAATTGCTCCATCATTTTGTCCCTTCTCAGCCAATTTGATAAATTATCCACAATCTTTTTGCAGAAAAGTAGAATGCCTGATTCCAAGATGCAAAGGATCAGTGTTCGGATGTTCTGATGTATTTCTAATCTTGTATTTTATGTCATTTAATATTTTTCTGGCTTTGACAAATGGTTTGAATGAGTGCAGATGGAAAAAGCTGCAGATGAATACCATCCAGTCTCTCATAGCGAGTGGTTAATTGATTTATTCCTCTAAAGCTTGGCTCTTTATTTGTTCAATACTTCCCACCAAGTCATAGCTGAACATGTCAAATTCCACACAACCTCGAAACTGCGTCAGTCTATTATTGGATACAGATATGGATTTGACAGTGCACTATGTAAATATGTGCTGTACATACTCTATACCTGATAACACCTGTTTGAATGAGTCTGACCATGTGTTTGCACAAGGTTTTTTTTCCGTGTTGTGTTTCAAACCTGGAATTAAGGCAGTTGTTTGTGCTGTGAATGTGGGCGCCGCTCCCTCATGAACACCAGGCTGTGACTTCTACGGACAAAGAGCACCAGTATGTGATCCGAATGCAGAGGCCACTGCTCAATAACCTGCTTTCAGAGTCATTCACCAAGGACTTACCACAGACACTCCACAGATATAAATACAAATAATTAACATTATCCCTTCAGGATCCCAGGACAACGGAGGAGTGACATCCCAGTCCATCCCACACCAAGCCTGTCTCATCCTTTAGGTCAGAGCTGTCAAACTCCTGTTCTATCAGGTTCCACATTCAGTCTGATTTGATCTCCAGTAAAATAATAACAGAATATCCTATAAATAATGACGACTCCAAACGTTTGTCTATTTAAATGCAAAAAAAAAAATCCCATTAAATTATGAAAATACTTACTTTTATATACTATTCTAACAAAAAAGATGTGGAAAAACCTGAAAAACTGACAATTATTTAGAAAAATCAGTGTAATTTTACTAGTACTCTGTTTCTCATTTCTACATGTGCATTATTATTATTATTGAACACTATTCTCCACATCAGTTCCACAGCCTTCACTGTGGAATTTCTGCACTTTGTAAGTTCATCCCACAGGGCGGACTGGAGCCTTTGGCGGTCTGCCTTTGGGCTCGGGCCTCATGTTTGACCCCCCTGGCTTAGCTCATTGTTAGTGGCGGACAGTGCTCAGATAAATCAGCTGATTATATAACTGTGTGTGGGCCGATAAAAGCCCAGCTGCCTCATTGTCTCCAGCCTCACTCCTCCGTCCACACCACTCTGTGCTGCTCCAGTGGCAGGATCTGCTCCATCTGGACATGGGCGAACACAATAAAATATTACCCCGTCCTATTTTTCGCAGAGATGTCGGCTGGGACCCTTTCCCCAACTGGACGCAGCCCAGTCGCATCTTCACGCAGGATTTGGGTCTCCCCCCTTTCCTGGACCCCGGTGATCTGGACTGGTTGGACTGGGCCAGGAGGAGGCTGGCGTCCTTCACGTGGCCGGCCTACACACAGACTGCTGTCCTGCCTGTGGTCAGCGGTCAGCACCCTGCAGCCGTTGACCACAGGAGGCTGAGACAAGCGGAGGTCCGAACGGGCCGACACGGCTGGAGGATCGAGCTAGATGTCAATCAGTTCACACCTGAAGAGATCACAATAACAACCAAGGACGGTTATGTGCTCATATCAGGTACGGTCCAGCTGCTGCTACGGTTTGAAGATGAAATAAAAGCATGATGAGGTCAAAGCTGTTGTAAATGAACTGTTCACTTCTGTGTTTAACTGAAGGAAACCATGAAGAAAGGCAAGATGAGCACGGACTAGTGTCAAGATGCTTCACACGGAAATATAAGTAAGTTTTACGAAAGAAAAAACCAGAGCTCCTAGTGCCCATGTACGTCACAGCTGTCAGACTCAGGTTCAGGTTCCACATCCACACTAATCTGGTCTAAACTGGACCAGACCAGAACAATAATGCAAGTAATAGGATCAGAACTGATCAATAATATCAATGACACGGTTTTATCTGTGTTTGAATGAAAAAAGTCAGACTGTTTAATGAAACTGTTGCCATGTATGAACTGTACTGGAACAGAACATGAACAAATATGAACAAACTGAACACATGGATGCACAGCCTACTGACCTATAAGTGTTAAAACTGGAACTGCTGTTGCTAGTGTGTGTGTGTGTGTGTGTTGTGGGACACATTGAAGCATATTTGATCCACAGAGCAACACACAGCTTTTAAGTAATGCATACAACAGCCAGTATTCTCTGCAAGGTCATATTTGACCCGTAACACCTCAAATGTCTTTTTTTTTTTTTTTTGACCTTTAGAATTTACTAAATTGGTGAAAATTAATTTTGTTGTGTTAAAATAGTTGTGTCTGAGGATTAGATGAAGCCTCGTTCCAGTTGTTACATCCCAGCCTAGGGGTTCACTAGTACGTACATAATATGCTCCATTTGTTCACCAACAACTCTCACGTTACAAAATCCAGACCAAAAAACAAAACTTAATTTCACAATATTTATTATTACACAAGTAAAGCAGGGTAGGAGTAGGGTCGGCTAAAACAGCAAACAAAAGTTCTTCTTCAAAAGGTAAAACTAAATACTCTATTCTCAAAACAAAATGGGGAAAAAAAGGACAATATTCTAATCTAAACTCCCTAACAATAAAAACAGGGGAAAAGTTAAACCAAAAAGAGCCGCCATCTCCGACAAATACAACAATACACACTATCAAAACTAACATCAAAATCTATTTACAAATATTTACAAAAACTCTCAAACGATACACGATGGCTGGAAATGAAACGCACAGGAACGGGTTGGAAGGAGGTAGTGACCGAGAGAGAGAGAGAGAGAGAGAGACAGAACACTGGACTGGATGCCGTTTTTTAAAGGGTGAGTCATCAGGCTCCTCCAATCCGCTGTCACTTTCTGAAAACTGAACTGAAATTAAGTCTGAATTCCACCAATAGTTTTGCCGCTAAAGTGTAAACAAACAAACAAAAACAATACCCCGTGCCTCCCCTTCGGTGGGCGGAGTCATGCTGTTGTATTCATGGTTCAGATGAACTTCACTCATACGTCATGATGCTCTAAAACCACAACAGTCCGATCTGACACATCACTGGAATCAGCTGGTTTGGGCTGGAATAATTTCATCCAGGTCCTTCACCATGTGTTGGACCTGGCAGAAGGCCTTCATCCTGGTCCCCCCCTGCTGATGTGTCTCCTCGTCCTTTCTTTCAGGCTGCCCCAGGGTGTGGACGTAAAGCAGATCACGTCCTCCTTGTCTGCTGCTGGGCTTCTGTCTGTGGAGGCTCCGGTCCCAGGGTCTGACGTCAGCGCTTCAGCCACTGAGGTTGTCGTACCTGTTCAGATCCGACAGACGGAACCTGCAGAGAAATGAACACAAGCAGAAGACGAAGCAAACAGAACAGGGCTGGAGGTGTTTGGAGTCTGTTGGAGCCCAGAGGATTGTTTGTAACAGACTTTTTCCCCTTTTGATGAGTCATGTAACCATTTCAAACCGCACTGATCAGTCCAGCATGGTGAACTCCATCCAGTCCACGTCCCCCTGCACTCACACACAGTTCTGGGAAAAGCCCTGGGTCTGGGTTAGAGCTGGGCATCACATGCTGTGTTTCCGCTAAACGGTACCGGCTCGACTTGGCTCGGCCCTTTTGCGTTTCCATTACAAAAAGGGACCTGGAATCTGGTACCTGGTACTAGTTTTTCAGTATCACCTCCACCAAGGTTCCAAGAGATACTAAACCATGATGGATAAACACTAAACACCACTGATTGGTCAGACAGTTTTCTCTGTGACCCACCATTTTACAAAAAACAGATGTGGAAGTAGACAGTAAATATAGCGGTACATGAATCCACATGATGACAGCCCAAAACAGGGTTGGTCGAACAGATCCAGTCTTTGGTGGCTCACGTAAAAATTCATACAAGACAACATGCAATGAGTGAATTTTCAGCAACTCTGAGCAGACGGCATGGAAATAAATGTGCCACGTGGCAATACAGAGTCGAGCCGATTCCATGTAGTGGAAACGCGGTATTAGATATAAAATATACAGACAGCATTAAAAACAAACAGCAAATCTTCAGTGAACCTCCGCTCAGGCCCTATTCATGTGGGGGTCAGGGTGGTCCCAGGTTCTGGTGCACCACCACCTGTCAGAACGACCATGAGGGGCTGGTGAAGTGACCAGATATAGACACAACTAAGGACTGGTGTGAAAAAGGTTCAAATCCCACTGGTTGTCTGACTGTCAAATCGAATCAAATCGAATCAAAGCAAATCAAAGCAAATTTTTATTTATATAGCACCAAACCATAACAAAAGTTATCTCGTGACACTTTACATATGGAGCTGGTCCAAAGCAGACTGTTAAACCAGTTTACAGAACCATCAGGAGTAAACTGTAGTGAGTGGAAACAGAGGAAGGAAACAGAACCTTTAACAGGTTTAAACCTGGAGCAGAAAGAGAGGAGGGTGGACGAGTGACAGGAGGAGAGAGGGTTAAAGAGAGAGAGAGAGAGAGAGACTGGGGGAGTAAGGGGAGACATGGATGGAACTGATGCAGAGACACTGAAGTAGAACTGTCCAAAGTAGATCAGCTGGAGTTAGAAGAATTACATCGATGGAACTATATGATAAACACTGTCACAACTATATGGAGAAGTGATGATGATGATGAAGGAGGAGAGAAGAAGGACCAGGTCTACAGACAGTCCATGGAAAACCAACTGTCGGTCCATACAGTAGTGGAGCGGGCCTGGGGGGTTCAAGGAATAGGAAAGAGCCCCCCCCCCCCCGCTCTGACATACAGACCACTCCTACCTGTTCTACAATAAGGTCTTATCTGGGCCGACATCGGTGCTTTTGCCCCGGTGGTGTTCAGTCAGACAGTTGACAGTTTTATTAACACTGACTTAAACACGGCTTTCGTTTGTGTCCAACACTAAAAACACAACATTCAGTTTTGTTCAAAAATGCTCCAAGTTCCACATTAAAGAATGATGAATCCTACTACCAAGGCTGGGCTGCTCCCACAGACTGATGTTCACCATGCTCTTATTTGCTTGGTTTGGACCCTCGTCATATTATTGGATTTATTAACTTTACATTAAACACTAATGTTGTGTTTCCTCTGTTTGCTATCTATGACCACGTTCACAGCAGCTCTTTATGCACTATTTAGGTTTTTGGGTGAAATCTGATTGTTTTGTGTGTTCGTTTATATTCCACATTAACCCTTTCATGTCTGACAGTTGAACTGATGTTCCAAAGGTTCTGAAGGTCATACAGTCCAGACCACATGGGGTCAGTCTGCACAGACCCTCAGACAGACCGTGAACTAAAGGATCCTCTGAGCTGTAGAATGTGGACTGATCTGGGATCTGCTGCAGTTCAGATGTCTGCTGCTCATGTCCATGTGCTAAATGGAATACCTGTTTCAAATTCTACTGTAGAAGGCGGAGCCAAGAGAAACGAAAGAGCGTTGAACAAATATGTGCATTAAAAATTAAATGGGATGTGAAATAGAGCTGAAAACCAACCCTGAACACCACCTGTCCACACATGAGGACACCATGGACCAGAGGACTGATGTAAATATCCAACAGATCCAGTGGAACATCCAAAATAAATGGAATATGTCCCCCTTTAACCCTTAAAGACCCAAACATCCACCTTTAACCCTCAAAGACCCAAACGTCCTCCTTTAACCTAAACCATTTACAACATTGATTCACCAGTAAAACCCATGGAGTTGGATCAGTGCCAGTGGATGGACACACTGGGTTTATGTTCAGTTCATGACAGATTGGACTGAAAAAGACACAGTTTATTCAGTTTGATCTGTTTTTATATAATAACCATCAACTTTAATCTGAGCTTTAATGAACATCTACAGGATCAGTCACTTAAATATAGAAAATACAGGATTTAATCTTAAGAATTTAAAACTCTGAGCATAATATTAGAATAAATGGTGTTAAAAAAAGTTTAAAATAAAGAAAAAAATCATCTGTGGAAGTGACACTGAGGTAGCTCTGGGTCTTTCTGGGTTAAATGACCTGTTTTCATAGTCAGGGACTCTAAAGAGCTGAAAGAGAATTCAGTCAAAGGTAAACAGTGACACCTACTGTTCAAAGCAGCTATCACATTAAAAATGGTGTAAATTGTACGAATCTGCTGTAGCATTGGAAATATTAACTAATGAGAACAATCAGAACACTGGATATTGTCACTGAATTGTAATAAATACAATTATAAATACATAAACGTGTGTGTTTGGCTTCAGTCTTCTAAAGGGTCACACTGATTTGCAGCATGGCTTCAGTGTTGATAATAATAATAATAATAATAATAATAATAATAATAATAATAATAATAATAATAATAATAATAATAATAATAATAATAAAAACATGTTAGGATATGGCATCAGCAAAGTGTGAAAGTACACTTAGACTGTGAACCAGGTCTGTCAGACTAATGCCAATTCACTTCCACATTCAGCCCAGGGTGAAAAATAATAACATAATTATGTGGAAATAATGATAACCCCAAACTTTTCTCTATGATTTAGAGTGGAAAAAAATAGAATTACATTATGAAAACATTTACATCTCCAAATGATCCTTTACAACAATGTGAAAAATATGAACAAACTGAAATTTATTTAGAAAAATAAGTGTCATTTTAACCATATTCTGCCTCAGTTTATCATTTCTACAAGTTCATTCCATCGTACAGACCCAGTTTATCTACAAACACACAGAACAGTTAACAGAATATTGGAATGAATATTGGAACGTTTCTACTGACTTCGGCGTGTTGAAGTTAAACTGGAGCTAAAACAGGACAGAAGGTTAAACATTCAAACCAGATGGAGGCCAATGTTCTGAAGCAGGTTTAGAAGAACTATGGGTCTAATTAAAAGAAATATTTACTGAGATAAAAGACAAACTATTGTTCCGATAAAACACATTTTATATTATTTTTATGCATAAATCCACATGTAACAGTAAAAAGGGCGTGTAAATTACACACTACTGTTTTATTGAATATGTTTTTATTGTGTCACAGGTGCATTCTGGGAATTGTAGTAAATATTCAAGGCTGAGAAAAATGACTGCTAGTGTAAAATTAGTGTTGATTTATTAGTGTTTAAATGACCAAGTTCTGCATGTAACACCAGTGGACACGATGGGTTCCACACTAAACCTGGAATGAGCTGTAGATTGATGCTAAAGCCACATGTGTGGATTAGAAAAACCAGTAGGATGGACACAGTGTCTGTATTTAGAGCCTATAGAAGAGCATTTACACAAAGGTTTACACATTTAATGCACTGGCACCTAGGTACATTTAATGTCCATATTTGGGTCCTATTTATGGACCCAATATTTGATTCTAAATACATTAATTATGGGATGGCTCATTTATCTGAGGTCATCATTAGGTCCATCCTGGGGTAAATCTGTCTACATTTGCCTTTTATTATTGGGTCTACACACGTGGAACAATGTCAGATACTAAAATAAACTAGTTTCAGAAACAGTCCTATTGCTTAAGACATTTCAGGTTCTTCAAATTTTTTGTGGTGATAGTTTGTAAACGTCAATATTTTCATGTTTTTTTTTTGTTTTGTTTTTTTTACACTAAAACAAAGGTAAACATGTGTAGTTATCATTCTTTTCAGGTTTTTGTGATGGTGTTTTACTGCTCTGACCCACTGCAGACTGAACTGGACTGAATGTGGAACCTGAACTAATATGACTGTTAATATGTTCACAGTCATGTTTGCATTTCACATATTCATCCCATGGGCCACATATTTGACACCTGTAGTCTAAAACATGTCAAAGTCAAGTCAAAGGTCAAGAAAGGACACAATTATATGATATGATATGTCTGTAAACTCATGCTTCAGTTCCACATTCAGCCTGATTCAATCTCCAGTGGGTCAGACCAGTCAAATAATAATAGAATAGCCTATAAATAATGACGACTCATTTTTCCCCCCTTTGTTTTAGTGCAAATAGCATTAAATTGTGAAAATACATTTATAAACTATTCAAACAAATAGATGTGAATAATCTGAAAAGTGTGCATTACAGATCAGCTGTACCAAGGCCCAAAACATTTAGGAACAGGCAAAATGTTTGCACAATGGAACTTTTTCTAAATGTTCTTCAGGTTGTTCATATTTGTTCACGTTTTCACATTTTATTGTAAAAAGATAGTTTGGTAAATGTAAATATTTTTATCCTTAAATGTTTTTGGGGTTTTTTTTACACTAAAACAAAGGAAAATGTGGACTTTAATGGACAATGTAAAATTATGTTTTTTTCACATTAAACATCATTATTGTTAATAATGACATTTATTGTATATATAGTGTTTTAGTTTTGTCCTGGAAGCTCCCCTTATGGGACTAATAGAGGAATATTTTTGGGGGGTTTTTGACAGAGGCGGTGTTGACCTGTTAAATCTAACAGACACTTTGGGAACATCAGTCATTTTAAACTCGTCATGCACCACCTAGTGACGCCTCTGATGGAGACGGAATATTACTACTGTTGACGTCTTCTCAAAAGTCTTCATATCATAGAAAAGTGGTGTGCACCAGAATGGAATCCAAGCTGAAATAAACAACACACCATTAGAACAAAAACACTCACTGCACCGTGTTTCATTTGGTGATGGTTTTTATACAGCAGTAATGTACTTTGTCAAATCAAATACCTTGTTCAGCCTGGGCTCACAGGCCTTGGATTTTCTTCATATCTAAATAGTAATAGGCGGTTGTAAATCGTCTGCCCTGTTGGTTCTTTGGGATATCTCCTTGTACTACTTGCACTGGCCCTTTCCGTACAATCGAACAATGCTCGGAATCTGACAACTTTTCTGGCCACTGTGCAGGGTCATCGCCTATACGACATTGTCTACACTGCTGGTGGAATTAAACGTCTGAGGTGGTGTATGCCTACTCGCCACCAAAGCACCTTCTTCATCCTCATCAGCATCTTCCACAGTCACCTGTTCCTCTGCTTTGGCTCCCACATCCACCTGTCCTTCCTCCTCCACTTCAACATCTTCATCAACAGAGGCTGAGCTTGTCGCCATTTCAGGAGCTACAGCAGGTGTAAAAAAACAAAGTTAATTTCGGCAGTGCATCTGTATTCCTTTTGCTTTCTGCCCGTTCTTTTCTTTTAGCATAGCCACTCATAATTCCGTTTCATGTTTACACAGAGTTCCCGCTTTGGTTTGAGTCACGTCGTGTCACGCATTGCTACGTCATCCCATTATGGACTAGTCCAAAGCACAGCAACAAAAGGGGGTATGTGTGCTGGGACGAATATTATTTGGACATTAATTCAGTATTATGCGGATATTTAGTGTTTTTAAATAGAAATACATTTTGCTAATTTAAATCAATAATTTTTTTAAAAATTATTTATTTATTTACCGTGGCTGGTCAGATTTGGGGGCCCCTTTGGAAGGCAGATTTGGTGGGGCCCCTAGGCAGCTGCCTAGGATTGACTAATGCAAAAACCGCCTCTGTTGGATTGAAAGGCATATCTTATCTTATCTTGTTTTATCTTATCTTATTCTCCCTTATCTTATTTTATCTTCTTATTCCACTTATCTTATTTTATATTTTATTTTTCTTATCTTATTTTAGTTGATCTTATTGTATCTTATCTCATTTTATTTTATTTTATCTTATTTTATTTTATCTTATCTCATTTTATTGTATCTTATCTCATTTTATTTTATTTTATTTTATCTTATCTTATCTTATCTTATCTTATCTTATCTTATCTTATCTTATCTTATCTTATCTTATCTT
>JAQQZY010000123.1:0-13760 GCA_030068375.1 Ostorhinchus rueppellii | reverse complement strand
GACCATTCCTCCAGAAGCACATTTGTGAGATCACACACTGATGTTGGATGAGAAGGCCTGGCTCTCAGTCTGTGCTCCAATTCATCCCAAAGGTGCAGACCAGTCAAGTTCATCCACACCAGACTCTGTCATCCATGTCTTTATGGACCTTGCTTGGTGCACAGTCATGTTGGAAGAGGAAGGGGCCAGCTCCAAACTGTTCCCACAAAGTTGAGAATATGGAATTGTCCAAAATCTCTTGGTATGCTGAAGCATTCAGAGTTCCTTTCACTGAAACTAAGGGGCCAAGCTCAACTCCTGAAAAACAACCCCACACCATAATAATCCCCACTCCATCAAACTTTACACTTTGCACAGTGCAGTCCAACAAGTATCATTCTCCTGGCAACTGCCAAACCCAGACTCATCCATCAGATTGCCAGATGGAGAAACATGATTCAGAGAACACATCTCCACTGCTCCAGAGTCCAGTGGCTGCGTGCTTTACACCACTGCATCCAACGCTTTGCATTGTACTTGGTGATATATGGCTTGGATGCAACTGCTCAGCCATGGAAACCCATTCCGTGAAGTTCTCTGCACGCTGCTCTTGAGCTGATCTGAAGGCCACATGAAGTTTGGAGGTCTGTAGAGATTGACTGCAGAAAGTTGGTGACCACTTTGCCCTATGCGCCTCAACATCAGCTGACCCTGCTCCATCAGTCTAAATGGCCTACCACTTTGTGGCTGAGTTGCTGTTGTTCCCAAACACTTCCACGTTCTTATAATACAGCTGACTGTGGAATACCTAGGAGCGAGGAAAGTTCATGACTGGATTTGTTGCACCGGTGGCATCCTATCACAGTTCCACACTGGAATTCACTGAGCTCCTGAGAGCAACCCATTCTTTCACAAATGTTTGTAAAAACAGTCTGCATGCCTAGGTGCTTGATTTTATACACCTGTGGCCATGGAAGTGATTGGAACACCTGATTCTGATTATTTGGATGGGAGAGCAACTTTTGGCAATGTAGTGTATATTCCCTTCTTTCTTGAGTCTGTTTGCTCATACAAAATGAAACATTAATATAGATAAAAATGGTTGATATTTAATCATGATTAATCAAAATTAATTCACAGCAACCATGAGATTAATCTGATTAAAATCATTTAGCATTTGACAGCACTACTCTAAACCATGGTGAAATGAATGATATTCATATGAATTCTTGAGAAAATTTAGATGAGAAAATATTGTCATCAATTCCCTGCAAGAAGAAAAATTATTAATACTGCTGCCTTCATGGGCCAGTAGATGGTGCTCTGACATCCGTATTTTGTTCTCCCACCCATTTGCTGAGAATTCTTGCATGAGTTTTTGTTGAACTCAGTGATTAGCTGGGGGCCAGTTGTTAGTCATTAATAGGCTACCTTTCTGAAGCTAATCATAACTAGTTCATTATCTAACTTGTTCACTGTTGTGGCTGTAGAAGAGCAGAGAGGAAACACTGATGAACTCCAGAGTAAGCTGGAGAATTTGTGGAAAAGGTGTTCTGAATCCTCTTCACAGAATGCAGCAGTCAAGCTTTTATTATCGATTTAAACAGCCAAGAACCTGCTCACTCTTTGGAAATAGAAATTGAAAAAAAAAAAAGCTATTAATACATGTAATATTCTTCACCGTATCCTACACATTGAACCTTGAATTAAAGAAATGAAATTAATGAATGTAAAAGCACTCACAACAGGAGAGGAAGACGGGTGAGGTGTAATTGTTGGTACTTAACTGTAGTCTCTCCTCATTTTACTGATTTAGAGAAAGAGAGCCTCATATCCAGCCCTTACAGTAGCTTTTAGCCCGCTGGTCTGGATAGAATAACAAAAAAGCGAGGGTCATTACTCCCAATGGAGGACTCTATTAAGCAGCAGTGTACTGAGCTAAATGTACACACACTCACACATGCAAGAGCACACACTCACACCCTGAGGTGTACAGAGAGTACAATAAAGTGCATGTGTGTTCATGTATACAGGTCAAATGTGTGGCCCTACAAGCTTGAATTATGCTTAACTGCAGGGATATTTCTGTTCTGTAAAAAAATACACACACATACGCATAAGCTTTGTGCACTCTTTGTAATCTAGCACCATTACAGGTAGCTTCTCATGCATTAGAGGATGAATATGATGGAGGGCAGGTGGAGATGCTGTAGGGCTGCTGAAGGGGTAATTTCACTGAGAGGGCATCTGTGGTATTTATAACCAAACGATTGAACCGTTGAAAGCATACTTCAGTTCACGAGTTCATGATCCGATCACAGATGTATTCTAATGGAAACTGGATAGGATACTGTAATGCACAGTTTCCCTGTGGCTGGATGTTGGAGTCTACTCTATAGAAAACTTTGTTTTTCCTCACCTTGTCAGAGCTGAGCCAAAATTTTCCTGGGTTAAAGTTGGGTTAGCTGTGGTCAAGGCTCATGACTTCACTTTGGCGGTAATAACCTGTCAACTGTTTCATATTAGGAAGCGTAAAAGCCTACATATACACTTGACAGAGCTGACAGATGCTGACATGCCACTGCATGCAGTCACAGGCCCTAAATGAGGACCTAACGGCGTAGATGTGACAGAGATGTGGCTGTGCTCTGCTCGCCACAGCACACACTGCTTACAGTTAACTGGCTGTTAGGGAGGCAGACAAGGAGAGACAGACAGAGAGAAACTGAAAAAGAGGACAGATTGCATAGATTTACCTATATACAGTATATCAGCAGGAAATCAGATTATAATAAACACTGTTTTCAGGCGAACAGATGCTTGAAGGGTGATAACAGGAGACTCTCCCTTGAGAACAGAATGTATAAAATGACCAACTTCACAATTTGATGAAGCCCATTTATGTGTGTGCGTGTGTGGATGTGTTGGTGGATAACAGAAGCTCTCAGCAGGTATCCCGGCCTCTCCCACCCTCCTGCTCCCCAGGCGCAGCACACTGATGACATCAGTTAGTGTGAAAGTGGCCATTAGTTCCACCTCATCACTGTGGGACAAATATAGCTGCACAAGGCTTTCATCAGACATGGAGGACAGCTGTAGTGAGGGGGCGGAAAAGGAAACCTGGCCAGATGATGATACACATTCACCGTATCCCTCCACCTCCCCAATTCTCACTTCTCCCACTCCCTTGCGATCACACTGTCACCCTTGAGAATGATAACACCTTACGGCTGCAGCATATAGGCACATGTGGCATAGCGAACACACATTCTATATAAAAGGCTAATAACACACACACACACACACACAACACACACACACACACACCTGTTTACTTGATTCTACATTCTGTCCACACAAGAATTTTGTAATTTTCATGTGATTAGTTCTGTCTTAAAATAAGGCTTAGCTGCACTTGCATGACAAGTCCCACTTTGGTAATACCTGATGCTGCATTATGAAAGCGCAACAGCTACAGCACACAATACCATTGTCAGTTTAAGTCAAAACTAAAGACACCAAGACAAAGGATGTCTCTTTCCAGCGCTTAGTCCTGATTCTATTATCTTTGGCCCAGAACCAGTGATAATGTTTTTTTCCTCCCTTTTTTTTCTTTGTCCAGTCATCCCACTAAAGCTTCATTTAGTGGCAGAGTATATTATTTATTTTACTCACTCCTTGGGTATTACCTAATACATTACATGGCTCAGGGATTACTTTTGTCAGAGCATGGCAGAATAAACTGAATAAGATTAAGTTATGGTCAGGGCTGATGTACTGTGTAAAAGCGATGTTTCTTCTCAGAACAGGTGGCTGAGTTGGTCGGGTCATACACCTGGTCTCTGCCTTTTGAATGACAGGTGGCGGAGTCACTGCAGGGCACATCTGGGCAGCTAGAGGGGGGGAGGTGCAGATTTCATATTCGGCCTTGGTCTCTCTAAGCTTTTGAAGTATCATAATAAGACACAGGATGACCCTGATGTTATCAGGGTTTACTGATTTTGCATTCATTTTACTGCATTACTCATGGAAATGTACAGCAAGATCACCAAATGAAAGCCACATTATATCTGGACAAATTGATTAAATATATATTGTGCTGAAAAGCCTACGCACATACACACACATACACACACACTCTCAGCACTGTAGTTGTCACCTCTAATCTGAATTGTGACAGCTGGGTGGTTGCTGTGAAATTCTGAACTAAGCAAAATAAGTGACTCTGAAATGCCCTCTGACGCTTAATACTGATATGGAAATAGTCATGTTGGTGAGAAACAAATAGGGAAAATCTACTATTACTCTACTACCAACCTTGTATGTAGCGATCATGCTCATTAAAAGATTTATTTTACATTTTATGTTTGTCTTACTGTGATTTAAGCAGCCTCTAATGTAAACTGATCCATTTGCTGCAGAACATTTATCACTCTGATAAAAACAGACAAGTCTCAGAGAGGCATGACCGCGTTTATTTACTCTGCTTCAGAGACCCTACTTAGGGATTGCACATGATAGTCAGACTCGTAGACAAAAAGGAAAACAACTCGAGCCCACTTACTAGCCTTGACACATAAAGACTTATGAGGACCTGTTTGCATTTCAGAGCCACCCAGGTGCCTTTTGTAAAGCTTTAGTGTACTTGATGCCGAGTTGAAGAGGTGTCATATTTGGAGGTACTTAAGCATGCACTGTTTTGTTGTCTGTTCAAAGCCATCTACTTCAAACAAGCATAGCTTATTAAGTAGAGCTAAAGTTGCCAGGACACCTGTAGATTATTGTAGAAGTGATGCGTCAAAAATCTCTTTTGTGCCACAAATAATTTCAAAGATGCTTGTGAGTTGTGCTGTTCTTGCATCTCATGTGTTTTGAACAGATATGCAGCTAACGCACAGACAGAAGATTCACACATCTTTGTGACATCTTGATTATCTATTATGTGCTTGTGTTTGTGCAAGTATTGATGTGCAAAGCAGAACGTCTATTGTTTTTCTTGAAAACTGACAGACTATCACACTTTGTCCAGGTTTGTTGTACTTTGTGCCTGAAGTTGTTTCAGTCTGTGAGATGTCGAGCACATTTCCTGAACACAATTTCTGTATAAATGTTGCAATCTGCCTGAAATGTAACTGTGAGGCGGCTGGAAATCAAGCAGTTTAAATATATCCTACTTATCCCAAAAGACTCAACAGGTGTCAAGTGCAAGAGGCAGAACAGCACAGGAGAGAGCACCTGACGACGATCCCAGTGTTCTCTATTGGCAAGATAAAAAAGCCATCCCAGCGAGGCAGAGCGAGGCTCTGAACATGAGATCAATGGAGCATATTTAAAAGACATTAGAGAGCAGGCCTCCTGTCACATTCCTGTGATAAAGTACAGGAATCAAGCCTTCTAGCATACAGTACCATGTCTCTATGAAGGCGATTCTCCTGTGTCTTTGCCTCCTGTGCCTAATCTCCAGTGGAGGAGAATGGATGATGGCCAGTGGTCTCCACATGCTAAGCTGGGTTCTAGGTCGTCCTATCTGACACTAGGCTCTCCCCTGACACTGGGAGATGTCAAAGAGTGAGGGCAGAGGAGAATGGATGGCTGCTGGCTCCGGAGCCCCTCGTTCACTCTCTAACTTGCTCACATTAAAGAAAGTTCTAATCACTGCGGGGACTTGGCCAATGATGTGCTTATCAAACGGCATATTTCAAAAAGGCATCTTAAAAGGCCCGAGGGCGAAGAGGCAATAAGAGCACATTTGTATGTGGATGAAAGGGAAAAGTGTAGACAGACCTTGCATCAGAATACAGAGGGGGGAGATCATTAGCATCTCTGGCAAAATATGCACTACCACAGAGAGTGAGAGCGATAGCAGCAGAGAGATGGTAGTGGGATGGGGTTGTAGGGCTGAGGGAGAGAGAATGGTTCTTTTTCGCCCTTCGTCCTTTTTTGTTTTACACAGCTCCCAAAAAGAATAAGAGAACAAATACATTTTTGAACAAAAGCAGGCCTCTTGAAGTGGAAGCCCATTGGGGGTGTGAGGTGGCTCCATAGTGGGTTACAACAGAGTGAAGCCACAACTCCACTCCCACCTCCCTAAATATAACAGGCCCAGTGCGTGAGCTTTGATGTTCGAGGAAGAGCCTAGAATCAGAGCCAGAGGATAGAGGTGACATGATTCCTTCATACTTTGAGGGATATTGGCAATCTGTCTTTAGCCTTTCAGTTATGGGTTGTGACTCATGCAGACCCCTAACCTCCTGTGTGTAACCAATACTGGCTGCAATATTTGCTCAACATGAGAATGAGCTGAGAGGAGTACAGTAGTTTTCACACCAATGAAAAGAATTCACGAAAAGAATGAGAAAGTTTTCATACAAAAAACTGCTGAATTGATTTGCAGCCAGGGACCAAAATAATGCCATAAACAATGACAGGAAATGACAGATTTGAAATTTTCAGCCACATAAGGAAGCTTGAGATTTGCCCATAAAAGCTGGATTTGTGTCTCAGTGAAGAACATCATTATTTAAACATCAAAATGATTTAAGTCAGCAGAGAGATCAACTACAGCTCTGATTTATGTTTGTGTGATTCAGAGTTGTGTCTCATCTTAACTGTGTGTATTTCAGTTATTTATTGATTTTTTTTCTGTGTTATATTTTCCGAGAAAATACACAATTGTTACTTGATGTTGCTATTTTTTTTTTTTTTTTTTTTGCTGCCATTTACTATGTCATCTGGGAGTGTTTATAGGCATTCAGCCACAACACACAACCGGTGTGTCCAGATAGATGTGTTTCACGGGGACACTAAGGAGAAACAAAGTGGAGCAGCGTCTGCTAACACTGCATTTCACGCAATTACACACTTGCACATCACTTCAGCAACATGCAGACACACAGCAGGAAACGACCAGGCAGAGTCTATAGACAGGCGCAGTGTTTATATCGCACACAAACGCCTGCATTCACGTGCACACAAACACACACAACACATCAGACCCAATTTAGAAAGTCAATTTGGGATCAGGAGACCAATTATCTTAATTATTTTCCCTTTCCCTCCATTACTGTCTTCTACTTGTTTTTCTTCGTTCTATTTTAGCTGTGTTTGCATTTGTGAGTATTTTGGTTTGTGTATTTCACAACGCAAAATGACTCCGAAGCTGTGGGAGAAAAACTTAGGAGTGTTCTTGTCTACATAGGCTAAAAACCAAGCTGTTTTATTTTCATACTCAAACATGTAGCAAGAATTTCTTGCCTAAGGAACAGTGGCAGATGAATAATGATGGTGCGACAAAGCTGTTATTATATTCTGCTTGAAAACCAAAAGAAACAACGGTTAAACCTTCAGGGCCAAGTCTGTTCAGCTGCACTCGTGCAACAATTCAGTCTAACCTACACGGATATTGCCCAATTGTGTGTAACTGCTCATTCACTAGGAGGTGACAGCATCTCGCCAACCACATTTGTGGAGAAGAAGGTAATTATGATGTGATGGATTTCACCTGCACCCTGTGAAAATAACCCTGTGCATGTCTAAGCACAGTCGGCTAAAAATGTCCTTTCCAAAAAAAAGGAGGAAAGAAGAAAAGAAAAAAATGAATTTTCCAACACGAAACAGAGGAAGAAAATTCATTTCTACTATTTTGCCTGAAGATCAAATTGCTAGAAGTCTATGTATAATCATTCAGTATATATCAGAAAATCTTAAATGAAAAGAAATAACAGATAAGGTTAATATCTTCAAGAGCTTGTTGGATCTAGATAAGAATTCCTCATCTGCAGTGTTTATAGGCATGGGAGTCATGCATTTGTGTTATCATTAATGCAGGGTTCAACTGGAGAACAGCAATTGAAACAGTTTAAGACTATGCTTCACAAACGCTTCTTAAATTAAACAGTGTCTGTCTGTGATGTGAAGTTGTAGTCCTAATAGATTGTATACAATTAACACATGAGATGATAGAATATATAATATGAATGTCTTGAGTGAACGATCAGAGTAAGTGGTGATGAAATGAAAAGTGGGATGTAATTTAACGAGGTTGTTTCCCGATGAGATGGTTACAAGAACCAATGGAAATATTCGAAACACAGCAGTCAAACAATAAAGTATGAAAGCAAATATACATATATATTCATATTTTTATTTATATTTCATTTCTGGGAGGATATCTTGTACACCAAATATCCCATTGGCAGTTAAGCGCATTCAATGTGTTTAGAAGCCAGAAACAGTCACTTGTTTTAACAAACACAAATACAAAATAAAGATAACCACAAAATAATGAACTGCATGTATATAACATACAAAAGAATCCCATGCCTACTCAGTAGGTAACTTCAACATTCCAGCTCTTGAAGATGTGGATATTTACACTTAAGTTTTACAAAAATATACTTTATAATTTTTCTCCTTTTTGCTTACATTCTAACGAAATGAAGCGGTGCCCTCATACCTCGTCCCTTTTCCTCCCTCTGAGTACGACTTACATTCTGTAACAAAAATATTCCCTCAACCCTTAAGGCGAGATGCAGTGCATCCTCTCTCGTGCACAGCCGTGTCACAACATCAGCAAGGCTTCACAAAAGGCACCAAATAACGGGAGCGTTTGTCTTGTTTAGTTTTTTAAAAATGTTTTTTTCTTTTCTCTATTTTTCCATATATCCAAGCGATATGTTACATGTGAGAAAGAGAGAAAGAGATAGTACCAGTGGATGATATTTACAACAGAAACTAACATCACTCTTACTCATGCTTGAATACTTAAGTGCTTTTTTTCAAACAATGTCAAAACGTATCACAGCATCATCACTACATAATAGAGAAAATATGTAGAAAATATGGCCCTGTTCACTTCAAATAATACAATGCAAATATGCAAATAATTTTTCACATCAATGGTACCAAAGAATGATAAAAACAAAACATGGCACATGTACAATATACATATATGGTAGCTTATGTATATCATTCAGTGTCTTTTGTAATATTTGAGTGCCTACAAGGGCAAATGTGCCTTTGCACTTCAACTGCTGGAAATCTTCTCCGTGTTGGTTTGTCTCTTGGTTTTTTGTACCTAATCGTAGAGACCCGTCAGCGCTGGCTTCTACTCCCCATTTGTTGAGTCCCTTATGCATTTGAAGTGCTGCATTTGTTTTACAAAGACAGAAAAAAATCCCTTTTTATCTTCTATAGTCTTTGCCCAGTCCTTGACACATGTCTTTTTCACTCTTTCAGGTAAATCTCAAGATTCACCTAACACTGCACAGGGAGCACACAGAAAAGTGCTTTTTGGAGGGGAAAACAAAGTCTTTTGATGCTGATTTCTTTCCCGTCAAAGAACCTTAAAGAAGGAGAGGTGCAGAGAGACTTTAAAAAGTTTTTCTCTTTGCTCTTTCTTAGCAGATCTCGATTGTCCTTGGGGAGAGAGTGGTCTGCATGTCTGATAGTGGGGTGGGGATGGGGGAGCTGTAGATGTTGGAAGCGACCGATGAGGGGAAGGATGAGGCCACCTGGGACTGAAAGGTGTTGGACATGGACACTGATGGGTAGGTAGTGGCAACTGAAGGAGATGGGTAAGAGGTGTGGACGGGAGAGGAGTAGCAGGAGGTGACGGGTGAGGGGTAGGAGGACACTGGAGAGGGGTAGGAGGTGATGGGAGATGGATAGCTGGAGGCAGGTGAAGCTGCCGATACCGGTGCTGCAGTTACCACCACTGCCCCTGCCTTCTCTGCCTTCTTGTCCTTCTGCCGTAGGTGAATCTTTGTGTGCCTCTTCCTCTCATCACTGCGAGCAAATTTGCGTCCGCAGATCTCACAGGCAAAAGGCTTCTCGCCGGTGTGAGTGCGGATATGTGTTGTCAGGTGGTCACTGCGGCTGAAGTTGCGCATGCAGATGCGGCACTGGAAGGGTTTCTGGCCTGTGTGGATACGGATGTGACGTGTCAGCTCATCTGAGCGTGAGAAACGCCGATCGCAGGTTTCTACGGGACAAGCGTAGGGCCTCTCATGTGGAGGTGTCTTGCTCGGCCGGGTGGGGTACTTGCGCATGCGGCTAGGCTTAATCAGCTGGGACTGGTAGACACTCTTAAGGTCCTGGGAACCAGTCTGGGTGGCGAAGGCCTTGATGGTGGACAGAGGAGTCAAGGAAGGCTGACTTGACTGACTCTGGAACGGCTTTTGGTCAGGGGGCACCAGGCTGATCTCTCCCTGCTGCTGGGGAAAGAGGTAGTCAGGAATCATGGGCACGGGAAAGCTTGTGCTGCAGGTCTTGCCATTGGGATAGGCAGGAGGAGGATACTGCACTGCTCCAGTAGAAGTTTGAAAAGCCTGGCCCTGATCTGGAAAGATGTCAGAGTTGGGGCTTGAGTAGGTTGGGGCGGCCGAGTAGATGGGATTTGGCTCGCTGTGGTGGATGGAGGAACTGAGGCTGGAGCTCTGAGATGAGGAAGAGGTAGAAGCAGAGGAAGAGGAGGAGGATGGGGCTGTTGAAGAGGAGGATGAGGTGGTCTGTGAAGCAACAGAGGAGGAGCTGGAGCTTGGGGGGACGTTGCTCATCAGACCGGTGAACAGACCCAGGATAGGCTCTGCCCAGAGACTGTTGCTGCAGGAGGTGGCGGGCTCCAGGGTGAAGCGGCCTGTGTATGAGATGGGGGGCAGCCTCTGGGTGGAGTAGGTCTGCTCTGACACTGGTTTCTCACAGTTAAAGGGGATATCAGGTAACGTATCTGTGGGGAGCAGAGAGAAAAGGGAAACATTAATCAAACTGTCAGTATGTATGAAAAGGAGAATCCTGCTGGAGTGGTGGACAGCTCAGAGAAGTGCTTCCAAATAAACTTTGTACCCCCAACTCTAAAATTGCTTCTAACAAAAATCAACAGGAGCTCATGTGCAAGCTAAGCCTTCTCACACTTGCATTTTGCCTGCTCTCACTGTCGATCTTTCTTTCGTCTTCCGTTCTTGCACACACACGCACACACAAACGCTCACATTCTTGAAGCCCATCACACAGCCTGAGGCAATTGATTACTGAAACTGCAGTTCAGCTGGTTTTAGGAATGCAATTTGAATTGAGCTGTAGGAGTGTCTAGAAGCATGTGGTGACTGAGCAGTGTTCGACTCTTCCGTGAGTCGACAGGGACATAGAGCTGTCAATATTTTTTTTTGTCAATAATAATTTCCCTCTTTTATGTTTTATGTTTGTAGAATTTATGAGTATATTTCACATGATTAATGTTCTAAAATTAAAATATACATTTAGCTTGTCTTAAGTCATTATTAAACAATTTACTATAGTTACTGTTACACTCTCTTTTGAAAAAATATCTCATTACAACTATAACATTTTAATCATAGCAAAATTTTCATTGTATTTATTTCTAAAAAAGAGCTTTCTTATCAATTTACGATGGTTTTGCAGATGTGATCTATGCTTTAATAAAATGTTACATGCAGCATACATAAAAAGGGCAAATCTCAAGCTCTTACCTCCAGCAAGGTGGTCGTACTGCTCCCCTGGCTCTCCGGAGCCAAAACCTGCACCCTCAGGTGCGGAGGCGGTAAGGAAGGGGGTCCCAGAGCTGATCATCATCACCTCCTCCAGCTTGGGGTAGTTATCCATGGGGGAGTGAGGGAAGCTCAAAGGTTCTGAGATCTGCAGGGCTGGGAGGATCATCTCGGTCTTGGCTGCAGCCATCCTCTGCTGGTGCTTGAGCTGCAGGGCTGAGGCTGCGCTGGTGACTGATGAGGAATGCACAGAGGCTGGTTGCACGCTGGTAGAGTGGTGCCTCGCAGGTGGAGGAAAACACTTAGCCCAGCTCAGGGAGCGCTGCACACTTCTGCTGATGTCGAGGAAGATCTGTTTGCTGCTTTGCTCCGCTCTCGTTTTCCAGCTGTCCTGTTGTTTTCCTTTTTCTCAGAGATGAATAAAGATCCACTTGTCGTTTCAGAAGAAATCAAAAGTGTCCTTTATACTCATTCCCTAAGATTGATCAAAATTAATCAACAGATTAATCTTGATTTTTTTTCTGTGTATTAAATGACTTCTTGGATGGATGTTGTTTTGAATTGACTTTTTACTTTTGTTGTGATATGTCTGAGTTAGGGAGTTCTATGTGTTTGTCTATCTATCTCTGCTCTAACAGTTGCTCTTGTGGGCTCTCAGGGCTCTCTGAGCTGAGAGGTTTCCCCGCTTCTTTTATACCCTCTTGCCGTGACGTAGATGTCCATATTTGGAGTGGAGGAAGCCCATATTTAGGCACTGCAGTGGAGGACACATGACGCTGGCCTGGGGGAAAAGCAGAGAGCAGAGACTTTATATTAAGCACTCGCAGTAAATTGCGAAGACAACGCCGCTCTTCTTCTGTCCCGAATCAATGTATCTTCATAGCAGAACAGCTCGGCGAGACAGCAGCATAATTCTTGCTCTCTCTCCTTCGCCTCTTAGATTTGATTTGGATTTCCCATCTGTGCAGCAGGCAGCGCTGAAGCCGGAAAGCTCAGCTCCGCCGTGCCTTATAAGGTCGTGACTACATAAGGACCTATTCCGGTGGGTTTCCATTTCCCTGTCCTTATTTGGAACTTCCTGAGGCAGCGCCGATCGCAGCTTGGCAGTGAATGAGAGGCTGGAGTGCAAATCATGTCCAGCGCTCACAATAACTAATGTCAGGAACAGAATCCTGCGCTTCTCTGCTTAAAACACCAGCTTCAGCTAAAATGCACACTGTGAGAGAAAGAGTATGCATCCGACAAACAACTGTCTCACTAAAGTCGAAAAATATTCTCTCTACAAACGCAACCGTTCTGTCGATTTATCACACATACAGTTTTCCTCCAAATAAGCAAGAATATAATACTTTTGTTTTTTACTTTTGAAGCGCGTTATGAAATAGCCTATTTTTAAATTGTATTAATTTTATATTTATTTATTTATATATTTATTTTGCTGATATGTGGTTTTCATAGTGTTGGATGCTACAGTATTAATTGCAGTGCAGGAAAAAACCTTGTGTTTATTGATCCGCATGCCTACAATAAGCAGACATTTTCAAATATAAACTGTATTTGGACTGAGATTTAAGTGTAGATGTTTTAATGCAAGAGGTTTAAAAAGAAAGTGTTCAAACTCTGCTGGTTGCAAAGTTCCTCTAAATTAACTTTCCATTTCTTCCCACAGTGGCATTGATTAATGAGAACAGATAGCCGCGGATGCTGACGAGGTGCGGGGCGATCCGTCTAATTGAGGGGTGTCCCCGGCTCAATATTCGGGGAATCTCTCTGCCACTCAGCGGCCTAATGGGCCGCATTAACAACGCTGCGCACAGCTGCCAGGACGCCTGCGGGATACCGATGTTCCCCCCGGCTGCTTCAGCTTCGGCTGGCGCGCCAGCACTCCTCGGTAGATGCTGACGGGAAATCAATGTGTTTCCCTAGCTGCTGACTGGATCTATATGCAAGCAACCTCATTGGGAAACATTGTGGGCAGGACACTTGGAGGTGGCCTGAAAGAGAAAAGAAATACAAACAAAGAAAGAGAAATATTGATGCATTGGAGAGGGCAGTGCAGGTGAGATTCTCCGACTCCAAATAGCCTCATTTGATTCAGATATGGTCTGTGATCTTTCTACATGGGCTACATGTTCATGCTCTTTATTCATGGTGACACAGTGACCATCACAGGGATTAGCATAGCGATTGATCAGAACACTGAAGAAAGATAGATAGATAGATAGATAGATAGATAGATAGATAGATAGATAGATAGATAGATAGATAGATAGATAG
>JAQQZY010000039.1:0-13770 GCA_030068375.1 Ostorhinchus rueppellii | reverse complement strand
CAGAAAGGTCCCAAGGATCGCCTGGGAATCGAACCCGGGTCCTTCTCGCTGTGAGGCACGTGTGCTAACCACTGCACCACCGTGTCACCCAATTTGGTAATTTCAATCTTTTTTTAACAACACATTAGTCATTTATTATTTTGTTGATTTTTTCCCCTTGATTTCTGTTCATTTTATTCATCACTTTTGCTGTTTTATTTCATTCCGTTGCTCTTTTATACTTTTTACTTCATATTTGTCAATTATCTGCTTTCATTTTTCATGTTATTTATTATTTTGTTGATTTTTTTTAATTGATCCCTTTAACTGATTTTGTTGCTTATTTGATACTTTTTTAAAGTCAATACTCAATTTCTGCTCATATTTTTCACATTATTTTTTATATTGTTGATTTTTAAAATTAATTTTACTGGTCAATTTTGCTGTTTTATTCATTTTGTCACTTATTTTGTACTTTTCACTCCATAATCGTACATTTTTCACATTATTTATTATTTTGTTGCTTTCCCCCCCAAATATCTGTACATTTTATTGATCACTGGCTGTTTTAGTTCATTTGTTGCTATTTAATACTTTTTACTTCATATTTGTCAATTTTCTGCTTTTATTTGTAGTGCTATTTATTATATTGTTGTTTTTTTTAAATAAATTTTACTGGTCACTTTTGCTGTTTTATTCATTTTGTCACTTATTTTGTACTTTTCACGTCATATTAAGTAAGTAAGTAAGTAAGTTTTTTACTTATATTTTTCACATTATTTATTATTTTGTTGATTTTTTTTCAATAATATATAATTTTATAATTTTTGTTCATTTTATTGATCATTTCACATAACCCCAGTGTGTCCATCCACTGTCATTGAGCCAACTCCATGGGTTTTACTGGTGACTCAATGTTTGTAGAAGATGACAGTGTTTCCATGGTGACTACAAAGCCTCTGAACATCCAAATATGGTCATATCTGATGACCATGAAAAGATGAAAAACTATTTTACACCAATTATTTCCATGTACTGATATTCTTAGTGGATCAGCAGGTGTTAAACAGTTTACATCAGTAGATGGTTTTGGTTAATGGTGGATGTTTGGGTCTTTATGGGTTAAAAAGCATCATTGAAAGACAGAAAAAACACACAGAACCTCTGTTTTTATATAGAAATGAAAGAATCCATTAGCACAAAAATAAAATGTTTTTTGTTTTCTAACTGATCAAAGCAAACAACTGAAGGTTGTTCACTTGGGACGGGGTTATTTTCTGTTTCTGATGAATAATCCAAGTGATTCATGACAAAACCAAAGGGCAGTCCAGGCTTCAGTCGAATAAATTCACACTTGGAGCTCCATGTATGAAAACAGCTGATTGTTTGGGTCTTTTCCACCGTCAGATTAGAAGCGTACAAGGAGGAAACGCCACTGTTTACTGCGTGACAGCGTGCATGCAACAGCAGATGGATAGAAAGACACTGAACGTCCCCCGCTGTCGGACGGCTGCAGATCCTACCTTTATCTCTGTGACCAAGATGTCGGTGATGCTGCCGAGGACGGTCACGAAGTCAAACACATTCCAGGCGGCTTTCAGGTAGTTCTGAAACACAAACAGGACAAACACACGCACACCATAAATCTGACACACGCACTGATCACATGTGGAGGAAAAATCAGGAACCTTATTCAGCATTATCCTCCTGACCGCTAGGTAGCACTTTGAATACGAATGTAATCTAATGTCACGTAATGTAATATAGTCTAATGTAATGTAATGTAATGTAATGTAATGTAATGTAATTTAATCTAATGTAATGTAATGTAATTTAATCTAATGTAATATAGTGTTATTCTAATGTAATCAGTCTAATCTAATCTAATGTAACCTTCTAATCTAATCTAATCTGCATAATCTAATCTAATGTAATCTAATGTAATCAAAAGTAATCAGTCTAATCTAATATAATCTAATGTAATCTAGTGTAATCTAATCGAAAGTAATCTAGTGTAATCTAATCTAATGTCATCAGTGTAATCTAATGCAATCTAGTGTTATTCTAATCTAACGTAATCAGTCTAATATAATGTAACCTAGTCTAATCTAATGCAATTGCCCTAATCTAATCTAATCTAATCTAATCTAGTGTAATCTAAAGTAATCAGTCTATTCTAATCTACTCTAACCTAGACTAATGCAATCTAATCTAAAGTAATCAGTTTAATCTAATGTAATCTAGTGTAATCTAATCTAATGTAATCAGTCTAATCTAATGTAATCTAGTGTAATCTAATCTAATGTAATCAGTCTAATCTCATCTAATGTAACCTTGTCTAATATAATGTAATCTAGTGTAATCTAATGTCATCTAATCTAATGTAATCTAGTCTAATTTAATCTAATCTAAACTAGGGGACAACTTTCAGATTCATAAAAATGAAATGATAAAAATAGAATCAGTTGTTTTCAAATCTAAATGTAAATCATGGAGTTCGATGGTTAAATGTCAGAGTTTCTTCTGATTCTGAGGTTTATGGAAGTATAAAGTTATTATGGGATGTTCTTGTCTTTGCTAAATTGCCATATGTTGATCCACAGTTCAGACTAAAAACTACGAAAAAAACAGAACAAAAATAACAAAATAATAATAATAATAATAATAATAATAATAATAATACCACAATAATCACCAGAATTTACATCCAATTATTCCAAAACCAAACCAAATAAACTTTTCTTTAGTTCAGTTACTGACAACACAAACTGGACAGAAAACAGCTGATCAGTGGTTTAACTGTGGCTGTTTTCAGTCATAACCAAGAGTGTGTTTTTACTCAAACTTAATTTTAAGGAATTGTTCTAACCCAGAATTTTATTCAACGTTACTGATTGGATCACTAGCCCCTCCCCCTGTCATTTTACAGATGCTTCACATGACACGTGTTATCTTATCTCGTCTATAAACTCATCTTATCACAATGGAAAAAAACCCCTTGATGTCATATAATATTTTTTTAATCTCTTTATTACTCTTGGAGATTGTGTTTGATGAACAGAGTACGACTTCAGGGGGGGTTTGGGTTGACATGAGAAGGTTCTACTCCATAATTTGGCCTGTCATTAATACTCTGAAACACCAACATGAAATATTCATACCTTGAATAAAAACGAATCTGAAACTTTCCAATGAATGAAGAGAAACTGTTAAAAAGACACATATAAACCAACTCCACATGAACCCAAACACGTCCTCAGGCACAAACCATCGCCTGCATCTGCAAGTGTGAAAACGAATGGCTTCACATCACTGCCTGAGGGCGGGGCCAGAGGGGTGGGGGCGGGGTCAGGCAGGCCCTGCAGCTGCAGATGTGATCCCGTCTGTGTGAACAGCTGAACAGGTGGAGGTAAGTGGTGTGTGCGAAAAGCTATTTAACAAATGGCCTCGTAAATGGAACGGAGCCAGAGATGAAACGCCTCGCTGACGGCCCGCCGGCGCCACGGTGGGACCAGATTTATGGTTTCTGAAGCTTTGTGCCGTTCATCTCATCTTATCTTTATTTATTTGAACGATTTGCTTCACAATCCATCAACATACTCCTCTTTAAGTGCGTGTCTCTTTTTCTTTCCTTCACTGAAAGTCCTCAGTTATTCTCTAAACCACGGGTGTCAAACATAAGGCCCGTGGGCCAGAACCGGCACTGACACCCAAGCTGTTTCCATGGTAACTACAGAGCCTCTGAACGTCCAAATGGGTCATATCTGATGACTCTGAAAAGACGAAGAACTGGATTTGACACCAATTATTCACATGGATTGTAGTGTTTTTGTTCACAACACCAATTGTTGTGTTCATTTGTATTTATTTTCCTTTTGTTTGTTTGTTTGTTTTGTTTTCATTTTGTGGTTTATTTTGGTCAAAGTTACTCATTATTTTGGTTGTTTTTTCATCCATTTTATTGATCACTTTGGCTGTTTTAGTTCATTTTGTTGCTTATTTTATATTTTTTAAACTCCATATTAGTACATTTTCACATATTTTTCGTGTTTATTTATTTTTAATTCATTTTTGTTCATTTTACTTATTTATTTGCTTTTTTTACTTTGTTGTTTATGTTGTGGGTTTTTGCATTCATGTCATTGATTACTTTGGCCGTTTTATTCATTTTGTTGCTTATTTTATACTTTTTACTTCACATTAGTCCTTTTTTGGTAATATTTTTCACATTATTATTTTGTTGATGTTTTTATTCATTTTATTTATTATTTAATATAAACCCAGTGTGTCCATCCACTGTCATTGATCCAACTCCATGGGTTTTACTAGTGAATCAATGTTGTAGAAGATGACAGTGTTTCCATGGTAACTACAGAGCCTCTGAACATCCAATTGGGTCATATCTGATGACCATGAAAAGAGGAAGAACAGTATTTTACACCAATTATTGACATGGATTGGAGTTTTTTTGTCACGACACCTATTGTTTTGTTCATTTTTATTAATTTTACTGACTATTTATTTGTTTTTCTTTATTCTTTGGTTTATTTTGTTGATTATTGGCTGTTTTAGTTAATTTTGTTGCATATTTTCTACCTTTTTAACTTCATATTAGTCCATTTTTGCTTTTATTTTTCACATTATTTATTATTTTGTTGATTCTTTCTTCATTTTTGTTCATTTTATAGATCACTTTGCCTGTTTTATGCATTTTGTTGCTTATTTTATAGTTTTTACTTCATATTAGTCCATTTTCTGGTTACATTTTTCAAATTATTTCTTATTTTGTCGAGTTTTTTAAAATTAATTTCATTTCAGTCGATAATTTTGTTAGATGGTGGATGTTTGGGGCTTCATGGGTTAATTCGTTTAATCCCCACGATTCAATGAACAATATTGAACGACACAACAACGGAGATGCACATTCAGTGCCGTTCGCCTGATTTTCTTGGTTGTTTTGCTCAACAGTCACAGCTTTTCAGTGGTGTGTAAACAGATACGCAGTGGAATGGTGAATAATTGGCTTGTGTTTTGCAGAGCGGAGTGCAGCATATGGGTTTGTCTACTCACCAGCGGCCCAAAGGCGATGATCTTGAGAATGCACTCCAGTGTGAAGAGCGCCGTGAAGACGATGTTTAAGTATTTCAGCATGGACTCGTACAAGTCTGGAGCTCCGTAGAACTGAGAACAGACAGAGAGCGGGGTGTAACAGACGAACCGAATCACCCACAGCAGGGGTGTCCAACTCAGTTTAGTGAAGGATCCACATTCAGTGGGTCGGACCAGGACAATAATAACATAATAATGTGTAAATAATGACAACGACACATTTTTCTCTATGTTTACGTGTAAAAATCAACATTAAATTGTGACACTGTGGGCCATAAACCAGTAAAAAGTCAATGAAAACTCCAAATATTTTTCTTTGAATTTGTGCAAAAAAAAAGAAAAAGCATTAAATTATGACAATACTGACATTTACAAACTATCTAAACAAAAAAAGAATAAACTGGAAAATAAAAATTCTTAAGAAAAATAAGTGCCATTTTAAACGTATTATGTGCATTACAGATCAGATCTACAAAGACACAAAACATTTCAAAACAGGCAGAATATTGTTAAAATTACACCTAATGTTTTTGAGACATTTGAGGATGTTCATATTTATTCAGGTTATTCACATTTTATTGTTAAAGAAGAGTTTGCTATTGTAAATATTTTCATCATTTAATGGGTTTTTTGCACTAAAACAAAGAGAAAAAAAATTGGAGTTGTGAATATTTATCGGTAAAATAAGGTTATTTTTACTGTAAACCAAGAAGAACATTTGGACTCATTATTTATAGGTTATTATACGAGTTTATTTTGGATCATATTGGTCTGTATGTGGAATCCGAACTAAAACCAGTTCAATATCTTCAGTGTAATTTTTGTGCTTTGTTTACAAAATGCTTCAGAAATGGGTCTAACATCATATTCTCTCAACATTGACATTTTATTTCTTTTCATCAGTTATTATGATTTTAAATATGGACATATTGATGTTTTTATCTGAAATCTTCATGAACATGACATTTTACAGCTGTAGACATGATGTGTCCCAGTATTTATGTCCATATAGTTTATAAACATCAATATTTCCTTAAAGTTTAATGATAGATTTTTCTTCCTCAGTGAACTTCATGGAAATATTGATGTTTATAAACTATATGGACAAAAGTATTGAGACACGTCATGTCTACAGCGGTAAGATGCTGAATAAACAAAAATAAATAAATCATCGACAAATTCAAGAACAGTGAACAAAATAATCAACAACATGAGCAAAAATGAGATAAAAACATCAATTTACTGTTATTGAATTTGTTAATTTGTTCTTTATGATTATTTTGTTCATTTCTACTGATTTTGTTGATTATGTTGGTCACTGTTATTGAATTTGTTAATTATTTTTGTTCAATATTAAGCATTACAGGACATTTTACAGCTGTAGACATGATGTGTCCCAATATTTATTAAGGATGTGCATAAGCAAGAATCTGGCAATACGATACAAATCACAATACAAGGATCACCATATGATTTATAAAGATACTGTTAAAATGGCAATTATTTGTTTATTCCTTTTTTTAAGTGATTATTTCCTTGAAGTTACACCCAAAACATGCACAAATAGGAAACACATTCTTATTTGATCACAACAGGATCTGATGCTACATCATAAAATGTTCCTGTGTTAAAACTAAGGTATGTTTTACAGTCACTAGAGTATAAAATCCTGCTCAAATGTTCATATTCTATTAGTTCAGAACTAACATCATAACGTTATTTTTGTTCGATCCCAACAAAGGAACTAACATCTGCCTCTCAGACAGTAAAACGGGCTTTTAGGAAACTTCAAATAACCATTATTTAATAAAACAGTGTTAAATAATAATAAATAAAATATAAACAATAAAGAAAAAGAAAAACAAACTTCTGCCATATCTGCATTTGAATAAATACCTAAAAATATCTATGCACTACTTTTTAATATCGATACAGTATCGTGAAATTAAATATCGTGATATATTGCAGAACCGATATTTTCTAACACCCCTAATATTTATGTCCATAGAGTCTATAAACATCAATATTTCCCTACAGTTTAATGGCAGATTTTTCTTCCTCAGTGAGATGTGAAGAAAGTAGATGGTTAGATGTGGAAGAAAATTATTTACAATCAGAGCAGGAAAAATATTTTAGGAATTTAAATCAGAGTCAAAAAAAAGTGCACTTGATCTGAACCAAAGGACTTTCCAGGTGCGAACGCAGCCAAAGTCTTCTTCTGTCTTCCAATAACACACAAAGGATTATTTGGAATTTCAGAGTATTCTTACGAGTGAACTGTAAAAAGTTAAAAATGAATGCAAAAGGATACAATGACAAAAAATGCACAAAAAAATGAAGAAAAACTGACCAGAATGAACATATTGAACGAAAATTACGAATAAAAAAAAGACATGTCAGATAAATGAACAAATATAAACAAAAATGGACCAAACTAACCCAAAAAATATACTAAATAGGAAAGAAAATGGTTGTAAACAAAACGGACTCAACAGCTGATCAACACAATGCCAGCGGTTTTAATGTTGTTTTGTTGATTTTCATTCGTTTTACTTCTTTAATCTCAGATCACTGTTGTAGTTCTATGTACTTATTTACTGTTTTTAGTATTTCTTTTAATTGTTTTCGGATGTGCAGCACTTTGGAAACGTTCTTGTTTAAATGTGCTGTAGAAATAAAGTGGATTGGACCGATATGTGGGACAGAATGGACAGGAAGTCGTATGAACAGTTGAACAAATCCACGTCTCCTGGAATCTCCAGTGGAGCGGCGTTCACTGCCCAAACCGGACGCTTCATTCCTCCGGAGACTTTCTGTCCTGAGGTAGACGAGCCCAGAATGTGCCCAGACTCCGGTAGCTCTCACTGAAAACCACGGCCCCCCCGTTTGGTCCGAGTGTTGTCAGATTTTTAAGTGCTGACCACGTCCTGGGGCCAGACCGGAGCTGCTGTTGTAATTGGATGTGAGCCTCAGAAGTCTGGGCTCCAGGGACGCGCCGCTGAATTATTGAACAGTACGTGTTTATGCTGCGATATAATGTGAAATAAACAAGTACTGCTCAGCTGATGGCGCTGCTTTGTTTGGCTCAGAGGCGTTTTTGGTGCAGAGGATTATGGGAGCGGCCTCGTTAGCGGGACGACGCACTAACCTTCATCATCAGCACCACCGTGTTGAGGGCGATGAGCGTCATGATGGCGTACTCGAACGGAGGGGACACCACAAACTTCCACATCTTGTACTGGTACGACTGCTTGTTCTCTGGCATGTATCGGGTCAGAGGTTTGGCGTTGATGGCGAAGTCGATACAAGCCCTCTGTTTGACGAAAGACAAAAGAACAGAGTGAATCACATCTGATGCACGATACGGACAAAAGTATTGGGACGTTTTCTTTCCTGGATGACTGTTATGGATGGTGATGTTCCCATCTGGGGTTTCTGGCTTCTGATCCGATTTTTTAGGATTAGTTTTGCCGATACCAATCCAATACTGACTTTTTACACTGAAATTTTGATTTAACCCCTTGAAGCCGATTGTCACAAATTTGCATCAAAGCCCCCTGCTCCACAATGCAACCAAAACACTACTATATACATCTACTTGAAAGAAAAAATGCAAGTCAATTTTTTTTTTTCACAATTGGAAATCGATTCAGGCGTTAAATTTGGAGTCATTATTTATAGGTTATGACGTTATTATTTTACTGTAGTTCACAGTTGGGCTGAATCTGGAACCTGAACTAAAACAAGCAATGCAGCGTTTCCACTACATGGAACCGGCTCGACACAAATCTGGTACCAGGTACCATTCCTGGAGACCATTTCCATTACAGGACACTACTGATGTTAAGTAGCTGGTTGTCATAGCAACATGGTGCTTAACTTCTGCAACATCGCCCACAGTGCGACACAGCTGGTGGTAAAAACAAAGAGGAAGAGGAGAAGAAGAAGAACAACAACAACAACCATGTGATACTCACACACAATGAAGGATGTGATGATACTGTTTATTCTTGGTCTGTGTCTGTTTGTTATTGTTTTGGAAGGATGAACCTGCCGCTTTATTTACTGTAACCCTCCCAATCTAGTTTTTCAACATGTCGGGTCACACGTTGATAATGCAATGACGCAGGGACAACTGGGCCGATCAGTGCTCTGCGGTCGTCACGTACTGGTGTCGGTTCTCCCGTTTTGGAACCTCGGTAGAGGCGGTACCAAAAAACTAGCACCAGGTACCAGACTCCAGGTCCAGGTCGAGTCAAGCCGGGACCAGCGCAGCAAATGACACCTTTGACTCTGAATAACTTTTTTTTTTCTTTTTAACATATTTTGTTTGAATAAAAGTGTGTCATGGTTTCCACCGTTCAAACACATCAGAACACAGGTCCAATGTAAACAAATGACGAATCGGCAGAAATCAGTGAAAATCCCCTTTAGCATAATTTTTGCACTTTCTAAATTCATACTGTGGACAAATCAGAACCTTTAGTGGGCTGGTCGTGTGTCTGTGGACAGGTCTGTCCAGGGTCAAAACATCTCTCTGATGGGACATTTTAGAGACAATCTGACAGATTAGTGTTGCAAAATGACCCACATTTTTACTTTTAAATTCATTTTTGCTGTACTTAGATGCTAAAAAGGAGCTACTTGATATTAAAATAAATGTTAGAATGGTAAACAATTACAGTTCGCTCTGACGGGACAGGACTGTGTTTTGACCCTATATTGTATTGTATTGGGAGGCAGAGTGTGCCATCCAAAAACCAAAGAAATACCTGAATTCAACATGTCCACATACTTTTGTCCATATTAGGGATGCACATTATCAATTAATCATTAGCTGGTTGACCTTATTGATAATTGATAAGTGGTGATTTTCCTGAGAAGCTGAATTTCTCTTTCGATAGGGTCTATAAGACTAAAACCCAAATACAGTTTAAATACTTCATGAAAAAGCATCTCATATTCTATAATGGTAGATTTATTGGACCATTGGATATAGTACAGGCAATGACATTTATGGAATACAATGAAATAAACTCTGCAGAGAAATTCAATCAGATAAATGGATCTGAAGAGTTTAGAAGAAATGGATATTTCTGACTTTGCATCAGTGACAGATGGAGCCAGATTTCAGCTCATCAGTGCATGATCCAGTGTCGGCTGCTGGTCTTTCGAACAGGGGGAGCTCATTGTCAGCTTACATCATAAAATTTGTCCATTTATTATGTTTCCATCGGCGTTGGTTTGTCTGTTAGCAAGATAACTTATAAAGTTATGGACGGATTTTGATGAAATTTTCAGGATATGTCCGCTCTGGGTCAAGGAAGAGATGGTTACATTTTGGAGGTGATCCGGATCACCGTCTGGATCCAGGAATTTTTTTAAAGGGATTCTTTATCAGTGCGATGGGGCATGGTGGACCAGAGTTGATTATGAGGTCATTCAGCACCATCTAGTGGAGGAAAGTACAAACACTACTTAAAAAAAAAATACAAACACCATCTTGGCGGAGGTCTGCGCTCTGTGAGGGCGTTTCTAGTAATATGTAAATTTTGCCTCAGTTCCTTTTTAAGAAAATGCTCTTTGGTGTAGACCTCACAATACCTGTGAGGTATCCACAACAGGATTCAGCCTTTCCACTGATCCTCCAATCATCAGGCAGAAACCCAGTGTCCAGGCCAACTGAAGCCCCGCCCACAGCTCCATTCACCCCCAGAGACACTGGGCGTCCGGGGGCGGGACTAAATCGTGGTATTTATCCAATGACCATTAAGTTTGGAGTCACTGAACCAAAGTGTCCCATTGAAGTGCATGGACGCTCAGCTTCTATGGACAAACGCTCTGGTTCATATCACAGTAGAGACACTAGAGGGCGCACATGCATAAGCTGCTGAGCACCAGCCACCATTAAACCACAGAAGAAGAAGAAGTTCTATGGACAAATGCACTGACAATGAAAACAGAGCTATGGGATGTATGAGAAGTTAAAAACATGGCCTGAGTCGGTTTGTAGAAGGAGCAGATTCTAACGCTTTTGTTTTCAATGAAATGTGAACACAACTGAACGTATCTGAACATTTAATTCTGGACATTTTAGGGGAAGTTGAGCTTCCCTTCCAGTCTCAGACAAATCTCGTCTGCCATGATCTGGTTCGATGACCAGCTATTCCAGCTGCAGCGTTATTCAACTTCAACGATGAAGCCTTGTTTGGGCAGTGGCGCCCCCTACTGTTGACACCACAAATCCCACCGTGGAAAAGCACAGTTATCAATTAACAGAAGCACACTGTTATTGTTGATTAATGGTTGACACTCCTCCTCTGTATCGTGTATTTTCTACAGATAACTGGACACTTCTGCGTGTTTGTTCATGGTCCACAGGGTCGTTGTGTTTCCTGCTCCTTCTCATCACTATTGTTTTGTTTTTTCATGTACGTTGGTATCGTCATGACGTGTCCCAATACTTTTGTCCACATGGTGTAAGAGCAGAACACCTTTTATCCCAGAGGAGAGAGGCCATGGAAATGAGTTTTTAAAAACATGAAAGAAAGCTGGCACACCAAGAGAGGCTTTTCTGAGCGTTTTGTAATATCAAAAAGATGAGTCCACAAATTAAAGCTGTGATCAGCAGCCAATGGAGCGGCGACAAAAAGCAGCAGGATTTCAACAAAGTCCCTGTGAAGTCGAGATGAAGAGGAACGCAGAAAAACAAACCCCAGCGCCTTCTTTTCAACTGTTTCATTCACTTTCAGACGGTTGTAAGTCATGTTTGATATACTTTGCCTCCGAGTGATGTCTAGAAGTGGATCAGCGTGTGTTCAGATTATTAATGAAGCCAGTGTTTGTGATGCAACAAACACACGGTTTTAGAAACAACTGTGTCATTGTTTCACAGACGACAACGAACTGAAGACGATCAACGAACTGATGATCCGACTGATGGAGGACACTGGGACACTCCTGCTACAGGGACCTCCTCGACGCTCCTCCTCTGACCACCCCTCCTCCTGTCTGACCTCCTCTCTCCTCCTCTCTCCTCCTCTCTCCTCCTCCTCCTCCTCCTCCTCCTCCTCCTCCAGGTTTCTTCCTCTTAAAGGGAGCTTTTCCTTCCTGTCACCAACAGTTTTTGCTTCTGGATCATTCTGTTGGTGTCTATGAACTGACTTCAGATTCTAAATGTAAAGTACTTATGAAGTGGTCCTATACAAACTTAATGTGATTAATTGATTGGTAATTGATTCATTTGATTTGATTAATTGATCAAACTGGCCCACCTCGTTCTTCTCCAGGCTACACTCCGACATGGCCTTGTCTCCCTGCTCCTGGAATGTGATGATGATCAAAGCCACGAAGATGTTGACAAAGAAGAAGGGAAACACAACAAAGTAGACCACGTAGAAGATGGAGGTCTCCATGCGGAAACCCGGGCTGGGCCCCTGGTCCTCGTAGGTGGCGTCCACCGAGTGTTTCAGGACCCTGAGGCGAAAAGAGAAGAGTCGCAGTCAGAGAAACACTGTTCAGCAGGAGGTCAAACAGCTGAGCAGCGTCCTGTCAGATCATCCTGAAGACTCCACCTCCTGCCTCTACCTGCACTTTCAACCACTTTCATTAGTTTAGTTTTTTTTTAAAAGAAAATAGGAGAAAAATGTAACATCTTTTTTGTTCTAAGGTTTATTTAACAAAATATAACACACATAAAAAAAGGGGAAGACTTACTTTAAGAACAGCTGTCTTTGTTTTGTTTTTGTTTAAACAAAAATAATAATGGATTAGATTTTTATCGCGCTTTTCCAGTCACCCAAAGTGCTTTACATTATTGATCCATTCACTCTCACATTCTCCCTCTGGTGGTGGTAAACTACATTTGTAGCCACAGCTGCCCTGGGGCAGACTGACGGAAGCGTGGCTGCCATTTCGCGCCTATAGCCCCTCCCACCACCACCGAGCATTCACACACCAGTGTGAGTGGGACTGGAGGCAAAGAGGTCTTGCCCAAGGACACAACGGCTGACCTGGAGAGAGCGGGATTCCAACCGCCAACCTTTCAGATATTGGCTGACCCCCTCTACCACCTGAGCTATAGCCGTTTTGGACACAGAACTTGTATGGAAGTGTGTATGTTGGGTTTCATGCTTTTCCATTGTTGATTTTTCAGACATATACAAATGTCCTGAACTGTTTGTTGAAAAGTGTCTCTCAATGAAAAAAAAAAATATCAGTCCCTCCTGACTTTAAAAAAAAGGGAATTTTAAAGAAAAAACATATTTAATGTGGAAATGGGACTGTTCCTCACCTGTAGGAACCAAATTGGCCTCAATTTCTCAGAACAGCACACACACACACACACACACACACACACACACGCATGCACACACGCACACACGCATGCACGCACACACACACACATGCACACACACACCACACAAACACACGCACACACACACGCACGCACACACACACACGCATGCACGCACACACACACACACACCACACAAACGCATGCACGCACACACACACACGCATGCACGCACACACACACGCACACAGACACGCATGCACGCACACACACACACACACACGCATGCACGCACGCACACACACACACACACACAGACACGCATGCACGCACACACACACGCACAGGCAGCCTCTGCACTTACACCGGCCAACCCTCCCCAGTGG
>JAQQZY010000029.1:37840667-37858353 GCA_030068375.1 Ostorhinchus rueppellii | reverse complement strand
GATCTACCTCTAAACAGTGTCTCCACATTACAATACATTCACTTTTCCGGTTCTTTCTAGTGGAACATTTATAAAATCACTGTATAAACGCACATAAACCAACATATGTGTAAGAACACATCATTTTATATATATATATAATGAGCTAACCAGCACTTTGGTCATTTATTTTCTGATTCATCTTATTAAACTATGTAAGATTAACCACATTTAATGTCTGAAGCAGATATGAATGAGAGCATTAAATATTGTTTAATATTTGCAATTCAGGGACATGTGATTGTGAAAAACTATGGTGACTCTTTTGACTCTTGTAGTCATGAAACATTGTTTGGTAGTTAACAGCTTTCACTTGCTTTTCCTTACACATCCTCTTTTTAAAAAAATTATACAAAGCATTATATTCACAAAATAGAACACTAATGTCAATAGGGTGATATTGTTTCATGCTTTTAATGAAAGTATGGCAGAGGGAAAACTGAAATTCCTATTGCAAGTCCACACCTTCATAAAATATAGAAACTATTTCATTGGATATTGACCATGTAGATATCTGCTTCCTCATGGTACAAATTACTTTACTTCTACTTCCCCAGTGTTTGCCTTTTTACTCATTCAGGTGCAGGCAGCGTGTATGAGTTGTCTAGTAATTTTAGAAACATTGTATGGGAATGGGTTTGTAAATTTAAAATGGTCTTAAATGGTATTCATGCAATAAATGTCATTGTCATCATCACAATATGAATATGCAGACACAATGCAGAGGATTGCCTAAAATGCAGTGAATAACCAAAATAGACTAAAAATGAGATGTTAAAAGAATTAAGAGACATAGGACCTGTATAGCTACACAAAATGCAGTTCAAAATCTTTTGCTTATAATTTTTTTTTTATCATTATTGTGAGATTCACCAATGATAATTCTTATCACGGATTTTGCTCATATCAAGACCTTCTATTTAGTCACTTGTGTTTACATGTCACTGTTTTAGATATTTAAATGACAGCTGCACAGTTGGTCAAATCTCAATTGTAATAGCAATATCAACACGTATAAGTATAGTATATAAAGACTGCAATATAAAGCTCTAGATTTAGGGTGATCCAACTGTACAAATGGGAATAAATAAAATTTATTATGGTGATATTTTGGATTTGGTGTCTGTTGTTTTTCAGTTTTTCTTAGGTTATGGCGTACATTTGACTTTATTTCTGAATAAGTAACAGGAATTTTCTTTAATAACCAATCAAGTAGACTCAAATTGCAATATTACCCACAAGTGTCTCAATATTGTACAGCTCTGATTTCAGTATTTCCTAAGTGAGTGAGTTTTAAGTGTAATCTGCAAAACTCCTTGTTATAAAGTTACCATCAGTGTTTACATCCAGCTTCTGCTTAGCGAAGCTTTACTTCTGCTTGTAAGACTGTGAAGTGTAGGGAGAAGTGTGGCAGCTGAGGCCTGACCCATTAGTGGTGTTAGTACTCAGACTCATCAATACAGCAGGTCTAGTCAGGATGCACTATGTCTACTTTGCTCCTGTACTGTGTCTGGCACTCAGAGGTGTTGGCTACAGATATACTCTGTAACGCAGCCCATCAGGCAACATAAAAGGAAAAATCTGCTTATCATTTCAAGTTAAACAAAAGACATGGCAAAACTCTGTGCAGCAAATATGGCTACTGGTGAACAGTACAAAGAAGTGATATCAAAGTGCCCATCTCCATCTTCATATAAAGTAGAGGTGGCAGCAGCGGATCATTATTCCACCCTCGTCTCCGTCTGCTTCACCCTCTGTCCTCCAAAATCTCTTACCCTCCCTGCCTGAAGAGGAAGCAGAGCATGCACGGTGGCTAATGTGTTTGATGTCTGACAGAGATGGGTACTATACTGACATACGTAGGAGCCAGTACAGTGCTCATGTGAATGTATGACTGTTTGATTTGTGTGTGGTTTGGTGCAGTGGATTAGAGGTGCTGCAGCAGTGACTAAGCCTATCAGAGCCAACTCTAGCTGGGTTGATTACTCCTGCCAGCCTGCTTACCTGCTGTCAAAGTGAAATTGAAAACGTAATTTTTGTTCAATCTTTGAACGAGGGTGACTTATTTAATTTAGAGCTGCTGTAACATTTAACCAAAGTATTGCAACTTTTGTCAACTGGAATTTTATTCAAGTCTCATCCAAGACCTTTTGAATCCAATTAAATAGTTTTCTTCTACAAATACTTGCATTCCCAAGTACAAATAATAAAATGCAACCAAAAATAAAGGCTGTCACCAGCCAGATTCATGAATGACACTGCTCAGAAAATTAAATAATGGTTGCCATATTATGATTATGGCCACATTTTCCCTTTTCTTGTTGTAAATGGGTCATGTCATTTTTTTCCACTTCTCTTACCATTCTCATCCATTCATCTGAAAATTACAGCTGAATCACACAGTGATACCCCTGTGACCCCACAGATAATACAGATAACGATGACTGGTTGATTGGTCCTCCTTCAGCAATACAAAAAATGTAATTTATACAATACAAAATAAAAAATGTAACTCCATAGAACAGGAATGCTGGGGTGCACATTTGTGATACTAAAAAATTAAAAAAACAAAAACCCATTGATACAAACGGGACCAAAAAGGGGTGAAATGGACATTGGACATCTTTTTACAACAGACCTTGTTGTAGTCTTATTGCAAAAGTAATTCATTCCATCTTAAAAATGTCATAAATGTCAATCCACTCCTCCACTGTAGGTTTCTCTAGTTTTAGCCACTTCCTTGTTACGGCTTTCCTACAAGGAGCAAATCTGAAATAAGTATTTGTCATTAGAGGAAACTTTTTCAGATGGTAGAACTCCTAGGTATAATGATACAAACTCAAAAAGAATGTCTGTCTGGAATACTTTTTGCCAAATTTTATAGACCTCCTGCCAGAAAGAGAAAAAAATATTGAACAAGGCCAGAATATGTGAAAAATGATTTGCCTTGAGGCATCCACACGGTCTCATTTTATTTCATACATTTCAATGAGATGGTGGCTATTTCCCTTGGTTTGGTAACAGAAAATGCCTTTTTGCCAACAAGTTTACTAAACCTATTGAAGTGTTAGATAATTCCGGCTCATCGTCACCAAATAAACTTTAACTTGGATCTGATTTAAGGCTTTTTTATAAAATCTCAGACAGGGTTTGAAATATTTTTGACCCATGCTTGGAAATGATTGGGCACTTCCAGAACATATGGACTAATGAAGTCGGTGTTTGTCCACATCGACCTCAAGATGGATTCACTACAGGGAACATCAAGTCATTTAATTAAATGTTTGTTGGTATGCAAAAACATGTAAGGCAAAGAAGTCATATCAGACACCAAAACTAAAAATGGTGGCAGCTCAATGAATCCAAGACACATTTTACAATGACAGTTTAAAATATCAGAAACTCTCATATTTTAATTGCAAGAATTAGTGTGACAGTTAACTTTAAAGATTAACAGAAATTCAGTAGTTTCAAAAAATTTGGTGTTTTGTACAAATCAGTTGTGACTACAAGATTTCTCTGTAGCACTAGAGATTGAACCTGATTACATGTATCCGACTACTCTGATCATTATCTAATTTCTGGAGTTATCAGATTATTCAAGTGATCATGTAAACGGAATAATCTGGTCTTTATCTGATAATGGCAGTAATCTGATAACGAGAAATCAGATTAACACACTTAGATTTCTCCCCAGTACTCTATCTTCATGCATGTATACAAGTTGATCTGATTTTTTTTTATTTTTTTAAATCTGCAGATGTTACAAAAAAAGAATCTATATAAATGGAAGTTATGCAGCGACAATGTGAAGCTAAGGAAAAAAATGAAGAAATGAAATGAAGGATAGCCGCAACATGTAATTTATTTTGTAGTCTGTTTAGCTCCCACATTAGGGCAGTGAACACTGACACTGTAGGCGTTGCCATGGTCAACAAGACTGGATGTTTTGAAAATGACAGGAAGTGTACGTCTTGCATCATAACGCGTATACATAGTTCGAAAGAAATCAAATTACGGACTGAAACATGTAAACTAGTATTTATCATGTTTCTGAAGTGCATGTAAGCACATTGCACTTGATTATGGCAATTATTAGATTACTCCCAGTTGTGTGATTGTTATGGTCATGTAAACGGGCACAATGATTTAATCTGTTTTGGTTCAGAAATGCCACATTTTAAAACATGGGTTTTATGTGTTAGATTAAAAACAGTTTAGATACAGTAAGATCTGCTTATGTCAGCAAGGGAGATGATATGTTTGTATGTTAAACACAGCAATATAAAGATGTGTAAAAGAAAAGGTAGCAGTCTGTTGTCTATTCTCTTTACTTAAACTCAACTAATTCATAGTTGTGTGTTAATGAATTCCATATTGTACACTGAAGTGTGGCTGTGGCCCAGGTGGGCCCTGTGGAACCCCTCAGATGGATGACTCAGCAGGCCTGACCAGGGCACGCACTCATGTTGATGGAGCCTGGGAATGAGTCTCCGTTAATTAAAGCAGGAAAGGAAAGGTGCACGTGAGGCCAGTTCCCTTCCACCCACCCACAGTGGTGCCTGGGAGATTTCAAAGCAGGTAGTGCCAGTGGATCTGATTCTCAAGGGGCGCAATGCAATTCTGTGTGAAAATAGAAAAAAACTAATTTAATAAAAAAAAAAAAAAAAATCAAAAACATCAAGCAGCCACAAGGCCGTCCCTCTCTGCAGGACCTCGGCTTTCCCAAAACTCTGAAGCCCGAGATTATTTTCTAAATGTGATCATTGTGGTTTTCCATTTCCATCTCCCTGCACTACCCATTGTTTCATTTTAAGTATCAACACCACCTGAATTTAGATTATTACCTGCAGAATACAATGAAAGTGTACACGAATGATTTTGATAATCCTCATAAGCCTCTGAGACTCAAACCATTATTTGTGTATTTCCTGACTAACGATTGTAAATGATGCTGAATTGACATGTATTACTGCAGTGTTTTCAGCAATGCATGCGTCTTCAACACAGGTTTGTGTTAACCATAAAAAACACATTAACAGTAGCAGCGCTCGTCTGTGCACTGCCTCCTACTGCACTGCAATGCATACTCATTTTTAAGCTTGCACGTGAAATGATGTCATATTGAGAGGGGCTTCCTTAGATTTTCCTTCCAGTGCATCCCTCCCTCCCTTCATTTTCCTCTATCTCTCCTTGGTCGATTGCGCTAATCTCTCCTCCCAATTGTTATTCTGATAGTGCAGCTGTTACGTAACTCAACAAGAATTGAGAGATCAGGGTTATTGAAATGGATCCACATCATTCCCTAAGAGAGCGAGATTTGGCGAGGGGAAGGAGAGGAAAATAATGTGAGGTGATATCTTCTTGGAGGAATTTGATATGTCATTGCTGAACAGCTTGTTGTGAAAAAGGAAAGCTTTGGGTGTCCATTACCCAACCTGAGCTCTCTCCCTTTAAGCTCCTTCTGGCTGATGAAAGAGGAGTGAGGAAAGGACAGGAGGTGGGATAGGGAGCTTAGCGAGGTTTGATGTGCAGGTACTCGGAGCCCTCCCTCTTCACACTGCGCAGCATCTCTTGAACTAATTTGTATGATAGCCAGGAGCCTCTGCAGTGTGCAGCCTACCATCTACTGTATTGATCTGCTCTACTTTGCTCTGTAGAAAAAGATTTTATTTGTCTCAGAGTATGTGTTCTGCTTTAACCTGTAGGTGTTTGGTGCAGTTTATTGCAATTTTTACTGAGTGGACAATCTGAGGATCTTGTATTAGGATCAATGTTTTATTTAATCAGACATTATGTCTTTTTGTAAGAATCTGAAAACTGAACACACGGCTCTCATTATCATTGTCAGATCTCCTAAGATTTAGTTGGATTTATGAAGCTGTAACTCCAGAAATATAAACTCCATTTGGTGTGGAGATTAGATGTCCTCCCTATGTCTGTGTGGGTTCTGTCCAGGTCAGGGATCAGCAACCTTGGTCCTAGAGAGCCACTGTCCTACATGTTTTAGATGTTTCCCTCTTCCAGCACACCTGACAGTCATTATCAGGCTTCTGCAGAGCTTGGTGATAGGCTTATCATTTGAATCAGTTGTGTTGGAAGAGGCCTGGTCCAGGTGCTCACCCTTTATCATACAGTCCAAAAACATGCACCTAAGAGGTTCACTGGCCAATCTAAATTACCAATAGGCATGAATAGGAGTGAATGGTGGTTTGTGTCCCAGGCCTTCACATGATGTCAGCTGAAAAACGCTTCAGCCCTCTGTGACCCCCCCCATAGAGTTAACTGATTACAGAAAAGGAAAGAACTGTAGAAATGCAGCTTGAGATTCTTCATTATTGTTACATTCATGTATAGCTGCATGAAAATTTACCTTCTTCGGTAGGGCAATACAAGAATATATACTCTGCATTAGAAAAATGTCTACAGTTTTATATTATGGTCTATCATTTACCATGACACAAATTACAGCAAATGTGACATAATTTGTATCTGAACAAGAAAGACCTTGTCCTGTGGTGATTTGCATCAAGTACCACATAAAAGAAGAAAATAATGAAATGTGATGACGTAGATTAAGGTTATTTTAACCCATTTCACACAGACTGTGATGAGTATGACTGTTGCTGTGATAAAATTACATATTGCATGATAGGTTTGAACCATATTGCCCACCTCTACTACAGCAAGAGTGGATTATAGTTTGCTGAATCTGCCAGTGTCTACAAGTCAGAACAGACTTCTCCTCTTCCATTTTTCCCCCTATTTTTATTGCAGTTGGCATCCAGCATTAAGGTACATTACCATCATCATGTTTGTGTGAATCAGAGGTAATAACTCCTCCATCTAAAGGACAACTTGCATGAAATGATCTGAGTATTTACACTAGAGTGCTACCAAAGGATACTTCATTTTAGAGTTGATCTTTTACTGGTGTTCTATGTGTGCTTCTGCCTGCAAAACGAACATTCTGGTGTAAGACTGCATTTCTGTGTGTGTGGGAAGCACCTTATGTGTTTGTGATTTTGTGCAAGTGTCTGGTGTGAAGATGAGCGCTCTGACTGGAGGAATATAGCCCAGGGGAAGAGCGGGAGAGGAGGGAAGGAGAAAAAAGGAGTGAAATATCAGAGGAGTGTGGGTGACCCCAGGGTGACTCTGCGCCCTTTTCCTCTGTATTGGATGACGGGTGTCTTATTTACCTGATTGATATGATGATTCCTTTTTTTTTTCTGTCTACCGGAGGGAAGAGGAATAATTCAATTCAAAACCCAACAGTACAGTAGGTCATTACAGCAGCACAGCTTCCCGGCTGTAATTCTCAGTTCCAGTTCTGAGTGCGGACAATAGAGAAAGTCTGATTCATTTAATGTGATGGGCAGCAGAAGATTGAGTTCATGATTGCAGCCTGAATTTCCTGACTGAATTAAACCTGCACAGTCTCGTGTTGTGTTCTGAAATACAGTATATACATTACACCAGCTCAGTCAGGCTTTCAAGAAGGACCAGGTATTGTTTCCTACATTTGTCCTTTGTTTTGGGGTAACAGGATGACAACACCAGACCAGGAGTGGCCTTTGTCGATGCCTTGAGCTATTGCTCTGTGCTCCCTGATGGCACATCTTACTTAATGGAGTGCAGATTTTGGAGTCATCTAATCCCTGTGTCAAGTATCATCACATTTCGGAAGCATTGCAGACCTGTTATTAAAAGCTTAGGCATGTGTAAACCTCTTCATCTGTATCCCTGGAGAGAGAGGTGATGTCACTTTGATTTGATCCTCTTCACTTCTCATCCCACCCAGTGTGCACAGTGATGCTCTGCATGACGATGGCCAATAAAGTGTGGATCAGATGGAGGATAAAACATGACACAGAACATAACAACCCTCATTCATCCATGTGACAGGTGCTCAATCTGTAGTGATGTATTCAAACACTTGTTATTTAATAACTTTGAGTGTATATAGTATATTGATTCTCTGTACTATCAAGTCCATAACTAGCATTTATTTTTGTCAGTGTCTTTGGCAACTGTCCCTGGCAGTCCTTGGGTACCAGCTAAACCCAATGCTGCTCATACAACACTTCTGCTTCAAATTCTGCAGTCGTGAAGCTTATTGTCTGATATTTCAGTGTCTAGATTGTGCAGAATGTAGTTTCACAATGTAAATTTAGTTTAGAGACAGTGTCATCCTTTTCCACTAATGGTAGTCTACTTAAATCTCAAGTAGTGCAAATGTGATAATGGTTTGTTAATGTTAAAGTGCAAACAGCTCAATAGCACCTTCTTTGAGTCATAGTGAAGCCCTGTTGTATTACTCACCGATTACTGTAAATTGGGCTAGGGTTTTTTTTTTTTGTTTTTTTTTTTTTGTGGATGTGTTGCTCGTACTGTGAGTTTAACAAAACATGCTGACATTTATATATATTTTTTTCTTGTATTCATAAAAATTTTTCCATTCATTTAGGAAACAGTCTGTGTGGTTTACATGAGGGGTGTCTTCCCCAAATGTTTCTCCTTTGTTGGTTTGTGCTCCTAAGCCAGGCAGAGATGAGTTGTATGTAAGTTTCTAGAACTTTTAATCCCAGAACACTAATCCCCAAGAATGGAAGGTTTAGCTGTTGGTCTACATTTCTACTGAGGTCTGTTGACCTCCCTTTATGTATGGAAAATGCAACAGCAGTTTTTACATTTTTGGGCACCGCTGTACAAAAAAACTATGCAACTAAGGTCAGGCTTTTGTTGCAGCTGTCATGTGCTTTTTCCGCAACTCTAATATAAAACATGTTTAAACAGCTGCACTTCAAAAGTGGTGTCCGAGGTAAAATTCTGTAAGTTCTGGCCAAACAAATGTTCAGCACTACAAGTTCAACCTCCAAACTTCCTGAATTATCAGAAAGTACTAACCCTGAGCAGGGACTCTGTTAGGGGTAACATAAAGTCCCCTGAACTAAATTTAGACCTTGGTCTTTGTAGTCTCTCCAGAGATTCCTAGTTGTTGGGGAAAGTTCATGCAGTGGGAACATGGCATTGGACAGTCTGTACCCACAGCCAGTCTACTGATTGTTGAACACAGTTACATCTTTATTTGTACCTTTAAAGCAGGGGTGTCAAACTCCGTGTCCTGCATGTTTTAGAGATTTCCCTCTTCTGTCACACTTGGAAGTCATTATCAGGTGTCTGCAGAGCATGATGATGAGGGGATCATTAATTGAACCAGGTGTGCTGGAAGAGGGTAATATCTAAAACCTGCAGGACACTGGGCCTTGAGGACCGGAGTTTGACACCTGTGCTTTAAAGGATCTATATGTTGTATTTTCCCTTTCCAAAACTAAAAATAGCCTATCATTAGTGTTGAGAATAAAAAGCTATGAAGTTATGCCAAAGATGCCAATATATTTAATTGTAGAGATGGAAACTAAACCTATTCATAGCTGATGGATTGATGTGACCACTAGAGGAGTAATGAGTCATGTTGCAGCACTCTTATATTGAGCTCTAATTTCATTGCATCATTATACCGTATCATTGTGCAATTGCAATAAACATTCATCTGTCCCTCTATGAGGCTGCAAATGAAAAGAACAAAGTTTGATGTTGAAATTGCAGCGTCAGCGTCTTAGCTTGACGTTGGCTGTTTGACCCACAGTTCTGACTTGACTGTTCCAAACAGTTTGCTCGTCCCAATTCCAAACGGATCTTTAGTGACGACACGCACGTTACCAAAAGCAAAGATAGTGTGTGGTTTTATTAAAGGTGTCTGTTGCCTAAAAACATTGCTAAGCGAACTGAGCTATCATGTAAACTATCAGCTCGTACAACATGTGATTTATTTTGACTGACAAAAATAACTGGTGCAAATTTGATGATTTTAAAAAGTTGAAGATACCATTATAAAGATGAGTCTAAACAATGAGCTTTATACTTTTTTCAGTGAGTGATGGAGTCTGTGGATACATGGCATTGATTTGTTGGTTGTCTTGGTAGTCCTCCTGTCTTCTGATATGTGACGTCCCCCTGCTGTTGAGAAATTGGAATATCAATACTACCTATAACCCCTTTAAAGAATATGATCCTTACACCTCAGATAGTTGTGGCCTGTCTTTAACTGCCTTCATTTGCACTTTAAAAGGTCTTCATTGTGTGTGTGTGTGTGTCCTTGCCTGTTTGTGTGTCATTGTATGAGATCACACGTTTGTTGAACAGAGGCACGTGGGTTGTCTTGTGGCGCAGGATTTACTAGCCAGCTTGGAGGATAGTGGTGTCACCCTCCCTCTAATTGGCTGACCCCAGAGATTTTTCTCAAGCAGATGCAGAGCCAGGTGCCCACCCCTTTCCCTTTCTCCTAGAGTACATTCCTCCATCCCGCCCATAATCAATTCTCCTGCCTCGATATAGACTACAACTCCTTCCCTCTCTCTCTGTCTCTCTCCCTTTCTGCTGCAGCTACTTGCGGCACATTGCAACACTGCAACATCATGCATTCGATTCTTTCCACCTCCCTTCTCTTCCCCATTGTGGATCCAAATTAGGAGAGAGAAAAGCAATGGAGATTAAGTGAGCAGCAGGAAGGGGGATGGAGCATCAGTCAGTTTTACTGTTACAGCAGTCTAATGTTTTCAGTAGGCTGGAAAGAAAAGAAAATGGGAGTGCTGTGTAGGTAGATATGGAATAATCAAATTCCACCTCACACGTTTATAAATCGTGTGATTTAGTAAACAGTCATTTGTTCAGATAATGTTGTTGCTGCGTTTTCCTCGCCATATTAAATCAATTTGGATTACAAACTGGGGGAGATGGCAGAGAGGGGGGGGGTACGGTCCTGGGGGACTATAGCGGTATCGGCACAGGAGGGAGAATCTACGTGTATGCAGCAGCTTTACAAGGTCAACTGCACCTCGCGCACCATCACATGTAAGCACACATGTATGAAGACTTGGCACACACACATCGACTGTCAGCCAGCCCTTAGTCAGCACAGCGTTGGGTGTTCTGTGAGAGAGTTGGATGTCGCCACCTAGTGATATTATGGAGGACTGTCTAATCATAATATGAACACTGACATCATCTCATTTGTGTGTCCTCCTTCCTGTCTGCCAGTCGGTCACTTTTATTAAACATGTCCTCGTTTTTAATATATCATGACCGAGGCTTTTGGTATCTTTGTGATTATCTTCACAGAAAAGCTCATCTTCAGTGTAAATCTGTTAGAGGACAGCTGTGCAATACTTGGATCTTTCTGCTTTGCCCTTGATCCTCCTTCCACTTGGGGCCCCCTATGTGTGTGCGATAACCTGACCCTGCTCAACACCAACATCTGGCCCAGTGACGGCTCTAATTGCCTCCTTCACAAACACAGAAACACTGTCCTTAGGCGGACTACACCCCAACAGTAGATGCTCTATGCTCACATCCATATTTCATTTCCTGCACAACATCATCCTTCACTGAAAATCCATCTTTCCCATATGGATTAGGTCAGCCAGTTGCACACTTTGGCCTCTTTGATTTTATTGTTTCCAACCCAGTTTGGTCAACGTCCCATCGTGTTAATCAGGAAGGTATGAGGAGACTGACAGCTTCAGGATCTGGCATGTCTTTCAGGTGAATTATTCATTTTTATTGACAACTAGAGTTAAATCTTGACTACTCTGCATTTGGCTGCTTTCACCATATGCTTTTCTCTTACTCCTTGGCTGCTCTTCTCATTTTTCCCATTACCCCCACTCCCCTTCTAAGTGAAGGAGAATGTATAGCAGGGCTTGAGGCAGAGCAGGACAGTTAGTCTGCTGGTAATGGAGAAAATGTTTGCCACAGTATAGAGTATTGTGACTTTAGCCTCAGCGTACCCTTAGGCACGACCTTTTAATTGTCTACACGCTGGTGGAAGGCTTCTGCATCTGACGCTAATGTGTGCACATCTATAGTGAGTATATGAGGCTCATTGTGGCTTCCTTTTTGTATGACTGTTACAGCCTGTGGGCCATTCTACATGTGACAAAAATAACTCCTAGATCAATGTTTTGATTTATTGTCAACACTTTAAAGAAACTGTCACTCTACAGTATTTAGTCGTGCCTTAAATGTTCCACCATTGGCTCTACTGAAGCTGATAATATTTTAATGAACCTGCCAACTATTGAAGAGCTTGCAGCCTATTCTCCATCTCACATTTAAAGTCTGGTATCTGTGATAAGAGTTAACGTATGTAAAAAAAAAAAAAAAAAATTTCAACCATGATCCCGTAAGAGATGGAGTATGTCAGCATGCATTAAAAAGATATTTTACATGTGCAGTCTTTCTAGTTTTCCCAAGGGTGCATACATGAGTAATAGAATATTTTATTGTGAGTGTCCAGATCATTTGACTTGATTAATTTATAGTTTATGTGAAAAAAGATAACTTTGCATTGTTTTTAAACCCCCTGTAGATGCAGTGTCAATATTGTTATGGCTTGATTTTTTTATTATGAAAATTGGAACGATAACTTCTGTAACATATCACAGCTGTACAGTTTTGTTATGTCGTCAGTCTCCTTCCTTTTACTATTTCCCAAAGTAAAAATGGTCACTTTACTTTAAAATCCTTTATGGCTGTGGCTCAAACGCGGTCTAAAATATCAAGACACTCCAACTCTGAAGGTCATTATTAAGCAACTTCCATTTAAGACTGTGCTTTTTTTCCCCATCATTCATCAGTTTTCTTAGCCCACATTCCCTGCTGTCATTCTGTTCTTGTCATTTTTGCAATTCTTGCTTCCTGCTGAGTTGATGAAACTGAATCCACTTTGTCACCTACTCACGTATTTATTCCCACCCATTTTTCAACCTTTAGTGCTCACTTGCTCCTTCTTCATGTACCCGAGCCATCTTTGTCCTCAAAGTTTAACTTTGATCAAATGTTATTAACAATTGAAATATGTCTTCTGTCTAAATTATTTGGCTATAATGAATGTTATCTACAACTGATATAAGCATTCATATTTTCATTTGTTTCAACTTAGAGTAACTTACAAGGCCAATTTCTGAGCAAGGAAGTGAATTTTAATAGTTGTGAGTTTTGCAGCACTGTGTGAGTTTGAAAGGTTTAGTTTTGTGTATGCACTTGTTTCAACACTGTAGTTTGCCTGAACTCTTCAGCCTCAGTTCTTATGTAATGTGCTTAGAATATCCTGATATTGAGCAGAGATGTTCGGGTGAGTGTGAAAATCTGGATGGTAAGTGCAGTAAAATGTTTTGTTTTAGTGTAAATCCTTCTTGTTTGGCTTTAACGGTGTAAATCCACAATAAGCTGATAGCTTGGGCATTATTTGTCCTCTGACATCTGCTGACACATTTTACATCCTGCAGTTTATAATCTTTAGTTTTGGCTTGAAACCCCACTAATCTTAACACAGTATACTTAATAATAACAATATACCACTAGAGGATTTTATTTTTTACATAGTCGATCCCACACAGAAAACACTTTTCAGGGTCAAGAACAAACCTTTTCAGTTTTGTTGATAATTTATCTTCGACGTGACATTTATTTTCCCCCAGTTTGAATGTCATTACTGCTCTCATCACCTAACATGCAAAATAGAGCTGATGTGGATGCAACAATAAATAGGATATTTACAAATATAATCTTTCAGCTTGTCTGTATGTTCTATGGTGATGATTAATGAGAGTTTACTGCTGTATGACATATAAACATTCAGCCTTAAAGAGCAGATGGAGAGTAATAGAAGCATCTGGAAATAACTACCAGAAATGTCATGTGATAGACTGGTAGACCGTTAAGCACTGAGTATCATATACACAGAATGTGAATAAATTAGATGCACAATAAAGGGTTTAATTTACTATTTTGATTCATTAAAGATGGATTGATATGCAAGGACAGATGAAACATGAGCTGGTATTAGCTCCCTCTGCTGGCTGTAAAACAGTTGCATCTCCTTTCCATTTAACTTCATTGTGACTTGGTCAGCATCTGAGCGGGTTTACCGCACAGCTTGATGCAGTCAGAATGCTGACAGTTTAATTCAAAGATCACCCACAAGACATGGACATGTCCTGAGGAGAGGGAAGGCAGAGAGGACAGTAAATGTGAAGGACCTGGCTTGACAATGTGGGAGGAATCAGTTTGTTTTGTATTTGGTTTGTGTCGCCTGGAGGGCTCCGTCTTTATCCGACACACACAGAGTCACACATTGCCCCAGATACCAGCCGAGCATGCAGTACACACACAAGCTGTGTTCACACCCGCCTCTCCCTTTGCTCCAGTGCAGTAATTCAATGCTGTTCTGCAATACTGTTACGCAGAGTCATCAATTATTCATTAAGGAATTCTGCACTTGTTCAGTCATGGGCTTGATTGTCACAGAGACGAAATTCAAGGATGAAGAGGTTAAAACAGATATTTGATGATCATTTTCCAGATATCTAAGAGAAACGGTATATTTGACGGTTCCCTCCAGTGCTATTGATCGTACTGTGTTCTGTTCCTAACTTTATATTGTAATGTACTAATTAATAAGAAACGATGACTCAGAACATGTGATTTATTTGTGTCTGTCTAGCTGCCAATAAGACAAACACTTCTCTTCATGCACCTTATAAGCCATCTTGTTTTAGGTGGCTCCTATAAATAATCTCATCACCACAGTTCATTCGGGCTCCACACTGTTTTATTAACTACAACTTACAGTCTCCAAAGCCTGCTACTGCTTATTTCAGGTCAAAATTCAATAAGTCATCAACTAGGACAAAGGGATTTGTAGGTTTTCTGTGTTTAATAGTTGGCTGGTCATAATCCTTTGAGGTAGCTCTCAAATGCAGCTGAATAAAAGTAACAGAAATGTCTTATTTCATCACAACTTCCACCATCTGAGATGTGACTATTCATCATATTATGCTTCATTCATTTCAGTGTTAAACCTCTATTAGTTCTTGTCCTTATTAATATTCTTTATATATTTCATATCTGATACTACAGTAATGACTAATATCCATCACACTGGATAATTATACTATGTTGTGGATATATACCAAACAACCTTTTATGTTATGAATCAATTTCTTGACCTTAAAAACATTCACAAATGATCTGGATTCATGCATCAATCATCAATTGTTACTGGATGGGATTAGTACTCGTATCAAATGGGGAACGAATGTCTGTCATGTATGGTGGATTTAGAGAATCACCAATATAGGCGCCTTTTTTTTTTTTTTTTTTAAAGCAGCTTTAATTTTTGAGTGTGCCCCCAATGGTGTTGAAAGCTCAAAGAAGAAAAAAAAAAAAAATCCAGATTCACATCTATATCTGGACCATCTTTGAGGATGACACCTTGTGTAAAAATGTACATGTTGTGCTGTTTTTGTGTCACAGGTTTGAGATTAATGCAAACATGTAGACAGATGTATCTAAATTTTATTAGTGGTAGTTTAACTACACCAAGATTTCAGTTTCCTTCCCAATGTATTGATAAGTGCAGGAATTTATATAGGTACATACATCTTAGGGAACCCCCCTCTGTCAAGAATTGCTGTCCATTCTGCCCTTCCAGACCCTCTGCAGAGCTCATGAATATGAAGACGAAGCTGATCGATGGTATGGGGAGTGCTGTGTGGAGGAGAACTATCAGAGCGAGGAGCAGATTTTGACATATCTTTATATTGTAGATTCATGCTGTCACAGAGAGTAGGACAGGATACAGGTGTGAGGAGTAAGATCACGGAGACAGAAATAAATACCAACTGAGTGTTGGTGAATGCGTGTGCCTGCTTGGATGAGCATCTGTAATTGCCGTCTGTGGAGACTGCTTTTAGTGCAGGGCTTAAAACAGTGAATCTAGTAGTGTGTGTGCTTACTGTCAGAGCAGAGACACAGATTGGTGGAGGCAGGTCTGGCACTGCGTGGTCCACAGTACTGCAGGGTTATGAATGATTTAATGGCAGAAGAGGTGAGCTCCGGTCCTCAAGCTCTCAAGATGCACAAAGCCATTTATGACCTGACGAAGGGATTTATTGCACTAACTGTTGTATCGATATCTTGAATAAATTGGATTTCTTTGTCGTATTCATGGTGATGTGTCTTTATAAGCAGTCTTGCTGCATTTGGCTGCAGTTTATTAAGAGAGAGAGTTCACTCCTACATTGCACAGACCTTTTGCTGTACTGATGCTGTCCGTGCACAAAGGCAGCACAGACTTATGTAAGTTTAAAACACAGAAGAGGAGGAGGAGGATCTGCAGAGATGCCGTCTTGAGTAACATGTTACAGAAATACTTTTTATGCATCAATATCGCTCACATTACAAAACCACTCGCAGAGCATGACTCTTACATGGTGTTTGTGGGAGAATAGTGTCTTTCACTATGGTCAGTGGTAATACTGCTCTACCGCATTATGGCCACAACTGTTCATATTCATGGCTTAATTCATGTGAAAGTTCACATGTGAGATCAATTCAGCCTCTCACTCCATTTGCTCAAAGATTATATCCTCTTACCAGAGATATGGAGGTTAAAGTATTTCTTCACCTCTTTTTTTTCTCTTCTGTCTTAATTTCCATCGCTCTGATTTTCATTTCTCCTCATCTCATCTCGTACAATTTCTCAGTGATCTGGGCTTAAAAGGTCATGGAAACATTTAAATGTGCTGCTAAATGCAAATCTAAATCTAACAAACCCACAGAGAATCATTATCCCATGGTATCATTACCATTTGACTTCAACGGAGGGACTGGAAAATGTAAATTGACTTGTTACTTGTTCACAGGTCACGTCTCTGGGTATTGGTAGTGTTTCATTCCACGTCGGTCTCATGTGCTTTTCCACTGATGTCTGCATGTGTACAAATTCTAATTTTATGGTTTTGATCCTCTTCATGTTTGCAGAATTTTCAAAATTCATTGGCGTGAGAGGTGAATGTAATGATACAGGACAGCACTAGTATGAACTGGGATTTCTGGTAAATTAGAAATCAGCCCCCTCATCTCTGCGTTTTATGTGGTACATTCACTTGGGGCAGGTAAAGTCTGTTTTTACTCAGATTTACTGACATTGTTCACCAGTTCTAATGTTAAGGCTCACACTCACAGATCACTACTGAAATACAGAAGAATGTGCCTTATTGTAACAATCATGTGTACCATCCATCTGATTGTCTGTTTAGGATTTTGCTCTTCAGAAGAATATGTTTGCTATTTCAGTGAATATTCATACTTTATTAAATTTCCATCCAAAACATTCATTTATTATCAGTCCTTCTCAGTCCTCTGTCACAAAATAGGCTGAAAACATGCATGTAGGAAACCAAAATGTTCTAAATTCCACCAAATCAGGCAGATTGATTTCCATGGGACTAATATTATCACAGGTCCAGTGTGTTTGCTGAAAAATGGTACTTCAGATTCTCACAGATGATATTTTACAGACTGACATGGTACAGGCTACATATTATACATCTGTTTGGCCACTGACATTATTGCACCAGTAAACCATAACAACATCCAATCTGAAATTAAAAATAAGAATTCAATAAAAACTAGAAAAGCACTCGATTAGATTTTGGTGAAGATCAAACACTGCCTTGGTGGAGGTCTGCGCAGTGGTCTGCTAGAAAAGCACTGAGCGCCGACCTCCGCCCAGGTAGTG
>JAQQZY010000029.1:37827401-37838672 GCA_030068375.1 Ostorhinchus rueppellii | reverse complement strand
TTTTCAACATTAATAACATGTAAACTTGCATTCAACCAGCAGCAGTAGCATTATTTCAGTTTTTTTGATAGAAAAACAAGCGTGTTAGAGTGATAGAGAAAACCACTGTGGTACCCCATGGAGTGGAAAACAGAAAGTTCATTTAAAAAATAAAATAAGATCAATTATTGCACATCTGAGATATGAATATTTCAGTCTGTTATTGTGATGATGATATTTTTACGATATATTGTGCAGCCCTAATTTTAATGGCAGAGCAGAATACATTATAGATACACCATTTTCTAAAATTCTAATAATTTTCAACGCTTAAACCTTTGTTTTTATCTTTTCCTGCTACATATTTAGACCAATTATCATCTCTTTAGATCTTTTTGAATTATGCTTTTTAATTCCCTTCCTTTCCTGAATACACAACTTTCCAAATAATCAGTGAAAATGCAACAGGGTGCACTTCCTGTCTTTTTTCTCTCTCAGCTTAAACTAATTCATTACAGATAATGTAACAATTTAACTTTCAGCTTGTTGGAGTTATGCATTTCTGACTTTCTGTGGAGAAAATTACCACAAGTGATAAGTTATGATGAAACCTAATTACTTTAAATCCCATTATTGGTTTCGGCACTTATCTCAGTCTTTTACTTTATTTCCACTAATGTGATTTTGACAGCAAACAAAACAATAAGAGTGTGGTTTGACCAATAGTGTAATAGCATATAAACTCAATATATTGTTTGAAAGGTCAGTTTCAGTGTCTCTGACGACAGTTCTTGAAATCCTAGTAGGATGTCTGCCATGTATTTTCAATGCATGTGATGCTCTGATCTCATGCTTTTGTATCCTGCTGATGTTATTCCTCCATTCCCACCTATGATAAAGCTTACTCAGGTGTGTACTTACTCTCCTTTCTTGTGTCCTTACTGCAGATGGTGAGTCACGCCCTCTCTCTCCCAGATCGTCTCAGTGAATAGCCAACCACACAAAGACGAAAGGATCTCAGCTCAGCCTGTAAATAAAACCCTCTTCCCTCTGCACAACGTGGGAGAAAGTGCCACTGCAGAGCCGGTGTGGCATCTATGTGGGCTGATAACTAGAGTGAAAGAGGTGTTGAGCGATCATCTTTCACTCAGCGCCACTCACCTTTCATGCCGTGGCCTCAGAGCCGTCTCTCAGGGCTGGGCTGTCAGCGGGTAAGAGTTTCACGTGGATGCGTTCGCCAGCACTGCACAGATGTAAGGCGTCTTCCTCATGAGACTGAACAGACTTGAGTGAAGGAAAAGTCATGCTATTGTTTGGATGACTGTCAGACAGAACTGGACACTTTTACTAACTCTCCCACAGTTTTAGTTGGTGTCCAGTGTCCAGTTTTAGGTTGGAGAAGTGAGAACTGGTGTTGATTCTTCTGATTTATGAGTTTTCATCATTGGGATCGTGTATTTCAGTGGCAGGGGGAGCCAGAATGGCCAAGCCTCTGCTGAAGATACAGCGCTACTTCCGTAGGAAACCAGTCCGGTTCTTTTCCCTCATCCTCCTCTATCTGATGGCCGGGAGTCTCGTCTTCCTACACTCTGGCTTCGTCGGGGACAGCAGCACTGGAACCCGAAGAGGCAGGGACTCCGTCGTAGCTGCAGAGATGGGCAGCAGGACATCAATGTCACAAATCCGGGGACTTGGTATCATGAGCAGAGTGTTTAAGGACACGCGAAAGTCCGGCCACAGGTATGGCCCTCCGTGGATGAAAAAGACTGGACGCGAGGGCCAGGAGACGCAGCGCAGGGGAGGCGATTACACCAATAACTGGAACCGTGCACTTAAAGGACGTAATGCCAAAGATATGGACGAAGGACGAGGTGGGTTTCACTCAGAGTTCACAGACCAGTAGTTTTTCCAAATTCAGCATCACAGCCTCTTCTCATCTTCTCTTACTTCAAAAATGGAACCCCCACCAAAAAACCCCAGCTACAACATGCATTAGATTTCACATTATTTCTTACATAGCTGTTAAATTTTGCAAATACAGTTACATAATGCAGCACGCAGCAGGTCACAAATAAAATGTGTAAGTTCATATGAAAAAATGAATGATCGCAGCCTTTACCAAGAAGTGTAAAATGCTTGCAGGTCTATCATTGTGTAATACTGAACTGGGTTAATATTTATAGGACATTTATTATGAATTACCTCCCACTGTTGTAAAATATTTAGCAGATCATAATATGAAACAGAATTTGAATTTTCTACAGGTTGATTTATATCTGATTCACTCCTAAACAGCTATTGTCCCTCTGACACTTCATTTTAATGTATAATTGATGCACAGTTTTTTCAGTGATTGTGAATTCATAGATGTAATTTGCCAGTGTAGGGAAACTCTTGACATGAATGAGATGATGAGTACGATTAAGTCCTCGTTCCTGTCAGTGCTCTCCTACACTGCGCTTCATCTGTGGCCGCTCGGCACATGTTCAGCCACATCGCAGCTTCATGATAACGGGATTTTCAATTTTATCTTATCATAAACCCATGACCATATAATCCCCTAAGAAAATGTTTACATATAAACTCTGCACTAGCATGTGACAAACCACAGAGCCTTTGGAAAACATCAGCGTGAGCAAATGTCTGGCCAAGTAAAGACACTGGTCCTGGTATACTTTGAAGGACTGTTATTCAAAACAAAGCTGACATCCTAGACCTTTAAAGGCATCAATATCCTTCATACTAGTCCCTTTCCAAATGAAACATGATCAAATGTGCTGATTAGAAGATATCATTTACTCCTGGCACTCTCTCCTGTCTCTGCTTGTCTTACCATGTTAAACCCTCTCGACTCTGCTGGGCTGAGTATAAATTATTAAAAACAAAGGCAACATGTCTTCAATAAAATACCCCCAGGCCAACCTGAACCTTCCTGTCATAGACTCCCACTCCTCCTTTCCTTCAGTTCCCTCAGTCCAGGATGTAAAGAAGTGGTTCAAGATACAAGTGAAAAACCTGTGTGCATTTAAAAGTACTTAAGTATAACAACCAAAATGTACAAAATATTTACAATAAGCAGAAAACATTGTTAAATTTTATTATGAATTGCAATGCATTAACATTTTAATAATGTATTTGGTTGAGATGAGGCTAACTGGTTATATGAAGATCAAATAAAATGAGTGATATGGAAATACAGTTGTACACATTTAACCATGAAATATTGTGAGTTGAAGTATAAAGTATATAAGTGTATATGTAACACCTTCTACCCGGTTCACAAGGACAACTGTTGATTCATTAAATAGTGTTAGGTAGAAACTAGCTACATCTAACAATATTATGTACTTGAATTACAATATAAGTGTAATAATAATCAAGGTGTCCTGTGGTTCACCTGGTAGACCATATCTCACATAGTCCAAGGCTGTATCGCAGTGACCTGCATTCAATTTCTAGTCCAGGTCCTTTGTCGCATGCTATTCCTTCTCTCTCCCAGTCTTTCATGTTGGTAATAAATGTAAAAAGCCCTGAAAATATCCACAATCAGTTAGAATTACTGAGAAATTATATGTAATTAGACACAACCAGTGAGTGCACTGACATTTTTCCCATACATAGCCAGGATAGGCTCCAGCACTCCGCAACCCTTAGATGAGACTAAGTGGCTCAGAAAATGTGTGGATGGATGGATGATATGTAATTAAACTGCAGTCACTAATCAAAATGTTGGTTATTATAAACAGGTTACGTAAAAGTATATTGTTTTGGGCTAAATGCTTTCGTGCAGACTCGCGGTTCTATTGGTGCATATTACTGGTTTATAGTACTGCTTATAGAGGCTTTGTTGTTTTGTTACTCATCTGTAAGTGGAGTAATAACATCTACTGTAATTAGTTACTTTACTTAGACAAAATTATTGCACTTTTCATTTTTACATTTTTTTCGTTACTACTAATCAGCAACTCTCATTATTTCAACATTTTCCTTCAAAATACTGTGCTGAATATACAATTTGTTGCAGTGGTTTCATATTGTAAGAATAGACAATGTCTTTCCCCTCACACGAATCTAAAGATGGAGTGCATTATGATTGTTATGAATCCACCCAAACAAAGAAATAAATGACTTGGTCAGTCAGAAACATTTGGTCCCACAGTCTAAACATCTGGCTCAAATGACTTTACTGGAAAATATCTCGATGTTTCTTTTAATCCATCCACAAGACTTTAAATTATCCATAAATCATAACACAAGGACTTTGTTATAACTCTATTGTGATTGTGCCAGTGTCTGGTTTCCCTTTACCGTGCGGTATAAAAAACTGGAAAACCGTCCAAAGTAACACAACGATCTCTGCTTCATCTGTTTGACTAACCCAGTTCCTTCCAGGACAAGCTCCAACCACTATGAATGTAAAGAGGAGAAAGCTGCTAGAGAGAATAGATAAGTGACACTGATAAAAAAAAAAAAAAAAAGAACAGAGTCACAATACACAGGCGTTTCCTGTGCTTTAAAGTGAAGTGTATTCCAGAAAAATGTTTCTTACTGGCATCCTCTTGAGCTATTTTTCCAGTTGAGGACCAGGAAAACAAACATGTTTACAATTTATATTGAGGCTTTGGGTTATCTGATCAAATGTAGGTTTCTTTTGGTCTGGCTCAGTCCTCCTCCTCCTCCTCCTCCTCCCATCTTTCCCTTTTCTAAAACGCTAACCTCCCAGGACTGCAGCTGAACGTGATGATAGAGTAATTAATAGCTTCAAAGCTTTCATTTGCTCCAATACATGCAGCCCTTCTCATTACACTGCAGTCTGAACCACTCGTGTTTGGGTTAAGAGACTCTCCTTTTTTCCCCTTTTCTCACTCCAAGTGTAATCTCCTTCTGAATTTCCTTTGGAGGGAATATTGCAGCACAAGATGCCGACTGCAGCACATAAACACATTTGCTCTGTTGGGTGCAGAGAAGTGGAATGTATTGAGGGGGAAAAAGGAGTAGACTGGAACATCACACATGGACAGGAACACACCACCATCCAATAAAGCGGTACGGTTATTATGAAGAATCATGGATATTTTAAATGAATGGCAAAATCTTTACATTTTACAAACTATTTCATCTTGCATTCTATACAAAACTCACTGTCAGTCGGCCTACTGTTGCTTTATTTATATCATAGCTCATATGCAACACAGCTTCATCTAAAGCACTTCCCTTCATCATGGAGCAGATTATTGTCCAGCGCAGCGGTAGTTATTAGGAAGATTACAGCCGAGTTCTGCAGCACACCACATGCGGCTCAAATGCAGGCCTTTAGACAATGACAATTAAAGTAATGCAGGGGAGCAGGGCTGTGTGCTTCACCCATTTAGACTATTAACTGAGGTTCAGAGGGGTAATGGCACTGCACAGATGGTGAGAGGTTTGTTTGTTAAAGGTACAGTCTGAGTCTGTGCAGAGGGAGCAGTGTTTTAATGACGCTGCTGAAGGATCGCTGTTTCTGTTTCCCTCTGCAGAGGTTCAGTGTCTCCTCACCAGAACCCCCTCTGCCCCCTCCCACTTCTGAAAAATGCAGAGAGATGACTGCCACTACAGTAACAGGCCACTAGAAGGGGATGTGTGTCTTTATAAATAAATAAAGACATTGCCCCAGTTTGGACTTCTCATGCACTCTGCTGCCACGCTGTGCAGTCTTTCTGAAGAACAGACTTTGTGGGTTTTATGCATTCAGCAGCATTAGTCAATTCCTGTACTATATTCATTATGTGCATACTTTATAGGTCTGCATCTCGTAGTAACACTAATGACTTGTCTGTTTTTGCCTTTTTCAGCAAAGTACATCGGCTGCTATGTTGATGACACACAGAAAAGAGCATTAAGAGGAGTTTCCTTTTTTGACTACAAAAAGATGACGGTGTTTCGTTGCCAGGACAACTGTGCAGAAAGGTATGATGCAAACAACCGACACATCCATTCATGACATGTATTTTATTTGTCTGTTAGCATTAAAACACAAACAACGCTGTGCTGAGTTTTATAAAACTTGGTAAGGTTGGATACGGGTGGAAGATGAACAGCTAATATTTTGTATTTTTGAAGTAAATCCATAAAAACAGGCAGATTCTGATTTTTTTTTCCATGTCTGGGTGTTTGGTTGAATTATTATAAGTCTTTGGGGCCTTGGTGGTTCTACTTTCTCCTTTTTTTTAATGCTCACTGTCAGTTTGAGAAATAAAAGAAAAATTATGGTGCAGAAGAACCAGCGATGGAAACCTGACTGTGATTAAAGTTGGGTTCCTCATGTGCAGTAAATCTGAGCGCTTGTTCCTGGCCAATACCAGCTTGTCACATATCAATGTCAGTGCAGTGCAAAACAAGAAAAAAAATCATGAATATAAATAAATTTTTTTCAGCTGAGTCACAGGATGGAAATCAGGCCCAGAAGTAAACACAGAGCACAGAAGAATAACATAATTGTTCAACCAAATTACAGTGTATCACCAAACATTTCTTGTTTGTCCCCATTCTTTTGGTCTAAATCTGTTTTAATATGTTTATCCAGCACCTAGGAGAAAACAAAATGAAAATTATAGCTCATAGTTATTTCACTTTGGGAAAGCCACACACCAGTTCACAAATGTCAGCATCCCACACATAAAGTCATGTCGGGTTTTTTTTTGTCATTAAAGTTTTTACTCATTTTCTATACAATTAGACATACAAACAGTAATAAAAACACAGCAACAACAACAACAGGCAGCTACACAGAACCCTCACAGCATCCCCCATTACAAAATAAGACCCAATAAAACATACAATACAATGCCCTACGTCCTGTGTAGGAGTTTATATCGTTGTGGAAAAATTCTACTTCTCTAATATAATCAATTAATAACATAATCAAGAGATAAGAAGATCAGTGTCTTTCTAAAAGGTTTAATGTGGATCCATAGATACAAGTCCCACAGAGGCGATAAGCAGTCTGATGGGAGAGTACAAAAGCATAACTCACAAACTTCTTTCTTATACCTGTGAGACAATTTGAGTTAAGACACTTTCCCATCTCCCACAAGACAAAACATGCTGACCTTAGTCTACTGTGGCCTTAGTATTGTCTAACCTAAGCTCAACTATTCTTTAAATGTGACAGAATATATGCAGAATAAGGAATATGTAATAATACCATAACAATATCAATACTGTATTCCAAATCCATCCATGTTTGGCTGGTTTTACTTGGGACCTTCTGCATACGTTCAAAGGCAGCCGTCTCTGACATAAGCTGACGCCATTCTTTAATTTCTGCTCTACTGTATGTGGGCTCTTCCACTTTCGCAGAATAATTCTAGCAGCTACAATAAAACCTGTTATCATTAGCCCAACTTCAGTTTTTGCAAGGCCCTTAGGCATAAAGTCATATCCTTAAAGATATCTATCTAAGTCTGGCACGTGTTTGATATGATCTAGTGTAGGATCTTTGTTTTAAGTAGCTCATCTTTTCTCTTACTTGTTTCAGGTTTATGTTTATTGTCATTTCATGAGTACATAAAACAAAATTTGTTCTAAAGACCAGCAGTGTACAACGTTATAAAAGCTCTAAAAACAGTAATCACATAAAATATTACAATAAAAACCTAAAACTTAAGAATAAATAGAGTAAGTAAAAACAGCTACAGTGCTGTCAGTGCGGGATTAAAAGCAGCTGTACTAAAGAGCAGCATATAAGAGCATATTACAGATGATTTATAAAGTGAAAAATAATATTGTTCCAAATAGTATTCAAGAGTTCTTTAAATTAAGAGAGAGAAATTATTTTTTTAACAATGTTTTTTTTAATTAATTTTCCAAAAAAGACACAATGAACCAATGAATCAAAAACTGTCAACACAAGAAAGAAAAATAAATAAGTAGATACATAAAATAAAATAAATAAAACAATTAAAAAGAAATTTAACGTGAAATAAAAAGTCACACTCAAAAACCTTCCATTATTTCTTGTGAAAGTTAATTAAAGGTGCCCACACATTTTCACATTCTTCAGCTTTACCTCTGATTCCATAGGTGAATATTTCCTGTGGGACACACAGTGTCATCTCTGTAAACCAGGACTGTGCAGAAGATACTTCAGTCTAAGAGAGAGTAATTATAATTTAAGAGGGCTTTGTATGTTTGAATCTATGAAAGTGAGAACAAATGTGAAATCCAGATGTATTTCAGTGGTGGGTGTGAAATTATGGAATGGACTTGATGATGAATTTAAGTCGTTCACTTCTCTGACAAAGTTTAAGAAATGCCTTAAGTATGAGATTATTCAGGAATATTAAGTGCAGATGGTAGATGTGTTTTTGTTGTTGTTGATTCTTTTTGTTATGATGTCAATCCTTGATGATGAACACATTTATGATGTAAGTGGTGTGTGTCAGGTGAAAAGGAGAGGCAAAAAAAAAGCTTTTGCTTCTAGTCTATTCCCTTTTTGGTTTTCTTGTGTTTATTATGGTTGTATTGTGCACTCTGATTAATGTACAAACCAAAATAAACTGTTCATTCATTCATTCATTCATTCATTCATTCATTCATTCATTAAGAACAAGTTAAAAACAGGGAACAGATAAAAAAGTAGGTTGTTGTTTCCATCATTACTCTTCCAAACTGAATAATCTCAGTTTAGCTTTTGCAATGATGTATGTGTAAAGGTGTGCTGTTCAGGTGTCCACATATGTTGATTTATTTTACTTACAACTGAAACTAAATTGAAGCTGCGCTGTGTCAAACACATTTCATTTATGTGAGCTCCCTGCTTCTGGCTTCCTTTTCTCTCCTACTCCTTCATATCTTATCTTTCCTTCTCTTCTACCTTGCCATCTTTCTCTCACCTTTTTTTTTCTCCCTGTGGAACACCAGGGACGCCTCTATTGAATGCTTTGAATTACATCCATCAGTGATTCGCAGAGCAGAGAACAGGAGCAGAAGGATGCCTGTTTTCAGCTCCTTCCTCCTCTTGTCTGCTTTATTTTCTAGAGCAGCAGGTTAATGCAAAAAAATAGGCAAACAAATGAGAGCCACCAGCACACTGCAGCAGACAGAGGTCTGTGTTTGATTGACAGCCCAAGGGATTTGACCTGTGTGAGGAGTGTTTAGCTGTATAATTGCATCCGAAAGGCCTCATGGGAATCAAATCCTCCATGAGGCAACATGAGGGGTCCATAAGAGAGAAGAGGTCCTGTGTGATGGATTTAGCTTTCAACTATACTACACTCAGTTATAATTGGCTTTGCCTCAGAACCACGCAGCAAGTATAACTTCTCTCATTTTCAGTCAAGAAGAACAGGGACAAATCATTTCTCAGTGTTTGGTTTTGGTCCCATATTTACTCCAATATTTACTCCCCCATCATCTGTTTTTGTTTTAACTGACTGATTAGTAGCTGCAAAACTACACCTATTCCCAGATTTATTTCCTCTGGCCTGTTTTTTTCAACAAATGAACAAACCATCTTGACATATTTAGCATTAGATAACATAGATAGATAGCATTCTTAACTATTTTTACTTGCATTTCCTCCTCATGTTGCAATATGAACATATACTGTAGGTTATCCCACCATTTCACAGAGGTATCATTTGATGAACTACATTTGCTTTATACACATGATACTGAAAATATAACAGTAAACATTACAAATACTCTATAAGTGAAGCCAAATATATCCATTTGAAGAAAGAATACACAACAGATTCTTGTCTTATCATACTAGTGTCAGTGTTGTCTCGTTAATTCAATGCACTGAAGATGAAAAGTAAGCAGTTCAATCAGAAGAGTACAGATCATATAACAGAAAGTACTTGTCAATTACTTGCCTTTTGGAAATTATATGTAAGCTCTTACAATAAGAAGTAGGATACAAAGTCTTTGTGAGATGTTTGTATTTTATAGTTGCACAGAACAGTGTATCTTATCAAAATACTATTAACAAATAAAAGGCTATTACAAGGAAGTGGAGAAAGGTAGAACCCCCAACAAAGGACCAATATCACCGTAGAAATGTTCATAATGGAAGAAATAACACAGAATGTCAGATTTATGTGAACGGATAAATTAAAGGAAAAATAGCATTAACTAAAAGGAGGACTAGTGTGTTTCTCAAGTCCTGTTCGTTCTATGTGACATGATTCAACTGAAAAAGAAACTCAGCCCAAATAAAATCTCCTGTGGGTCGTGACCCAGTCCCTGGGAGATAACTGGCTTAGAGTACAAACCTCACCCTCATTGTGCTCCCATATTGTTCATCATTTTTTCTTCTCTTTTCAGAGGTTATATGTACGCAGGTCTGGAGTTTGGCGCAGAGTGCTACTGCGGTCACAAGATCCAGGCGCCCAACGCCTCAGAGTCTGAATGCAACATGGAGTGCAAGGGCGAAAAGAGTAACGTGTGCGGAGGAGCCAACCGACTGTCCATCTATCGTCTGGAGCTGAGCCAGGAGTCGGCACGCCGCTGTGAGTTTGACACTGACTAACAACAAAAAAGTCTCCCCTGGGCTACATAGGAAACACGCACAGGTCCCAGCACACCCAGGCAGACAGTCACAGGGCTATCAAGTGAACACAAAACAGTACTGTAATGTTTTTCAATACACATACAACATTTCTTGAAGTTCACTGTTATTTTATCATTATTTACTTCCATTTAAATACAAAATACAACCACATTTTCTTGTATTGAACAGAGCTTGGCTAGATTTAAAACCAAAGCAACGAGAGTCTTCCACTGACAAATGTAGGTAAGAAACAGGTAAACAGTCCTGTTCCTCATTTAAACCACTATTTCAACTTGTTATTGATTCAATCCAGTTCAGTTTTATTAAATATTCTTTTTAAATCAAGTTAAATACACAGAATTTTTTTACTGTGACAGCAATTTTTCATGATTAAAGTACTTATACTTAATACTACTAATATTATATTATTTTAAACAAACTTATACCAGGGCATTTTTCGCTTTAAAACATGTGAATAACTTTACAAAAACTTCTTTCTTGAAATTGTGTTTTTGCAGATTGGTCACACAACACAAAATGAACTTCATGCTTTAAAGCAGGCGTGTCAAACTCATTTTAGTTCAGTTCCACATTAAGCCTAATATGGTATAAAGTGGGGCGGACCAGTGGAATAATATAAATAATAGTATGATAAATTCATTCATTCATTCATCTTCTATGCCCACTTTATCCTCACTAGGGTCACGGGGGTCGCATGGAGCCTATCCCAGCTACTTAGGGCGAAGGCGGGGTACACC
>JAQQZY010000029.1:37799970-37814983 GCA_030068375.1 Ostorhinchus rueppellii | reverse complement strand
TACACACATACTGGTGTAGAATTTAATACTACACAGATGCCTGATGGTCCCATAAGTTTATTCACCTTATTCTGCCCTGCCCCTTTTAACTACTTTTTTCCTTCCACTTTGCGTTGGAACTTCCGCCTTAACCAGGGTTAACACTATTTTAAAGCATTGACTCTTAAACTACATTGTTTTAAAATCTTTTAAACCATGTGTTAACAAGCAGTCCGTAACAGAACAAGCAGTCAGTAACAGAATGTTAGCTCTAGCAGCAAATGTAGCTAGCATCTCCTTCAGCAAACTAGCGTTAGGGCAAAGTAAGCTTTATGTGAATTTACCTGTTGGTGCGGATGTCACTCTGGAGCTTCATAGCCAAGCCATTTCTCAGGATATGGGTGTTGGATTGAAGGTGGAGCCAAAAATGTATATATTTCAACAAATTGGTGCTATAACTATAACATAATAATAATAATAATAATAACAATAATTAATATTATTATTAATAATAATAATAATAATAATAATAATAATAACAGCAATTTATGAAGCCTTATTAGCGCAAGTCATTTATTACTACAGTTCAGTTGTGGTTTTATAGGTAGATTTTATTTGATAAACGGAATAAGTGAGAAATAATGTGAAGATTTTCCACTAGAACATTTATTGGATAGTCCAAATGAAATGAATGAAACAGGGATGACACCTGGACAAACACTGCTGACTTGAGAAGTTCAATTAAAGTCTGTAGAAGCTGAGGTGTTTGAAGCTGCATCTAGTGGCAGTCAGTGGCATTACACTGCCACATTAGCTTAATTTTGAAGCTGAAGTCCTTGCCCCTTCTTGTAATCCACAGTTTCAGTGCTAGATACCACCAAATCCATCATACAAAATCTTTAAAACCTCGAATTATTGGACTTTCAATTTATGGTGTCCCATTGATGTGATAGTGATGATAAGCATGGACTGACATATTATAAGGATCTGATTTTGAGGATTATTCGTTAAGTACATTTTTTTTTGTATTTACACATCTTCATATTTTGTAGAGGATGTTTTCAGTACACACTTTTTGTGTAATTTCTTTCAGTTTTTTATTAGAATAGATGAACACATTTTTTCTCTCAACGACAATATAAGATGGAGAGAATAACAATGCCCTCAGTAAATGAAACAAAGCGATTCAGACAAAGAGACACAGAGTCGAGGAGACACTTGCGGGGTCTTTACCGCCCCTGCTCCGTTATTCCTTTTAGCCCTCTGGTGATTGGGTGTGGGTGTGTGGGTGTGAATACGAGCTTGTGAAATAAGAGGAGAGCACATACACTGCAGCTACACACACATGCAGATACAGACACAACATACACTCACAAAAACATGTGCAGACACAATGGTGTCTGACTATTTCTCAACACTGCTTGAGGAAAGCAGAAGAACTCGTGTGCAAATATTTGATTTGCAGCCCAGGTTTCATCTGAATATGTCATTGGGTGAACACTCAGGGATATGGAAACATATATGTGTCTTTTCTGCTTCTGTCATACATTGTTTGTACTTTTATTTATACATTATGAAGCAGGTATGAAACAAAAACTGATTCTATCACCTGAAATAAGTGACAGTTATAAGTAATAAAAAGGCAACTGCACAGAAAAAAACATGTAATAATATGAAACTCAATAAAACTGAAGCTTTATTATTAAATTCACTGATCACTCTACCACTTATTTCATCCATATTTTCTCTTGATATAGCTAACCCACATTACACATCTGTCTTAATTCATTCGAGCTACTTCTCATATTACCACCAAAACTTAATGGGGGTAAATGGTCAGTCATTAATGCTAATTCTTGGACTTTTAAAAATGGTGTTAAATGAAAAATATGCAGTATGAGGATTATCCCAGATGGATGACGTCTGATGGACTTTGATCATCAAGCCACGTGCTATTTTCATTCAGCTGGGCTTCTTTCATCTCTGGGAAGAAAACAAGCGTAATTCACACGAGATAATCATGACATGTGAGAACTTAACAAATTTTAGTCCCACGCTGCATGGGTCGGTTTTATAATGTATAGATTTTAGTGCAATTTTTCTATGTACTTCTGCAGAAGTTTGTTTGTGGATCACAGCGCATTTTTTATTTTGACAATATTAATTTTAAACATTTTGAGTCTTTTGTCTCAAGAGAAAGACTGACCTAGATTATAAAGCTTTTCTCAGTCGTATCGTTGTAGGGTATTTGTATCTATGGCAGTCGTTTGTTGGGTACTCCTGGGTGGGCCTATCTGCAGGGTGCCAAGCAGGGTGTCTGTGACCAGTGATGTGAATTGACATGCTGTTTAAAAATGGATCTGTCTAAATTATTCACTCTGTTATTTTAGTGTCAGCCTTCAGTGATGATGTCTGGTTGTCACGGAAACATAGTCCCATGATCTTAAACCCACAGCTGAGTCCCCTCTGGACATGTGCCGCATCAGCCTGATAATTTCCTCACAAAATAAGGTGCCACTTCATGTCAAGATGTGAATTAGGAAAAGGAAGTGAGTACTATTTTTGTGTGAAAATGAGTTGTGTCACATTATACGGGGTAACAAAAGTGATATAAAATGTTATGTGGCCTATACTGCCAATAGGAAATACAGAAATACTGAATACATCCAGTACACTTCTCTGAGCCTGTCTCACTCTCTCAGTCTGTGTCTTTCAAATACACAGTGTTGGGTTTTGGCTGTGTCAGTCAGGCTTTATGGATCTCCAGTGAGACATGAACACATGGAACAATCATCGAGCTTCCAGCTGCTGGAGTTTCTCTCCATTTCACACTGAGATCCTCTCTGTGATGAGAGGCTGCATCTGGGGGCTGGCACTTTGCTCACCGGACACTTGTCTGGAAAGAAAACTTCTATTCATTCTCGGTAAGCTCTTCAAGTGCGTTTGTCAGCATGCCTAAGAGGCCACATATACTGTATGTGTGTGTTGTGCCTTTGTGTACAGTAAACATTTCTGTGTGAGCAATCAGGCTGCTGAGGCAGAGAAACGGCTGTGAGAACAGCTGGGAAATCAGACTGTGATCCTTCCACCTTAACACTGGGATTTACACACTGTCCAAAGCCCAGACACAGAGCACAACTGTGCCAAGATGAACATGCATATGCATGTACTCAGACACAAAAGACTCTTCCACTTGCACAGATTGCATCATGGATTTCAGCTCATTTCATCATCTGTTAGTCATTTTTCATCTAAGCTTTTAACCTTAAACAAACAGTCATGATGCATCCATTGATTTATTCAAAAAGAGACAAAGAGGCTCTCTTGTGTAGGCTACAAATTGGTTCCTGTTCAAGTAGCCCACAGGTAATACAACATGCAACCTGCTGTTTCAGTTCATTACATTCCCACTCAGCAGCATTTTAAGCCCTATTTAACAGGACAAATTGACAGTCTCAGCACTGCTTCTTTGTTCTATTTGCAGGAATAAACAGATATTGTGTGTGTTTGTACTCAGACATGTCCAGTTAAACCAGTACACATTATTACTGGATGCTGAGGAGCTGGTCTGAAAACAAAATTAACATGGCAGCAACTTTTACTGCAAGAAGACTCTGTTATAAGTGTTGTACCACACTGGAAGCCAAATTACAGCCTCTGTAAACACTTTAAAATTTTCAGTCACATTTACACAAAATAAATATTTCACTCATCATTTTAGCTGCTGTGTGCCAAGAAGTCAGTCAGGATATGTTAATTCCCGCAGCATTCATTTAGAGACATGCAGCCTGCTGTCTTCACAGTGTGACTCCAAATCCCACCATCCCTACAGCTCTTTCATCCTTACCTGTCAGCAGATGAGAGCGCTATACACCTGCGGCCACCTGTGTTTGTGTGTGTGTTTGTGTATGTTTGTGTGTTCCCAATGAGGAGCTTGCTGTGCAAGCATATTTACAGCCAGAATTTTTGACAAGCCTAATGAATCTCTAGAGAACTTAACTGCCAGCTCTCTCTTGTTCTGTCTTGTCTTCATTGTTCTTGCAGTGTTTTCTGCCTTCTTGTTTTCTTTCCTGCCACTCTCCCCCCTCACTGTGTGTCTGCTTAAATTGACGATGCCTCTCTGAGTGCAGTGGGTTTTACCTCCATAAACTATTGTTTTTCTGTTCTGTTTAATAAATGGGTTGAGAGAGACCTTGCTGTTAATCATGATGCAGATGTGATCAACCTCTCTTCCAATGATCCGTTCATTGTTACTGTAACTTCTGTGGTGTGAGAAGGAGCCTCCTTTCAGAGAGCAGGCTTTAATTATACTTAACCGTGCAGTATTAGTCATGCCTCAGCTCTGCTTGTCAATCCAAAATCCATTACCTAAGCCTGAGGAAGCCTTGTTAGTTCACAATCGAGTGCTAATTACACAACATTATGATACATAGGCCTCATCTTGCTGTAATCACAGTAATTAGTGCAACAAAGTCTACATGACCACGGAGGCAGAAGAACCAGAACAAAAGATTCACACTCAGTTGGTCCTGCATCCACCATAAACCTCCTTCAAGACACGCATGTATTAGAACACACAAACATACGTATGCTATACTCACATGTCAGTTACAAAGTTGTGACTGCATCACTGATCTGTTGCCTTGCCTGAACCGAGGGGAAGTGTGCACATGCAGAGCATGAGTAATGAAATGCTTCACACTCATTTGGCTTTTGCACTTCAAATGAGATTGGCACGGCGCAGTGTCTAAAACACAACCATTAGATCTATAATGACTCCACAGCCTACTCCCCGTGGACTCACTACACACACACACACACACACACACACATACACACACACACACACACACACACACACACACACATATGCACACGCGCACACACACACACCCAGCCCCCCAAATAGTCAATGTATTATGCATTCCACCCATCTGCCACTCTGTGAGCTCTCTATCCCAGGGGGAAGAGAGGGGAAAAGAGGGGGAGGAGTAGAGAGGGAGGCACTCACAGCTGGATGTTGGAGAAAGAGAGAAAGAGGGGTGAACTCCATCCCTCTTCCCCCCTCTCTCTCCATCTGTATATCTGTCAGGTTGCAGGAATGTGAGGTGCTCACCTGTGTTTGGGCTTCTTCCTCACAGACAGGTATGAGCATATGGCTGTTCTGTATGAGTGATTTATGGATGCCCATACCTTTTGCATGTGTGTGTATGTATGTGAGTGTGTCCATGTACATTATGGGAACACAAACCTGATTGCACACACACTTTGTTGAGACACAGCTTATGTTGCAGAGACATAAACCTGTTCCAACTATGTAAATCCTACAATAGCAGGGTGAAGACTTGTTTTGTTTTAGGGTAACGTTTAAGCACATTGAGGTTATGGTTAATTTTAGGGTGAGTCTCAACAAATGAATAGATTCCCTTAAATGCATTAAAATGTAATAACTCTGAGTTGAGAGCTGTGTATTTACCTCTGGAGGGAGCGGATGGCCCTGCAGGAGATCGGAAATGACCATCTGTGGCCACAAGCATCATTGTCCACATCTACATGGAAGCATTGAGCTGCACATGTGAATGTGTGGAATGACAGCACAGTACATTAACAAAGTAAGCTGCCTGTGCTTACGCATGAGACTAATGTAATTAGATAAGTCTATTTATGTGTGACAAACTGCATGAACAATCAGCATCAGTGTTGCTTTCATGGTGAAATAGAAAGACTTGAAATTGTTCTGGTTTTTAGAAGTACAGCATCGGGAAAAGATGTAAGGTATGTATACATCAAAAGATGTCTTTTTCTTGGAATAAGCACTAGTAGAATCACAAGGCCTCTGCTTATTTTACACACACACAAAAAAAAAAAAGCAGAGCGAGCTGGAGGCGAGAGGGGAGCACTTAAATAGCGTTTCTTTGTCTCACAGCTGCCAAACATTCACCCTGACCCAAACTAAACTGCAACCCCATGATCCTCATCTGCCCTATTACATCCTTCAGCTGTTTCCTTCTTACTGCTCTGTGAGGCTGTGTCTGTGTACGCTTGACAAGTGTGTGTGTTCGCCCAGAGAAAACAGAGGCTCTGTTGTCACTGCGCTGTCTCATGCAGCTGTGTGTGCTTCAGATGTTTTTACACAAAGGACGAAATGACAGATGAGAGAAATGAAGAGGGAGAGAGTTAAGTCAAAAGGCACTGGGAAAAAAATTATTGATGCATTTATTAAATTAAATACTTCTTTGTTTATTTATTCAGGATTGTATTAACTTCTATATTTCTGTGGGAAAATATTCACTTTAGAGTGTTTTTTTTTTTCCTTGCCTTAATAAAACCAAGCTGTCAAAGTAAAAAGTATGAGATATTATAATAGATACCTGCAGAATTATATTGTAATTATTGTCGTATTGTACATCAGCTTCGAACATGCACCAAGAGAAAACTGTTATCGTGACCTCAGTTGCCAAATTATATACTGGGGGAAAAAAATAAAATGTTGGAATGTGTTGAAGTGGTAATTTATTTTCCACACAGTCAGTGATTAGAAACAGAAAAAAAGGAAGAAGCATCAGAAATGTGTGTGGAGAATCAGAGCAGGAAACATTATCAGGAAGATGTCAGTGGTGGACAATCAGTGCAGATCCACAGGCTAGTCTGGGAAAAAGACTGTAGGGTTGAGAGTGTAAGAAGAGAGGGATCAGTGAGATAATCTGCACTGTGTAAAAGAAATCCTCCTCCAACATGATCACTGATCTGACTTCTCTGATGACGCCACATTTCTATTTAGCATTTTAAAAGATAGACTGTCCCCACGATAAGCACTCTACCTCTTTCCCACTCTGACACTTTCTGCACAGAGCCACCTGAAACCTCAGCCTGTGTCCTCTCTTTGTAAGTGAATGTGCAGACACAGGAGGTCTGATAAGGCCAACTCAGGTAAAACACAACATGAGTTTGGCCGGGAAGAGAAACAGCTATCAAACAGGCTATTATAGGATTGGGTTTCCACTCGTGTTACAAGAGACTTTGATACTTGAGTTTTATCTTTTATGTTATCGTCTCACATCGGGAACATAAACACACACACCTGCAGCCTCCCCCTCCTTACCTTTATTACCTCTCTGTGAGGCAGGAATTGGGTGTTTTGGGATATTTTTGTGTGCATGTTGCAGCAGACAGTGACAGAATATAGGAAGTAAATGAATATATAGAATATGTAGAAAGAGAGAGAGAGAGCACGGGCATTTGTGTACAGTGTTAGAAAGATCATTTTGAAATGTCATAGTTTACAGATTACTTGTTACTGTGCTATATATGTAATATTTAATGTAACCAGTTTAATTAGTCTACCAAAGCAAACTTATTATCAAAATATTTTTTTTTTTTGGCAGCTGTTTTAAAATGAGTAATAAAGTTAAAACATCGTAAAAACATAAACTTCAACACTGTATGATAATGTTAGAGACTGTCTCGAGATTGAAAAAGATTGAATTTCCAGTTCTTGGCCACAAAATATATTTAGATGTACTGTAACTGCTTTGTGAACTCTGGTATTTTAATTGGTAACAGTAAACAGCAATGGTTTTCTGACTAAAGATGGAAGATCTTATTCTCCAACTTCCTTGGGGTCTTTGAGGGGAGATGACAGACTAAAGGTCTGTTTGAATGGACTCCTATGGGAGAAGTGGCTCAGTTCCCTGAATAAACAACAATTTTGCGAAAACTGTAGGTTTCATATCAACCAGACGACCTCTGTGAGGATCTTGGGATCATTTTGTGAGCCAAGTGACAGTTTGAGATGCTGCTTCACAATTTGTCATGTTGTCAAACTGTGGACCAAACACACATGCATTTCCATTTTACTTTTCTTCTTTATAGTGTCAAAACCAAAGGTAAAAATAACCAAAGTCACCAAAGATGTCAGTAATCTCTCACATACCAGTGCAGAATACACTCTGCTGAACCACAAGAGTAACTATTGTAAGCCTCATAAGGAGGTTTAATTATGTCAGGGAAGCTTTTTCTTCAGCAGTGAAATGGTCCAGGTTGAAATCTTTCCTCTTTAGCTTAAATATATTTGACTATATTTAAATGGCATATTTTTCAGTTACATTTATTCTGTGATTTACTTTCAAGTAACTGCCACTAAAATACTCCCTAAACTGGTAGCATTAGCAGTTATAGCCTTTGTGTGTGCAATTAGTGCACAAAACACATGCTACATCTTTGTCCTTATTTGCACAGTCTCAGACGTGTTTGTAACAATGCAGACTCTCAACACCCTGGCACATGTATTGTACATACATACACAGGTTTACGAGTTGCAAGAGGCATTTGTTGAATGACGGTCTGTCTGGACTCGGGGTGGGGTGAAGGGGGTGGAGAGAGGTAGAAGTGGAGAAGGGAGGCAGAGGTGTGGAGGTGAAGACAAGCTGGACGTTCAGAAACAGACAGTCTTTGTGCCTGAGGTGCAGTGTGTGTGTGTGTGTGTGTGTGGAGGGTGGAGTGTGTGCGTTTGTGTGTGAGGATTGGACTGAGACACAGATACAGGGTGAGCGGGTTTGAGGGCCCTCAGCTCCCTGGTCTCAGCTGGGGTGTAATTGATTAAATGAATTAGTATGAAATATAAAATTAGACTTGATGAACAGGGTCATGTGTTCTCTAGGTTTGTGTGTGTGTGTGTGTGTGTGTGTGTGTGCCTATGTATGTAGATGCATGATTAAAATGAAATATGAAATTAGCCGTGATGAATAGCACCATATGCATACTGGTAATTTAATTAACTGCTCTGTGTTTGGAGTGTTAGAATAAATGAAATGTTCATCTAGTCTAGAGCTTTTCCCTGTCACTGAGACAGTTGATGTTTGTCTGAAAGTACAATGTAGAACAATGACAGGGAATTTGCATTTATTGATTCCTTTTTATTTACACTGTTTGAATGGATTATAACACACTTCCACCTGCAAGGGGTGAAAATCTGAAGAGAAAGAGCGTGATCTTGAAAATGTGCACTTTTGTTTTTAGCAGTCTCATCTCTGTCCAACTGAAAAACATTCAATGTAATAATGATGCTGTTCATTCATTCTGTGGAAAAAGCAAGGCTAAAATGTCATAGCTAGGGGAACTGTCATGTGCTAAACAGTGGAGTGACATTTGATGGATCATATTAGTGATCATAATTAGAGCTGTCATCATATATTTAACTCTTCCACCTCACTAAAAATATCTATAATTAGCCACAACCCTGATAAGATCTTTCATACAGGTGATTTTCTGCAGCCTGTAAATAGAGTGAAGAGGAAGAGCAGAAGTCTTGTTTCCTGTCAAAAGACTTAAATTATAAAATGCCAAAAGGCTGTTAGGGATGACAAAAACTATTACGTATTGAGGTTTTAAAAATTAAACCTTCTATATAGAATAACAACATTTTCCACAAAAAAGTAAAGGGTGTGACTCTTCTACAGCTTCTACGGCTTATACTGTATCCTATACAAAGTCCTGGAAAGTATTATTTAATAATACAGAACAATCATAGGCATAAACAGTGAAAGTCATCTTCGCACATCATAGTTCTTTATCCATATGTATATCATAAATGTTTCATAATTTGTTATTTCAATTTGATAACTTGTTTACATGTATAATAAAACATCATGTTTTGTAGTAAAATTATGCTCCAAAAAGGTCCAGTGTGCTCAGTTGTACAATCAATATTTGATTTGAAATTAGAGTACATATATTAAGTAACGTAAAGTAAAGCACACACACACGCATGCACACACACACACACACGCACACACACATGCATACACACACACATACACACACACACACACACACCAGTGCTTAGATAAATGCATTTAGTTCCTCCAAGTTCATCAAACCCTAATGTAAACACTTATGTTTGGAAGTGTGTACATGGAGTATGTTTCATTTTTGGTTATTCAGGTTTTCACCAGTCTGAACATTTACATCCCCCCAGCCTGTTCGAAAAACAAACCACACACACTCTGAACAAATACAAAACATCTCAAAAGATTTCCTCACTTGTGGACGCACTTATATATGCACACTTCCTCACTGGTGAGATCAGAGGCTTCTGGCACAAACAGGAAGCTAATATAATCTAATATCAGAGCCTGTTTGAGTTGCACACATCATCTCCTCTGGCCACACTTACTGTGAAATCCTCATGAGCTTCGTACTGACTGTATGTTTATTTTACTGACACAACCATCGGGGAATGAGCAGCCATGACCAAACTTATGGCTGGCGCTGATGTGAGCGTACAGAGTTGAATCATGTTGCAGTGACTCCCCGGCTATGACACACAGCGCATAAAATATCAGTCACAGAAACGCTCTGTTTGCTGTAAAGCTTATGGTGACACAAGCGCACATATTTTCAGACACACTGTACACATACAAAACAAGTTCAGTCAGTGTGGAACACGCTGGCAGAATAAAGACAAACTGAAGATTACTTAATGTGTGCAAACAGCCCTGGTTCAACATGTGCACTCAGATACAGTATATGTGCACTAATCAAAGCTTTCTCTCAAGCATTTCCCAAGCCATAAACTTTATTTGAGAAAGAGAATCTGGAACAGTTTCAAGTCATTTGCAATAAAAACTTTTAAAATTATTTTCAGCAACCACTAGTATGTGGGTTTTCAGTTATTCATTTATGAGTTATAGCTGTGGGTGGAGAAACCAGGTGATAAGGTACAGGTTCATACAGGTTGTTTTGCATATATAGCTGAGTATTCACAGTTCAGTGTCTGTCATTGTTGCTTGGGGGTATTTGTGTTGTCTGCTCCATGTACCCTCTGCAGACTTGTCCTTTTGCAACTACAGTATGTGGACGATTCAGGATTTTGTGACTTTTTAGCTGTTTTACTCAGGAATGATAGAGTCACTGCTGTGCTTCCTCTGTACTTTGTGCTTTTGTTTTGAAGAACTTCACACATTAATACAAAGTTCAAGTTACAAGGTTTAGTTGGTTCACTCTTCAGTTGCAGAATATCTGTAAGAGATTGAGTTAGAAGTGTGTTTTTCAGTTATAGAAGCTTTCATTTGAAAACATGAATTAGAAGTCAAACAGTGTCAGCCGCTGGATAGTGAATAGCCGCTAATTAAAAACAGAATACAGAATATCCAGATATTTTTCTCAGTGGACTGAAAGTGTCAAGGCTTCATGCAGCAGATTTAAATTATGAGAAAAACAGGAATCAAGCTGCATTAAAAGTTATGTCGACGGAAGAGTTGGAAGAGTCATAAGTCAATATGAAGTCAGTTATTTTGGTTTATATCTCACATGTACAGACATGTGGATCTTTGAGTTTAATGAGGAATATTTAACAAAATGTCTGTAAAGTTACACTTGGATGTCTGCATCTACCTCCTGTTTGATATTAACTTGAGTGTTATGTAGTCTTGTGTAATCTGATTTGCTATAAATATGAAACATGATTTTGCTCATATTATTTCTTCTACGGTTCTGTATTATTATATCAATTCATTCTTCGTAATGTAGAGCACTTGTACCATTAGCCACCATTAGTTTTGTTGTTATTACTTGCAACTCGTAGTTTCTGTATTATAATACAAACAAGATATATAAGAAATATGTACAGCAATAAAAACAAGTATTTCGGGAGCAAAACAGCCTGTACAAACCAAAGTAGCCATTATTTAGTGCCTGTGCATGAATTTTTTTTGGTGTGTAATAATAGGTTTCATCACCATGTCAAATGTTTCATATTGCTTGGAGTTTCTTTTTGCCATATAGGAACACAGGTCACACCACAAACTGAATTTACGCTGTAGAAACCATTTTAATTTGGTTTATTTTTCATACCGTGTACATATTTCCTGTATTTTCTTGTTGGATCTGAAGAAAAAGGACTGAGAAATTAATGTGCACGCTCATTAAAAACCTGCAAAAAGAAGAAATCTAAAGGTGGTGTAAGGCTTTTGCATCGTTCTACAATTCTCAATAAATTCAGGAGAACAGACTAATGACTGTGCTTCTGATACGCTGACTCATTTTAGTGTGATTGTAACCAAACAATGGTTAACCTTATTAAAACACATTTACACTTTGGTCTTGCAGTACCTTTTTTTTCTCCTCAGCAGCTCGTTTTATTGGCATCCAAAAGTAATTCCTTTTTTTGTGCAGGAGGAAATGATGCCACCTTAACTGCCTGCCTGTGATGATATTATAAATCTGTCACAAGACTAAAAAGCTGGAAGATGGAAAAACAAAATAGCATGATTGAGATGAGAATTCTTTTTTTGTTGTTTTGTTTCTCTCGTTTTCCTTCTTGTAATTAGTGCTACTTCTTTGTAGTGTAATGAGTGATACAACATCCACAAAATGCACCCACAAAATGTACCTAATGGTGGTGATTTGCCTTGATCAGCTTTCTCTCTGCCAAGTAAAATACACCCGCAGCACTGAATTGGAAACCCATTATTCTCTTCGGCATACACAGTGATTTAATGGCACCCTACCAACGTTTTACAACTTTTATCTCTATAACCTCTTCATTATTTTGCAGACAACTCTCTCTCTCTCTCTCTCTCTCTCTCTCTCTCTCTCTCTCTCTCTCTGAGTTGTGGTAGGCGGGTTTTCCGCCAGCAGGGTTTGGTTGATTCTCTATTGATTTGTTGGTGGGGCAGAGGGGGAGGAGGAGAAAGTGAAAGGGGAGGAGTAGAGGAGAAACCCCGGCCTGGTGAGGGAGAGAGATGTGATTGTGCGTGTTTGGGACGAGAGAAGGGAGCGCAGAGTGATCATAATCAAGGCAAAAGTCCGACGCACACTTATATCACGTGGGGTGTGGATTTGTACTGAGAAAGTGTCGCTGGAGTGACTTCTGGTTATACTTTGTTTTCCTCCTCTCTTTGCCTTTCCACCCCTCCTCCGCCCTGCATTCCGCGGAGCAGCTGTGTTTTCATGCCCCTGCGCACCCGAGGACGAGAGGAAGGAGAGAAGAGTGAGGAAGAAGAGGCAGAAGAAGAAGAACAAGAAGAAGAAGAAGAAGTGAGAAGGCCTGGACACCACCCGTCCTCGCCCTTTGGAGGTCTGTCCACTCTCCCCTCCTGGCCCTGCATGGACAGGGATGGGGAGAGCCGGATGCTGTTGCCGCGGGGCTGAGCGCCTCGCCTCCCCGTCTTCGGTGCGCCGCTTCCGGCCACTGCTGCTGCTGATCATCGCTCTCTGCTGCGGTGCACACATAGGTAAGTAACTCCACTCCTACACTGCAATAACAACACGGCTCTCGGGCATTGTTGCTACTAATTTGTAATTGTTCACACTCTATTATCCACTTTGCTGTTATCAGCTGAATAAGTAGTCTACCTGCAGGTTAATGTTTCTTTTGGGTCTGTTGCGTGTGCCAGTGATCAGAGGTACTTTACTTGTTATTAAGCGTTTATAATCTTTGTTTTGCCGATTCGTGTGTTGGGCCTGATAATGGCCCTCACTCCAGCGGCAGTGCAGCAGTCTGAGCACGGATCGAGTTTCTCCTCCTCTCCTGGGCCGTCATTCTCCTGTCTGCCCCTTAATGGCTCATGGAGGTGGGGAGGAGAAGGAAGGAGAGGCTGACTACCTCCCCTCGTATCCATATATTACATTAAATTAAAGAAAATAAAGATTTACTTGATTTCTCTTTGTATGTGTAAACTTCAGGATCATTTTAGTGCTGTGCAAATCCAAACCAACCTATTATACAGCAGAGTTTATATTAACTGCTGTGATACAAATCAGCCATAGCCTATGATGATAAATTAGTGATTGAGGTCAAATAAGGTAGACTCAAGCATGGAGAAGTGCTTTTCTTTCAGTTTAATATTACATGATTAGCAGGTTACATATCAAAAGTAACATTTTTTATATTATAGTTTTTGTTTGTATTCTGATGGTTCAATAAGAGCAGAAAATCATATATTTGCCATTTTCTTGTCTGCTGAAACAGCAGTCAGCCGACCTTAACTGAAATCCAAAAGTTAATAAGGTGTTTTTGAAGATTATTGACACTGAAAAGTAATTTCTTTAAAGGCTGCTCTTTTGTGGTTGTTTTGAGGTCACGGCTTGTTGACATTTCATTTCCATATTGCTGTTTTTGCTTTGAATTCATTTGGTAAAGTCATGTAAATTCAATTTTTGTTTTGAACGAAATACAGGATGGATTTTTTTTTCGCCCCCTTGGTTGTGTGTTGTTGTGTGTGCAGGGGGTCGCCTGTTGTGGCGGCTGTCTGTTGAGGAGTCACACCTCCCGTAATTAGTTTAACACAGCTCAGGCAGCAGGACAAAACCGCCTCTGCGCTCAGCCTGGTGGGAACAGAAAGACCCACTTCACATTAAAGACCCACTTGGCACCTTCTGGTTCATGTGTGTCACCTGGAAAAAATGTGTATTATTTAGTTTTTTTAGTCAGAATAAATTTTTCTTATAAACTTGACCATCTGTCAGCTCCTTGTGTCTGTTGATAGAAGAAAGCAGGAGGAATGTTTGAATTGTTGACTGCTGTTCACACTTCAGCATGTGGAGACAGAAAAAGAAGCTGCATCTGCACCGAGGTTCTGTAAAGCTCTGCATGTCTATGCTTAGAGAGCTGTTTGTGTGATTTGAGCTCAATGTGTGAGAGAGTGCACAACAAGATGATCAATAAGCACTTCACAGCCAGTCTCTCGGTTGAGAGATGATCCCAGTAGATCCTGTTCTGATCTCCTGAGATCAGAGGAGTTGTAGGTTGCTGAATAGGGAGACAAAGAACTGCCGGGCGAGCAAAACCAAGCTTCTGGATCTTTTGACCTTTGTCTGATATTAAAGAAGGTGCCTCAGGAACACCATAAGGGGAGCTGAGCCAGAGAGATGACCAGAGGGTGAGGAGACCAGCCAGGGAATGTGACCACAGAGACCTGAAGAGGGCTGAAGGCTGAAATCAGGAGGAAAATGATTACACACACTCACACACACACACACACACACACACACACACACACACACACACACACACACACACACACACACACAC
>JAQQZY010000029.1:37771792-37789201 GCA_030068375.1 Ostorhinchus rueppellii | reverse complement strand
TATTTATTTATTTATTTATTTATTTATTTATTTATTTATTTATTTATTTATTTATTTATTTATTTATTTATTTTTTGTCTGTTTTTTCTCTGGTATGACAAATATAATACTGGAAATACAAGCACATTCTGCTATCACTGCACAGTGACTACTTTTACCTTTCATACTTTAGGTACATTTTGCAGAATTAGGACTGTAAAACCTTCACTTGTGTGGAAGTGTGTGCTATTTTTACCTGGTTCTGGCTCCTGTCCTGGTCCTGCTCTTGCTCCTGACCCTGATCATGGTTCTGGTCCTGGCCCTGATTCTAGCTCTAGTTCTGGCCCTTCTCCTAGTTCTTGTCTTACTCCTTGCCCTGGTCCTGGTCTTGCTCCTTGTCCTAATCCTGCTCCTGGTTCTCATCTTAGACCCGGATGTAGTTGTGGTCCTGGTCTTAGTCCTTACTCTGAATCTTTCACTGGTCCTGCTCTTAGTCTTGGTCCTGGCTCTGGTCCTGGTCTTAGTCCTGGTCTGGTCCTGCTTCCACTCCTAGTTCTAATTCTAGACCTAGACCTGGTCCTGCTCCTGGTTCTTGTTCTAAACCTGGTCCTAGTCCTGGTCCTACTTCTAGACTTGGTCAAGGTTCTAGTTCTAGACCTGGCCCTAGCCCTGGTCCTGGTTCTAGTTCTAGACCTGGTCCTAGTCCTAGTCCTAATCCTAGGTCTAGACCTGATCCTAGTCCTAGTCCTGGCTATGGATGTGGAAATGACAGGTATGTCGTGACGTCAGCAGCCCCTTCCTGGAATCCAACATGGCGGCTGCCATGGAGCTGAGATGCTGGGGAGGAGACTGGGGTCTGCCCTCCGTCCACACGGAGTCCCTCATTGTTCTGGTAACACTCTCTCCTGTTCCACAAAACCCGGACTTTACAGTCTGACCTTCTTTTTCTTTAGACGACAGGTTTCTTGCTCTGCGGTTTCTCTGCGTATCTTTGGTTAGCTTCGTGCTAACTGACCCACTGCAGTCAGTTTGTTTGCACCGGACGTCGATGACAGAAAATAACATTATTCGTAAAATAATTCAGCTTCATGTCTGCCGAGTACCGCTGCTCGAAATTTTGGTCTTAAATCCGTGTGTCGGTGTGTGTCATAGTAACAGTCAACAAACATACTCCTTCAAGGTCAGCTTGTTTAGAGTCCGTTATTGATTGTTGTAGTTTTTCTTCCTGTTTCATTGGACAGGCTTTAACCAGTGGGTGTAGCAGGTGTAGTAAAAAATACAATGTCAGAGTTTGTTTGATGAATTCTTTGCGGGATGTTCATTATGTTTTCTTACTGCCAGTATTCATGCAGTTGCCACTCTTGCCACAGGGTGACACTTCGGCTTATTTTTCTCTCAATATGACAGATGTTTCATTCTAAACCATAGACTCTTTTATATTAAGTAGGGATTAAAAAGAACAGATATGAGTGAAAGAACATCTCTGTTGGTTTTTGGGCAGTGTAAAATCAGTATTGCTTCTTGAATCAGACCTTCACATCTGTGATCTGAAGTGAGGGAGATCTAATCCATCTACAGACTTTGATGTTGAATGCAGATGTTGTTGTCTTTTTTGTGTAATTTGTCCTGATTGCACTGTTTTTTCTTGTTAAGGCATATTCCAAGTTTTCAGGAGCACAAGTCACAGTTTCTCCCATAGACTGGACCTGGAAAACTCTTACCGGTGAGCTACAGTGTTCGGTTTTTAATATTTTAGTTGGTAATCTATAATGATTACTGGAATAGGCATATGTCTTTATCTCTGATATGAAATTTGCTGAAAATATGCGCATAGTACTGAAACATACACACAAAATAAAACAAAATTTAAAAATCAGAACTAAACAACTTCTTCAGGTAAAGTCAGTGTTTAGTGTGACCTCCATGTAGATGTGGGCTTTCTAAAATGATCTTGTGTTTTCTTACACATGCATTTCTCAGTCTTTGTAGTATTATATGCCCAAGTGGAACGTAAAGTAAATATGTAAACATAATTGAAAACAAAAGTGCATTTCATACTTTTTTTGTTTTTTTGTGTTTATTTCAATACTGTGCACATATTTCTTGTTAGATGTAAAGATACATGGTGGTTACAATACTGCAACAACAACAAAGCTAAAGGCTGTCTAAGACTTGCACAGTGCTGCATATATATTTCATTAAATGAGTTTTTAATACAAGTATAGGCATGGTAAAATAAATGAATGTATCTAATACCACTGAAAATGATATGTATGTTTTCTTGCATTTGATTGTTTTTTAAAAGATGTGAAACATGATGCTAAACTCCAATATGTTTTCATGTTAGATGTGTTAGGCAGTTACAATCCTAATCCTTCTCCTTAAATCCTGTAGCAACAGTCCCAGAGTTGGTTTGTGGAGAAGCTGCAGTTAAAGATCCCAATCAGATTCTCAACTTCCTGAGAAAACAGGTGAGAGTGGATGCTCAGTCTGACCCCCTCTTATGCATGATATCCCTTTTCTCAAACCTGTTATGGAGTTTAATATTTATGATGTTCCTTCAGAGGTTTAATGCCGACTACGAGCTCACAGCAAGACAAGGTGCAGACACGATGGCATACATTGCTTTGCTTGAAGAGAAGTTGCGACCAGCTTTGGTAAAACACTGTCATTTGTTTGTTTTTGGAAAAATACTAACATGTGAGAACTCTTCATGTTTAAAGGAAGGTTTTTTGTGTCACAGTTGCATACCTTCTGGGTAGATGCAGAAAACTATGCCAACCTGACACGACCGTGGTTTGCCTCGCGTTCGCCCTTTCCACTCAACTTCGTAGTCCCGAGTCGCCATGCCAACATCGCCCTCTCCAGGATCCTGCTGACAAAAGGAGAGTCGCCGCTACACAGAATCACTGAAGTTGAGGGAAAGGTAGATATTTGTCAAAACAAATGAGAAAAATGGTGTATTATACTGCATTTCTAAGGCAGAGAATTCCAAAACACTTAGTATGCTCTAATTTGCATTTGTATTTTAGTAAACACCCTCCATCAGAGCTTTGTAGGAAGATCAGTTCAGTAGTAAACCAAAGAGCAGAGTTGACAACAGAGCTGATTATTGGTTAGGCTCAATTATTTGGGAGCAAATCACTTTTGTTATCACCTGGTTCTATTGAAACAAGGCGACCGTAAGTACTGTGTATAGATGTCAGTCGATCATCCTTGAACCAATGTGTTTTTTGCCATTTTTTGTGGAATAGTAGACATTAGGAGTAGCCCTCTCCTGAAACTTAAGGAAGTGCAACCATCAATTCTTCTAATTTTTATAAATATTGAAGTGTGTCTTTTAGTCACATGTTAATGTGCTAGTTATTTTCCTTTTAATTGTGATAGTTTGTAGGTGTCTGTTCATTAGTTGTGAACTGTTCTCTGTCTATGTGTCAGATCTACAGTGATGCTAAAGAGTGCCTTAATCTCCTGTCCTACAGACTGGGAACAGCAAACTATTTCTTCGGCAACTCGTAAGTTCTTATAAGTTTGCTGACAGAAATACTTGCTCATATAAACAATGCCACTGAATGTCTGTGACTGACTTGTTGAAAACTTTTCAAAAATACATTTATTTGATAAGGTTATAACAACTTGGCACCATAGCTAACATGATGATCACAGAAAAAGAATAAATATTACATCTTTTACAAATACTGTTTGAAGATTTTAGTTTTATAAAAATTGGTAAGTTGGTTTCAAGATATCCAGTTTATTATGTTTGACTTGTAGAGAACAGGTCATTTAAAGCATGTATGAAAATCTGAATCTGTGTATCCGTGACTACAGGCCGACCAGTCTGGATGCCTTTGTGTTTGGTTTTGTGGCTCCTCTCCATAAAGCCAGTCTTCCCAGCAGCCCTCTGCAGAGCCACCTCAGTCAGCTCGACAACCTCACAAGCTTCTGTGACAACATCCTGGCACTGTACTTCAGCTCCAACCACCCATGTAAGAAATGACCACTCCTTTTAACATTTAGCTTGCATAATCTAATCACAGACTTGCATGGGAAATGTCACGCAAAGCAACGTCATGAACATGTTTCTCCTCTTACCTTCCAATGTACGGTCGCAGAAAAAATTATTAGACCATCAAAAGTCATCAAAAGCAATGGTTATGCAATCAAGTCCTAACTCCTGTGTGTATCATGCAACTAAAACAGACAGAAAAGAAAACATGGAATGTCAAAAAGCACTGTTTTTGTCAGTACAGTGTCATAGATATTGATGTAAGAACTTAAGTGATTTTGTTTATTATCAAGAAAACAGAAAATGGATAGATATCAGCTCTGAAATTAAACTATTATGAGATATTGTTGTAGTTATCATTATATATGTCCAAACTAATGTACTTTTAGTTGTACCAGGCATTAAAATTAACAAGAAATTGAAGAAAACAAGGGTGGTCTAATAATTTTTTCCACGACTGTATACTTGGTCTTGGTTTCTGCATTCATGTGGGTGCTTTATGGTCTAAGTCTGCTCCCATTTCCCTGATTCTCAGCTCTCTCCATCTTCTTCTGTCGGTGTCTGCTTCATCTTTCTCCAGGTCCTCCACCACCTCTTCAGGAAAAAAAGGATGCCAACCTCCAGAAACTAACTCAGCTTGTAAATAAAGAGTCCAACTTAATAGAGAAGGTGCTTCTGCTTTGCTTTTCTCTTGTTTGCATGGGTTCACATTTGCACTTGGCAGGTATAGCTGTACTTTTTCCCAGATATATGCTGAACATCTGATCTGTGGAGTCATCTAAAACTGTACTTTTTTTTTACTGCAGATGGACGATAACCTTCGCAGCAGCAGCCCTCAGCACAAACCACACAGACCAGAACCCAAACCCAGTCTGGCCAGTGAGAAAAACTCCACACCTGCATAATTTCCAGATACTCAAACAAGAAAAAACTGTCTATGAAAGGTGCAAATCTTAATCCCACTCAACTCGGTAAAAAAAAACAAACATCAGGTTTAACTTGAAGGGAAAATAACTTTATTAATGAAAGTATGACTATACAATTATAGGACATAATAATATAGTCACGTAACATTTAATTAAAAGTCTACGTCAAAATAATGATGATAGATTTCAAAGATGTTCGTATAAAGATGGAAAAATGCATGTGTGAGCTTGTCGAATAAGTTGAGTGCATGTATGTGGTTAAAGATGGAATGCTATGAAGTGGTGCACGTTGAGAAGGGACACGGAAAGTTAAAATGGAAGCCAAAGGAAATGAAAAGTCCAGCAGTGAAAACAAGTGGCACCTCTGAGTCGAGCACATGCTCATTTTCTTTCAACTTTTATCTCATTGTACATTTCTCAACAGATTCCATGTTTTTTTGTTGTTTTGTTTTTCTGTAGCGCTCAGTATCACTATATTAGAAGCATCATGAACACAGACCTGAGTTAAAGACACCTTCATCCTTAAAGGAAAACAGTGTTTAAGTGTGAGAGTATCGCAGCGAGATTATCTGTATAATTAAATTTGTATCAAGCACTGTTTCAGATCCTTTGTTACCATTCTGAGCACTAATCTTTCCTAACATCACTGTAAATATTTCCTGTAAATTCTAGTAACATTTGGATTAGTATAATGTACAGTACAAATGCACTAAAGGCTGTAGGAGAACTAGTCATTATTTTATTTTTGCTCTTCACCTGCTTTGTAAAGCTTGTATAGTTGTAAATAGCTTTATGGCTATAATTAATGCAATCACTCTACAGATGGTTTTATTAAATAAGGTTGAACAGTTCACAATCATTGCTAGACAATAGAATTAAAGAGAGGGCCTTATATTTTAAACATTAATGCTAAATATTTGGGATTCATTTGTGTGTGAGAGATTTTTCCGAGTATCAGAAAAACATCTCTTCAGCCTTTTTCTTTGTTGTGTAACCTCTGTGACATCGATCCACTCACTTCTGTTTTTGCCTGTTTCTATTTCCGTTGTTTGCTGTGCCTGTTTTAATACTGACCTTGTCTAAACCCAAGTGTCCCTTTTGAGTTGCTGCTTTTTGTGTGTGTAACTTTCACAGTCTGAATGAACCAGAACTGTGAAAGAAAATGTCTACTCCTCATCTTTCAATGACCTTTTCCCGAACATCCTCACTGCTCAGAAATTACCGGACCATCAGTGTGACTCTTTCCCGTTTGAAGCGCTCATACTTCTAAAGAGAAAAATTATTACATTCCCTTTAAAGCACCATGAGAGCGTGTGCCGTCAGTGAAATGAGACAACAAACAGGCTACTGAGGACCATCGGGTTGCGGTGTGCCTTCATGAACGCTAATGTCTTTGTTAGTACCATTATCCAAACACTAACAATGTACTTTATAATTTTGATATTTCCTTATAAATGATACCTGTCATTGCTGTTACTGTTCATACTGTGGATAGTTGGTGACAACTGTCTTTTACCATTGCAATAAATAATTCAACTATGCCTCTTGTCATTTTTCAAAAAATATATTTACATAAGCCATTGAGTTGTTAACTGAGGTATAATTCATTTCATTTTATTCTTTTTCATTCATTGTAAAATAAAAAACAATAGAAATACAAATGTTCTCCGTACTAGAATGAAAGGAAGCAGAAAGAAGAGTAGTCTTATTTTATCTGCTCCTATATCCCCAGAAATCAATTTACAAAGAATGACTTAAAAAGCAACAACATAAATGACAACAAAAAAACATATATAATATAATATGATAAAATAAAACAGCTGCCGGCCACACAGACAGTCATACTATTTTACTTCTCAGCTACCATTAAATGAATTCTATTCGCAACAACAAAATTAATATGACAACATAACTAACAAATTTCATTATGTTTCTTTAACTAGCTTTAATTAGTCTTTTAAATGTGATGTTTGATGTAGTTTCTTTGTTCAGATGGTTCTATAAACTGATTCCTTTTACAGAAACAGTTTAGTCCTGAACCTTTGTTTTTGTTTTTTTTTTAAAGATCTGTGTTCCTTTTAAGTTATACTTGCTTTCTCTTTTTCCAAATCTTTTCTGGATGTTAAATGGCAATGTTTTTGTGAGCTTTCAGCATAATTTGCACCACTGACAGGAGAAGTTGCAATAATGCTGATTATTTATATATAAGACCAATGTAATGAACTGAGTGATTTTGACCAGGTCCATGTTTTAACAGATGACTGGGTCAGAGCAGCTCCACAACTGCAGGTCTAGTTCTGTGTTCCTCTACTGCAGTGGTTAATACAGACTAAAGTAGGACATCCCAATTTCAGGACCGTTGATCATTTGTGGAAGGTGTTGGACAAATAAAAATGGTCCATGGAGGTCTACTTCCAGGTCTTCAGGGATCTGCTACTAATGTCTTAGTCCAGATACCACTGCGCACCTTCAGGGGTCTGCTGGAGTCCCATCGATGCTCAGCTGGCTGAGATCCAGGTGTTGCTCTTTAGTTACTTTTGGTAGATATTACCCACTTTACTCTGGGAATGAACAACAGGATGTGAAGATGCTCTGACCCAGTGATTTGACTTTCACAATCTCACAAATGTCAAAGTTACTCAGATCTCTGCTCCTGCATATTTTTGCTGTTTCTGTTGAGATAATCAAAATGAATCCTATGAAATTGGTTGTGATGTTACGGCTGATTGGTGTATATTAAAGAGTTAAAAGCCTCTTATTTCCATTTAGTGCAGTGCAGTGAGGGGTGTTACTGGAGTAATTTATTTTTCCAGTAATTATTACAGATAGTTTCATCCTTTCCCATGACGCCTGCCTCTCTGATTGTGTTTTAGGACATAAAGATGTTGGGAGGACAGAGAGCTCTTTGTTTAGTTTTGGCCTCAGACATGGAAAAGCAATGAAACTGAGAGGAAAAGATGCAGAGTTGTCATTAGATATTGTCCAGGTCATCTGGCGTGTGACAGACTCCTGCTGAGGCTTCTCCTGGTTGATTACTCAGACTAGTACATGCAGAAACAAAAATTAAACAGAACACGTGTCTGCAGTCAAGTATGCTTTGTTTTTTATTTGTTTTATCAATAAACAGACAATACAACACAACATACAAACAAATAAACATTCTCAGTGGTTGAATACAAGCTATTTAAATCACAGACAGCAGTAACTGAGTGTTGTTTTGTTTATAGTCCAGCCATTTTCTCCAGAACTTCATGAGGACATGTTCCTTGAGTCGTAGGTAGTAAGTCAGTCTTTCCATGGAATAGATTTCTTCTATTACACTGGTCTACAAGTAAAATGCTTTCAGAATAAAAGTCCTTCAACTTTACCAAATTTGAGTCATAAATAAAGAAAAATTCAGTCCAAAGTCCTAGTTGGTTGTAGTTTCTCAGATACAGTTTTAGGCCAAAATGTGAAATTCTGACAATTAATGAGAGAATGGGTTTGATTTCAAAGGACAGTTTGTGTCAGAGTCACCACATCTACCTCTAAACAGCGTCTCCACATTACAATACAGTCACTTTTCTGGTTCTTTCTAGTGGAACATTTATAAAACCATTGTATAAATGTACACAAACTAACATATATGTGGAATAACACACCATCATATATACTGAAAACATGAGCTAACCAGCACTTGGTAATTTTTTCCGATTCATCTTATTAAACTATGTAAGATTTTGCACATTTAATGTCTGAAGCAGATGTTTTCTAAGAAATTGTAGAGCAGTGTTATAGTTAGACACTGATCCACACGGGGTACATCCGTTTTGAGCCATTTCACATTTTGGGATTTTACAATGTGATTATCTCACTATAATTGTTTTTGTAGTTGTGAAAAGTATCTATATTGCTTAGTTTTGATTGAATTCTCCTTGTGACCCTTTCAGTTACATGAGTGAATACAGTTTCGATTTGACCAAGGTAGTGTACTTCTACTTTCTGTTGTGTGAAAAGGGAAGCTCTCTTAAGTTTAGATACAATAATGGACTGCATTTCCTGGAATGAAACTGTTCCACTAGTAATCATGAACCGTCCCACAGCTGAAGAAACTCAGAGGAAACCCACTCTCAAGTTTACCATCCTGCAGGTCATGTGGAAAGCAGGACGTTTCCCAGATCATCAGCACATGTTTGCCCCACAATCCTCTTCTTCCTCTCCCTCCCTTTCTCTTTCCTTATAAATGGGGAAAGGTGTCAGAAATGAGGAGAAAAAGAACTAGTGCCTGGAAATATGTGACATAATAGGTGGGAAATGACAGAAATGTCATGTCCTCTGGAAAACCATGTAACTGTGACATGAGGGTGTGTAGCTCAGAAAGTCTACAGCAGCCAAGACGAACAGAAAATGTGTTTTTACTGGAATAGTGTCATTCTGGCCAGACTGAAATGTGTGCGCTGCGATTTACAGAAAATGTAATAGACTAAAGAGAAGAGGTGTACTGTGTGGTGATTTTTAAGGAAAACAAAAGTAATATGACCTTAATTTATTATCAGGGCTGATTTAGTTTAGCATCAGTAGTTACAGAATGTGTTGAAATCTGCATCTAAAGAGTACAAGTGATGTCAGATCTCAGGTCATTATTTCCCTGATGTTGTTATTGTCTTCATCTTCAGGTGCAAACAGTTACTGGAAAAGCATTTGTAAAGTCAAGTAACATGTGTATTGATGGAGTACTGAGGCCCTCTGGTGGTAACAGAACTTTTAAAAATGACGCCATACAAACAGACTTATTGTGCAAATGAAAATGTCATTCATTCATTGTGTTCATTCAGCAAAAACATGAAACTCCGTTTACATGACAGGAAAACAAAACAGTTCATCTGCATTTACTGTAGTTCACATCCATAACAAAATATAGAACGGAATACATCTGTTTACAAAGGGTTATTTACACAAATTCACATTATGAAACAGTTTACAAAGTGCTGTAGTGTGGTGTGTGAAACTATAAATTAATTGTGTAAAGTTTGGGTTAACAGAAGACTTTTGCCAAAAGATACAATTTATATTTGAGGATTAAATACAGAAACAATAAATCACAGAATGATTATAAAATAGTACAAAGTTTGTCACATTAGTGTATTAATTATTATAAAATACTCCACAATATCTCAATTCTGCAAAAAAAAAACAAAAAGAAAAACAAAATGAAGGCTGTCAATCTCAATCCTGTTATAATGAAACAAATCATTCAATTGCAATTCCCCTGTTTTTAAAATTTACAAGATTTTTATTTATTTTTTTTAATTTCTGAATCTTTTTTTCTGACTAATTTTGAATTAATGTTAAACTGAAAACGTTTTAATGGAACACTACACTGATCAAGTTTCACTAAAAACACAAACCCTTCAATGAGGCGCTTTTTAGAAGAATGGGAATAGACCACATCATCTGCTTTTTGGGTCCTCTCTTATCTGAATGAAGAACTCAACAGTGGTCATTTTACATGTTATACAAACACAGGATTCTATTGAACAGAAGTCCAATATGAGCTGTAAACACTTCTTTATGTGAGGCAGTGGAAGAGGAGCTAGCTGTCCTTGGTGAACTGTGGCACCTCCTGCACCATGCAGACCTCCAAACTGCCCGGCATCTCCAGAGCCAGAGCAGGGTGACAGGGCTGGGTGAAGCACTGGTTGAAGGAACCTAACAACTGACCGCTCTGGGCGTTGTAGAAAGACAGACGACTGAGCTGATAATCCAGGAGAACCCCCACCCGTTCAGGTACCTCGATGACGAACAAACTGGACTGAGCTTCACCGTGGAGCAGCTGGTACCTACAACTGGAAACACAGAGGATTAACATCAAAACCATCACTGGATGTTTCTTATAAACGCTGAGACTCGTGTACATACCCTGATGGTGCAGGGACACACTGCAGACACCAGGACAGGCTGCTTTCACCCAGTGGTCTGTCTCTGTCGGCTGTGCTGTAAGACACACCGAGCCTGTACGCCGTGCTCCCTGACACGATGGTCTCCCAGTAATACTGTCCATTAACCGGCAACAGCTCACCCAGGATGGATGGACATCTGGAAAAACGCACAGACTAAGGTCCAGCTCCTCTCAAAGCTTTAACCTGTTGATCTGTGGATGTTGGTTCATTTATTTTGTATACATATTTTGCTGATTATGACATAGTTGAACTATTTCTACAGAAAAAAACAGAGGATCATCACAATCATCTTTAAGACAAAGCTCTGTCTCTTTAACCCTTCAAGTCCTAAACAGTCCAACCAAAAGCATCTACTGATCGAAAATATTAATACGTCTTGAGCCACTAATCCTGTCAGTATGTAAATAATTCAGATAAAATACAGGTTTTCCCCTTTTCTAGTGCCATCAGATTTAACCCATTTGGACACTCACAGGCCCTGTAGTCAATATGGAAACACAATCATTTTCTATAACATTCATTCACCAGTAAAACCCACGTAGTTTGACAAGTCAGTGTTTGTAGACACCGTGATAGAAATTACAGGAAAAAAAAAATTCTCTAGTTTTGTCTGTTTTAACCCATAAAGACCCAAACATCCACAGACAACCAAAAGCATCTACTGATTTAAAATGTCTAATAAATGTTGCTCCACTAATCCTATTAATACATGTAAATAACTGGTGTAAAATACAGTTTGTCATATTTTTACGCTCATCAGATATGACCCATTTGGACGTTCAGAGGATCCATAGTTACCGTGGAAACACCGTCATCTTCTACAACATTGATTCACCAGTAAAACCCATGGAACTGGATCGATGACAGTGGATGGAAAGACTTGTTTTATGCTCAGTTAAAGATATATCTGTTGGAAAAGTCACTTTTTCTTCAGTTTTCTCTGTTTTAATATAATAATCTTTTAATTTTCATGATCATCATCTAAATTAAATATAATAATCTATAGGGGAATACATTATTTACAGTGAAAAGTACAACAAAATACAGAGGGTAATATTATAATAAATGGTGATAAATCACTTAGGAACATTTAGAGACAAAAATTCATTTGGGAATGGCCATGAAAGTAGCACTGGGCCTTTATGGGTTGATACAATAAACGTTTGAGTTTCCTCTGAGCTTTTATGAACATCTCCATGATCAGTAAGTTAAAAATAAGAAAAGATGTGATTTTCATTGTAGAATACAAATCACAGAGTGTAATATTTTAATAAATGATGAGAAATCACTTAGCAAAGATTAAATGCATAGAACATTCATTTTGAAGTTGCCACAAAAATCGTTCTGGCTCTTTAAGGGTTAAGCGAAACAGGCTGAGGATAAACAATAAGCATGTACTGAACTGAGGAACTTTTTCAAATGAGCAAAAACAAAAATGACCATATTACGGATGTTTCATATTAGGTTGCAAGACTTTTCACAGATTTCACTGCTAAGATACTGAACTTTGACTTATGAGAACAGGAAATCTAGTGTTCACCAGTTCAGCCTTTGACATCAACAATAACATATTCTGGGATCATGTAGATGATGTTTTAACAACAAGAATTCAACTATTATCTAGGTAGTGTTCTAGTATGGTTGTAGGGGAGTTTTAATGGTCTCAGCAGGATCTGAGGGATGTTAAACCTACGGTTTGTCCGTGGATGGTGTGTTTTCATATGTGTCCTGTTGATAGTGCAGGGTGGTCTGGTCCACTGACAGCTCCAAAGCAGGATGAGCTGAAGCTTTCAGCAGGTGGAATCTCGTTCCTTCAAACAACAACAATAATAGAAAAATATTGTTAACAAACACATGAATTCATGTATTTAGATCTATTTTAAGTTTTTACCTTTTGTGGAAATGAGTGCTGCTTCGCTCTGCTCACTGGCTCCAGCTTCATTCACAGCTTTAATGTAGAACAGATAGTTCTCATTTGGCTGGAGGAGAACTCTCTGTTCCAGAGTTTTGATACCTGAGATGGATCTGACAGAAACATAGGGACACAAACAGTCAGTACATAACATTTAAAATGTGAGATACAAATTACAAAAGTCTGTCATATTAAGATTAATACGTTTTGATTTTTGAGCACAGACACTAAAACAGTCACAAGTACACAGATCAGACACAAGTCCGAAATTCCACAAAATGCAACAACTTGGATTATTTTCAAAAGAAAAGCACATTTTTAGATGTAATGCTTTTGTAATCAGAAAATATTTTCAGTAACTGTCAGTGATATATATTTTCAATAACTATAAATGATTAGCATTCTATTCATTTTGTAATTTATTCATGCAACTTGTTCAGTATACAGTATGCACACATATGGACATACATTTACTGAATAACCTTTAAAGATATGAGTAAACTATGATGGTCAAATCTCTGGGTCAGAGCATCTCCAGATGTTGTTCATTCCCAGAGTAAAGTGGTTAGAACCAACCAAAAGTATCTACAACAACAACTGGATCTCAGCCAATCAAGCCTCTATTGGATCAGAACATTATTACCGCCTGTCTCATATTGTGTACACTCCTCTTTTTCTATAATAACAGCTCTGACCTGAGGCCTAGGCTCCACCAGACCTCTGAAGGTGTGCCTTGGTAGCTGGACCAAGATGTTAGCAACAGATTCATGAAGTCCTGGAAGTGTAAAAGTGGACCTCCATGGATCAGATTTATTTGTTCAACACTTTCCGCTGATGATCAATGGTCCTGAGATTGGGATGTCCTTCTTTAGTCCATTTCGAGACCTTAAGTTATGGAGATGCTCTGACCTAGTCACCACTGTTATAATATGGACTGGGTCACTCAGTTACTTATGTTGCTCATTTTGCTGTGTCCAATATGCCAGCTTCAAGGACTAAATGTTCACTTACTGCCTAATAATCCAACCCAGTGTAAGGTCATGAAATATTCAGTATTATTACCACTTCTCCTGTCAGAGATCAGAATATTATGGCTGAACGGTGCGTTTCCCAGAGTGACATTTAATCAGTCATAGTACCTGTTGAGCACAGTGTGAGACCCACCTGAGACCCTCTCCTTCCAGTTCATACTGTCGACAGTACTCCAAGGTGTAACTTAGCTCTGGAGTCTGTTCTGCTGAGCTCCAGCGCAGCGTGGCCGAGTCCCATAGCACAGTACAGCGCTCAGTGTCGATCACTGGCACTGATGGAGCTACATTAAACAGAGAAAAAACATAAGATTAATTTAAAAAAATAACTGATTCAAAGTCCCATGAGCATAACAGTATAAGATGAAAAGGAAGAGCTGTATTGTTTGAAGCTCTGGTGTTCAGACTGACCTGTTCTGAAGATGAGCCTCTCACTGGGCAGAGAGCAGCCGGTGTAGTTGACAGCCATCACCCACACCTTGTACGTTTTGTCAGGCTCGAGCTCCTCCAGAACACAGTAACTCTCCTTCACAGTCACACGGTATTCCTCAGACACAGCTGTGGAGAACAATGGAAACACAGAGCTTCAGTAACAGAGAAGCAGCTACAAGGACTATGGAGGAAGTACTTAAATCATTAAATTAAGTAAAAGTAGCACTACAGCAATATTCCACTAAAAGGAAAATACAGTCCTGTATGAAAATACTACTAAAGTAAAATATGTACATACCATCGGTAAAATGTAGTCGTAAAAATACTGGTAAAAAAAAAGGTTTGGCCCATTTGACTGATATATTTACTTATGCAGTACACTGGCAGATTGATTTGATATTAGTGATGTGGCTGTTGCTGTTGGTTCTGCTGGAGATGAAGATGCTTAGGACCCCTCCCCCCTCAGGTCAGATATCTCCAGTATATACTGAAATACAGCATTTAGTGTTCCAGTGCCACGAAGTGGCATGTGTGGGAAAAAATATTTATTCCATGAATATTTTTTATGTCACAATAATGAAAAAAGATGAAATGGACTTTGGTTAATATTTATACAGATATTTATTCACTTACTTCCTTGTGGGTCTTCCATACAGTAGACCTGGAAGCATTCGATGATGTCTTCAGGGTTAACCTTCCAGTAAACAGTGACACTGGTGCAGGTGGCGGAGCTGGGCTCCTGGGGCTGAAGTGTGGGCTTCTGAGGCACTGAGGAAAACACGGCAAATATTAAAGGTCAATAATAATAATCCAAATGACAAGACACCAGACCTCCTGAACATTTCAGATAAGTCTGCATGGATTCATTCACACCAGACCTACTGGGGATTCCCTTGCGTTGTGCTAAGTGTGAGCTGGCGGTGTTGCCCTTGGCGTAGTCCTCGAACACCAGCAGCCCCCGGGGACCCAGCTCCAGCGACATGGCAGAGTCCAGAGCCGCCTTCAGCCTAAACACACAGCGACAGATGTTTGCCTCTGGCCACAACCATAAGACCTCCAAGTAGACACACAGTGAATGAAAAATACCACGTAACAGGCAGAGGTGGAATATAAATAAATACTTCTACTCAAATACAAACATAAGGTACAACCTTTTAGGTGCTTCGGTGAGAATTTCTTTATAAAAAATTTTAGAGGATAATTTAATACTTTTTCTCCACTCCATTTATTTGACACAGTTGCTTTTTAATTAAAAACAACATATGATATGCCATTTAACACAGTACTGCTATATACTCATAGTGGTTTAGGAAGCTTAAATTGGCCCCACATTGACAACATATAAGATAAAAATGCACTTACAGATATGAATAGAATAATGAATGATATTCTGGAGTAACACTTTAAGAAAAGTTACTTATTGTTATGGTACTTATTTTTTATTCTTTAAATATAATTTTGCTCATTCTGCTTTACAGTACTTTTGGTATTTTAAACGGTGTCATTTATTTTAGAAAAGTATTGGAGAATGTCTTCCACCTCTGGCAATATGTTAATTAAACATGCAATGCAAAATATAAAGGAAAAATGAACCCTTTTGGATAAATAATCTGATTAGTGGCACATTGCATTGGTCATACAGTAGTTCTGCAGATCAAGCATCAAGCTTTATTGATTATTATCAGAAAATACATGTTAGTAAAAGCTTCAAAATCCTTCTAATTCACACTCCATTCACTGAACATACCTTGTTCGAATGTCTTCAGGTGACTGTTGAGATTAAATGTGGATTTATCAGAAACTTGACTAAAAGTATTTCCACCAATCACTGACCAGTATTGGTCAGAAGTGTCACAACTCACCCGTGCGTCAGTCTCGGCCTCTCTGGCTGTGGTCTCCAGTATTGCTTTGGTAGAGTCAATGCTCTCCTGGAAAGAGACTATTTGGTCATAGAGCTGCTCCAGCTTGGCTTTCTTCTCCTCCTCCATACTGACTGACATACTGTTGTACTGCTCCATCACCAGAGCCATCATCTCTTCGTTCTGAGCCTGCATCGCTGCCTCTGTCTCTGTGAATTGTTCCTGATCATGAGAAGAGAAATAAACAGTATGTATCTAATGACAGCAAAAGATGATGTCTGTGTTTAACTTTTACAAAAAATATTCTCTCCAACAAGAAAAGTAAAGGGGTTTCCTCTACCTCCACCGTGTTGTAGGCCATCTCCAGCTCAGACACCATGTCCTCGATGTTCTCAGACCTCCCCTGCAGCTCTGAGATCATGTTACTCAGCTTTTCCTGTTATTCAAAGACCAGTTTGTGAAGGTCACATTTATACCAAAGAACATCTAACATCAGCAGAAGACCATGTAGAACCAGAACCTCTGCATTAAACCATGATCAGAGGAAAACAGAAATACAGTTTTACCAGAAGGAAGGAAATCACTGAATGCTCTGTAAGGATTAAAACACTGAAGTGCGGTACACGTCTGGTGAATCTTCAGGGGTCTTGAACAAAACTTAAGGGTTTAGGACTAAGGTAACGTAAGTTGTACACAAGGCTATCATGCACAATTTGATAGCCCTGAGTCAAACCATAATTTTAAACTATGACTTGTCCCCTGAAGGGGAGGTAAGGGGTATTGCTTTTGATTAGGTTTGGTTTGCTTGTTTGTTAACACTTTAGCAGCAAAACTATCAGTTCAATTCATACCAAATTAGGATTATAGATTGCCAGTGACTCAGGATAGATGTCATTACATTTTGGGAAAGGTAGGTCAAAGTTAAAACATTTTTAATGATTTTTTTTTAAATCTTCCCATCCCAAAGTCCTCCCAGTGGCCTCTGTGTGTATGTCTGGAGATTCACATCAAATCCGGAAAGTACTGACTGCTGTAATTTGGCATACTCAGTGGCGTGCAGACATTTTGGGGGGCAAGTGCTCAGGGGGGAACTTTTTTAGCGTACGTGGAACATGTTATTATAGTGTTCTTGGGTACGGCACATCTGGTTGACATGGGCCCACATGGCAGCACACAGAAATGTATCCATCATCACTGCTCTTGATGTTATAGGTGGACACGCGAGATGGATCGGTTGGATATTGCAAGGTAGCTGTCCTATGATTACTATTTGTTTCATCTTGCTCATCTGCCTGCATCTCATCCTGGTCTTCAGATAGCACTAC
>JAQQZY010000029.1:37746310-37769757 GCA_030068375.1 Ostorhinchus rueppellii | reverse complement strand
AATAGAATAGAATAGAATAGAATAGAATAGAATAGAATAGAATGCCTTTATTGTCATTATACAAATATACAACGAAATTAAGAAGTGTATGATTACGTTTATGATTGTATGTGCATTAAAATGGAAAATCAATTCAGAAATCTAAATGAAAAAAACAAAACAGACGCAGGTGTAATCTCTCAAAACTTTATTTCAGCATGCAGATATCTGGATGACCACTGTCAGATTCATCCTAGTTTTCATACATAAAAATATATGGACAAAGGCACTCTACAGAAGTACTCCAGGGGAAAGACTAAAATGACATATAGAAATACAACTATCTCAGCTATAGAAATACAAGTCCCATTTCTTCCCTTTAGGTGGAGCATCCTATCGGAGTTACGAGCAGCTCATTGGTGAATTCGATGGGGAGAAGTGTGACCGGCCAGATGCAGGAGCCTGAGAATGAGGTCACTGGTGTCGCCGCCTTCGAACTGGCTGGTTAGATCATCACCTTCCTCCTCCGTGAGGCAGCTTTGGTCTGTGGTGCAACTCTCTGTGGGGGGATTAAAAAGACACTCAGAGTACTGTCTAGCACACCACCTGTTTATTCAGACATGGCAGTTTACAACACGGGGCAATAACCCTCTGTTGTTATCAGGGTGTGTGACCTGGGACCATGAACCTTTTCAGATCAGATGTTCAAATGTAGGGGTGTATTTTACTCCTGATAGGAATCAAGCTTGTCCTTCTGGCATCTGGGAAAAATACACTTCACAGGCCCCTTTTTTTTTTTTTTTCAGATAAATTTTTCATATAAAACAGGAACAGTTTGAACAAAGGGGGAGTTTCACTATATAGCTTAGAAAAAAAATAGAAAAACAAAGAGAAGAAGAGACATGCATATACAAAGATAATTACTATAAAAAAATGCCTCATAAAATCTGATCAAAGGTCTACATGTTCAACATACCCAGTCCATCTAGACCAGGGGTGTCAAACTCATGTTAGTTCAGGGGTCGCGTTCGGCCCAGTGTGATCTGAAGTGGGCCAGACCAGTAAAATCCATTCATTCATCCATTTTCTGAACTGGTTTTATCCTCGTTAGGGTCATGGGGAGACCAGTCAAATACCAGACATACTAACCTTTACATAATAATCCACATTTTTCACTTTGTCTTATATGAACAACCTGAACAACCATGTACAATCTGACATTCCTGAAGAAAAAGAAGTAAAATTTCAACAACAATAACATTTACACAATGGACAGATGACTGTGAATCTACTATTTTGTTAAAATTTGACTTTTTTTTCTTAAAAATGTTCAAGTTATGTATAACTGTTCAGGATATTCACATTTTATTTTGACAATAGTTTCTAAATGTAAATATTTTCATAATCCAATTGGACACTCTTGACAAATTACAACATCTAATGCCTTTAGTGCAATTTTTTTTAATTTTGTAAATTCATCCTGCAGGTCAGGTTGGAACCTTTGGGGGGGGGGGGCATATCCTAGTAAATACGTCAGTCTGGATTTTGAGGGAGTAGGTTCACTTTTCCATTGTATATATATCATGGATTACATCTAACCATTCTCCTAAAGTAGGGCTGTCTGGTTTGAACCACCGTCTTGATCTTACTTGTTTGCTTGCCACCAGAAGAATAAGTAATCATTTTTTATCTCTGTAATCCCAGATGTCAACCAAAATGTTTCCTAAGTATAAAGTGTCAAACCAACAAGGAATGTTGACTTTGAAGATCGCCTCCAAGTGGAAGTGTATTTCTCGCCAGTATGAAGTTAATACTGGACAATCCCAAAAGATATGATGAAAATGATTGGCCTCATTTTCCCCACAGACCCTCCAGCAAGCAGTGTTAGGCATTTGTGTTCGTCGTTAAAATGGTGTTATTAAAAATCTGGACAAATTTTCCCAACTGTATTCTCGCCATGTGTTTGAGCAGGTTGTTCCCCATTGCAATCTCCATAAACTTTCCCATTCTTCTTCGGATATTGAAACACAACCTTCCTTTTCCCATTTCTCCTTAATACAGTGGTACCTCTACTTACGAAATTAATCCGTTTCGTAAGTAGATAATTTCACTAGTAGAGACGTGTTTTCCATGTAAATGCCCTAATCCGTTCCAAGCCCCCCAAAATTTAGACATAAAATTTTTTCTAAACTATAAAAATGTATCCAAACCTCTAACAAATACATAAATAATAATAAAGAATTAAAATGTGTAATTAAATAGTGAATAAAAGCGAACGAAAGCTGACGAAAACGTGTCCGCACTTCCTGCTTCACTATTCACTCTAGCGTGAGACAAGCATACACACAGAGCGCCGACTGGAACAGTACCGTAAAGTATGTAATAATTGCACCTTTCGTGTCTTGAAATTGCTTTCATTAGTAGAGTCAATATTTTACCGTAAAGGATTTTCATTACCTGGAAATTTCGTAAGAAGAGTTGAATTGTTTGGAAAATACGCTTCAACCAATGTACATGAGTTAAGCCTTAAAGTTTTCCTTGAATCAACTAAAAAAATGTTGCAAAGAGGCATGAATCAAAGCCAAATGCTGATCTGAAATATGTCAGACCTGTATCGCAGCAGAGTCCAGAAGCAGCACAGTGTCCTCCCTCAGATCCACAGGGTCTCCCTCCGGCCTGGCAGGGGGTCAGCAGGTAGTTCTCCTCCACACAGTGAGCTGTTTCCGGGGAGCCCATCAGGCAGCCCAGCCCCTCTGAACAGCAGATACTGGGGCCAAAGCAGCGGCCCCTGTCCCCAGGACCACATGACATGCACTGATGGAGGAGACAGGTTATTGTTTCTGTTTTGCACTGGAATAAGTGCTCAAATACTGGTACAAATTGTCCTTTTTTTCACTTTTTTTTTTCATTGCAGAGGGGGTTCATATAAAGAGCTAGGATTTTTTTTTTTGCGCAGATTAAACCTCTTACGAATGAAGAAAATGTGACTGTTAATATTAGTTACTTAAGTTAAGATAGAGTAAGGCGTTCAAGGTTTTAGAGTGATAAAGGTTGCTCACCTTGCGCAACGGGGCATCCATAATAGACCTTTTCCCACCAATAGGACAGTTAGAAATGTAGCATGCTGAACAAACCGACAGCAGGAAAAACAGACACACAGTCACAGCAACTCCAGTCATCTCTGAAAACAAAAGCAACACAGGAGAAAGTCTGTCAAGAACACTTAGTATCTCTGATCGCACAATTTGACTGATGTCTGCAAAACGCGGCGCACTCACCTGCTTCCTCAACGCTCAATGAACAGCAGGCTTCAGGTTGAATTAGACGCTTCTCCAGGTCTCGATTCGTTTGTTCTCGGTGCTGCTGAGATGTCTTTTATACTTCGAGGCGTCTTTTGAGAGTGACACAGAAACCCAAAAGCCACTTAGAAGTCCTTAATGAGAACGTTGGAGTTCGTCACCTTCAGTGACAAAGATGACCACCGAGCAGGACGGGTCAAAGGTCAGAGCAGCTCGGACCTGCTTCATATCACGGCACTGAGAGTCATTAGAGAAAGGGCTCGGGCTGCGTGACAATGCATGTTAGCAAGGACAGGAAAGCAGAGAGGTCAACGAGAGGAGGCAGAAATTATTTAAAGCATGAGTGGACACGTGTAGTGAGGTGTAACTTTGATCTCCTTAAAGGTACATGTTAGATTTTTGTTCTATTTTAAGGATTGCACTGATCTGCTTCAGCAAAGTGAGTGAAACCTGCTCTCAGAGGTCATCGTGACACTCCCTGAAACACAAAGAAGGCCCCATCTGAACTCTGCACACTGAGCCGCCATTGCAGCTCAAGAGGAGCTTGTTGACTGGATACTTGTACACAAACAACAGGATGCCTTACTGTACTCACACAGCAGCACACCCACACACACATTTGCCGTGTTATTAATAAAAACCTTAATTCCTCTGAAGAATTGCCGCACACATCATCCAGGTCTTAGGTTAATTGGCCTTATGAGCTAATTAACACAGCTAATGATCAGCCACAGCCCAAAGAGGACGGTTACGCTGTTTCAATAAGATGAGCTCAATTACTGCGGCGCCACATCATCTCAATTAAAAACAAGTTGAGAACGTCATTGTTCACTAACTTCTGCCGCAAAAGGGAGAGGCTGAACGCTAAAACGGAGACTTAGATCCGTTTTTATTTCTTTTCCACCTCCAGCCCATCCATCTGCCAACTTATAAAGACAAAAACACGAGGTGGTGTCAGTAAGTGGCGTAAGAGGGAGTGTCACTAAGACACAGACGTTTCTGATAATGGACTGCTCTTGCCTCCTAGTGGATGCACCGACCCATGTCATCAGACTGTACATTTAATTGTTTTGCTGCCTTGTTTTGCAGCTGTCACGTTTGCACGGGAGATGGACAAAACAAACGGAAAGGCATTAACAGTTGAAATATAGAAAAACAAATAGGAAGAAGAACTAGATAAATAAAGTGTGCAGAGATAATGTTTGCTGCGCACTGTCATATATCAGGCAGGTGCTTATGTTATTGTGTTCAGTCACTGTGCATCTAGACTAGAAACATCATCTGCTGGATTCTGAGGGCACGTATTTTTACTAAACCTCAAAAGACAAAGTGAGTAAAATAAGGTTTGGTTTGGTTTAAATATGAAGAACAGGATGAATAGTTTTAAAGTAAGGTCATCTTCTATAACTGTCTGCCAACTCATAGCTGTTAAACATTCAAACCACATTGTTTTTCTTGTGAAACATCAAATCGTGCCTCCCCGCGTGCTTCCAAAAGCTGTGCAAATCACTATTTCATAGAGAAATGGAGATGTCTATCTAGTGTTTCCTTATTTTTCTGCAGGAAGGCACTAGGCTTGTTGACTTCCTCTCCCCTCCCTTCCTTCCTTCTCTCCGAAGGTACTCATCTGAAAAATGAGAACAAAGTGATTGTTCCTGTTCTCTTTCTTAAGTCACTTCAAATGCTATCCGTGGACGGGCGGCTCATTGTCAGGAGAGTTGCACTGCGAGCAGGAGGGAGAGAAGGCAGGTACAGGTACTGGCAGCAGCTGCAGCAGCACTTGAGCCAACACAGAGCCACAGCATCTGAGAAAACACTGAACTGGTAAGTTCAACACTCAGGCTTGGAGCTGCAGCCTCACACAGAAGCACACACTTGGATATAAGGAGGGGCTTCAGTTTTAATGGATTGTTTGGAATGCATGGTGGGGTAAAGTACGGACTGGGGTCTGCACAGTGCACCGTCCTCATACATGGAAATAGAGAAGAGCTTTTAAAACCTGCTGCTAAGGACAATTTCAGCTCACATTTATATGGTTAGAAACTGGAAAAATGATGAAAAAAGGTGCATTGTATTCTACTGGATAAGTTTCGTGTGCATCAAAACTTTTATCTTTTGAATGTATTTTTCCAGTTTATGCCGATGCATAGAAAGGTTTATTTTTTAATAATTTATAACTATTCAAAGTTTGTTTGTTTGGCAGGAAAAATGACAATAACACAAATGGAATTAGTTTCACACTTATTTTAATTGATTGAATGTACCTTAAAGTATGTGTCTTAAACTATTTATCTAAAAAAAAAAAAAAATTATGCTATCTTCATTTCATTCATACCACATGTGCAGTTTTGTTATTTTTTTCCGATGTGATTTTAGATTTTTTTAAAAAAAATAATGTCTGCATACAATTTCTATAGATCTGCATGATTATATTGAAAAGCTTCATTTTCTGCACTAACTGTTGGAATGAATTAGTTCAAATTTTATTGTGTGGTTATTTGCTATTTCTCATAATAAATGGAACATCTGCGGTTTTGGACTGGATATTTGAAGATCTCACCTCGGGATTTAGATCACTGTTGCTGTTCCAGTAGCTTTTGCATTTTCTTTTTAAAAGTGTAATAGATTACAAAATGAGATTCAACCTGTTGAACATCATTAAGTTTTTCAGCCTCTGATGCATGAATTAACAGAGAAATTACCCATAATTTTAAAGAATGCTTTTAATATACAACATTGTTTTGACATTTATATTCAGTAAAAGTCTGCTTTAAATCATATATTAAATAGTAAACATAAGATGCTAAAATTACTGTCATCTCCTGTGTAATTTCTAGCACTTTTAGACAAAATATTTCACTGAGATCATTCAGTTAATTCAACATGATTTTAATTTATAGATGCATTAATGGACAAATGTCATGCATTGTGTTGTTTTATGTTAACTGACCAACTAAAGCAGTGGCGTCATGTGGATTTCATCAGTTTGTCACTGAGAAGCACTGAAGCATTTACAGAAATATTACTGATGAATAGCACTGAATGTTATGCAGAAGTAACACAGTTCTCCTCGTCATCATCTCATCATCCATGATCACTGTTCACATTAGACGATCACATAAATCATCACAATCAGATCAGCTTATCAGATACCTTAGTACATTAAACAATGTGTAGGGCAATCAGTGGAGGACAAAAGGGGGAAGTACTTCCAGCCTATTATTGCAGAAAAAGATGAACAGAGCAGAGAGAAAGAGATGGAGAAGCGAAAGGTGTGCGGGAGGTAGAGGTGAACTTCCTAATTTCAGGAAATGAGGAGATCTGTGAGAAAGGGAGAAGTGAAAGGTTTCAGGTTGAACACTGAAAGGTGTGGGTGTGGACGTCAGACAGTAAAGAAGTGCTCGGTCACTTCCATCCCAGAAGCCGGATATCAACATACTGAATGTACTTCTGTCAAATCTATCTCATGACATCATGTCTGCTTTTGGAGCTGCAAGTAAAACAAACATCCACCTTTTATTTTTGCAGAGGATGGAATCAGATGCAGTCAAGTTTTCACCAGTGAGAAGTTCTCCTACTCTCAGGGATGAGTTGAGGCAACCTTCAGAGCGCAGCTTCTACCTAAGCCCGCCTCCTCCTTTCTATATTAAACCCCCCAAATTCTCCCCTCCAGGATACCCCGGTGTGTCACCCACCAGAGACACCTACAGTGTTTTCAACCCTCCTGCTTTCTTTCCTATGCTTGGCCCGGGTTACGCCCCAAAGGAGGGATCACAGAAACGAAAAAGAACTCCTTTAAAAGTCGACGCCCAAGACGGCGAATCTCCTGACAGAGGGGATGAAGAAGAAAGCAGCAGTAAGAAGACCGTGGACCTGTCTCACTTCCAGTTCTGCCACCCTCCCCGCCCTGTGTCTTCTCATTCTCCAAAGCCAGTTCCAGGTATGATAGAACTGAACAGACTGCAGCTCCATCACAGATCACCTGGGCTGAATCTACCTGTACGGGTCAAGCAGGAGCCTCTTAGTCCGTCCCCTGTCTGGCCCCCGTCCCCTCTCCTCCTACACCCTCCGTACTTCCCCCCTCTCCACCACAGCCTGTTACCGTACCCGTTCTTCATGCCCGGGCCGGTCATGCACCTCTCCCCTGGTGCTTTCTACCCCAGGGAGGAACACCGGCCTGCTCACAAAAGCCGTGACGGACCTCCTCGTGGTGGGACGACCAATCCTGAGAAACTAGGTCTCAATGTCCATGTGGACGAGAGCTACTACGTGGACGTGGGTGGCGACCAGAAACGCTGGAAGTGCCGTATGTGTGAGAAGTCGTACACCTCCAAGTACAACCTGGTCACGCACATTTTGGGGCATAATGGCATCAAACCACATGGGTGCCACCTGTGCGGGAAACTGTTTAAGCAGCTGAGTCACCTGCACACACACCTGCTCACCCACCAGGGCATGCGTCCACACAAATGTCAGGTGTGCCATAAAGCCTTCACCCAGACCAGCCACCTGAAGAGGCACATGATGCAGCACAGTGATGTTAAACCATACAGGTAAATACTGTGACATGGATCGTTTTCTTCTGATTTGTCGTCCTCTTTTTCCACACACACTCTTTGTTTTCGTTTCTCCAGCTGCAGTGTGTGTGGTCGAGGCTTTGCTTACCCCAGTGAGCTTCGTGCCCATGAACTAAAGCACGAAAAAGGTCAGGAGAACGTATGCGTCGAGTGCGGTTTGGACTTCCCTACGCTGGCTCAGCTCAAGAGGCACCTGACCATCCATCGTGGCCCCACCCTGTACAGGTACACACCAAAAAATGTCCCCCTCACGTTTTCTATTTTGCTCTGTAACCCTTTGAGCCCTAACGTGTCTGTGGTGAGCATTCTGAATGTGTGATTTATTTTAAATATTCACAAAAATTCAACTGTTCGCTCAATAGTTAAAATTTCAAAATACGCAGATAGACCAGACCTTGTTGTTTGCATAGACATCTGAGCATGCTCAGTGTACCCGCCTGTGGAATGGGGGAGGGGTTTAAACACAGAGCAGTGAGTGAGACAGATTGGGCTTTTTATAAACACCATTTCCTTTGTTGTTTTTTTTGTTGTTGTTTTTTTCTGTTATTTGCAGTGTTTTTATAATTTAACACAAAACAAGTCAGTTAAAAATATGTACAGGGTGGACGAATACAACATGTTTATATACTCAACTTGAAATATCCAAAAATGGGACTTTTAACACCAGTTTTCCTTTATTTATTGATTTTATTTTTTTTTTACTGTGTTTTTATAAGGTTTTGACTGTGTAATTGCTCTTTGGAGTTCAACCAGGTGCCAAATAGTAGCTGGACTGATTTAGAAAAAAAAAAAGAACCCCAAACTAAAAACTATTGGGCCAATATACAAGTACTTTTTTTTTTTTTGTATCCAGTACACAGTTCATATTCAACATCTTAAATCTCTTATTTACCCTAGAGCACCATCGCTGGCTGATTTTCACATGAGGAAATGTATTTATATGTTTAGGAAGACCAAGTTTCCAGTAACAAGTTTGGGTTTTTTGGGGGTTTTTTTTTTTAGGAATTTTTTTGTTCTTGAATTCCTAATGTTTCAGTAATTTTGGAGCTCATTTTTTTTTTTTTTTTTTTTTTTTTTTTTTTAGGGTCCCATCATTGTTTTTAGGCTCCTGTTTTTAGGCTCCCATCATTGTTATTTTTTTTTTATTTTTTTATTTATTTTTTTTTTTCTTGAATTCCTAAAGTTTCAGTAATTTTGGAGCATTTTTTTAGGGTCCTCTCATCATTATTTTCTTTAGGAATATTTTTGTTCTTGAATTCCTAAAGTGTTAGTAATTTTGGCTTTTTTTGTTTTGTTTTGGGTCCTCCCATTATTATTATTTTTTTTAAAGGAATTTTTTGGTTCTTGAATTCCTAATGTTACAGTAATTTTGGCATTTTTTTTGTTTGTTTGTTTTTGGGTCCTCCCATCATTATTATTATTTTTTTAAGGGAATTTTTTGGTTCTTGAATTCCTAATGTTTCACTAATTTTGGAGTGTTTTTTTTTAAGGGTCCTCCATCATTATTATTTTTTTTTTGTCTTTTTCTTTTATTCCACCTGTTTTGACTTTAAAACATACAATAAAACCAAACCACTGAAGAAAACAAACACAAACACAGCTTTTATGACACTGAAATAGACCCAAATTCACAGCAGCACATTTTAACTGGAATAATATCTCAGGGGTTAAAGGGTTAAAGCGGTCAAACTGGTTGTTTTGGCAGGTGTGCAGAATGCCAAAAGACTTTCCAGTACCCGAGTCAGCTTCAGAACCACATGATGAAACACAAAGACATCAGACCGTACATCTGCAGCGAATGTGGGATGGAGTTTATCCAATCACACCACCTGAAGCAGCACACGCTCACTCACAAGGTAGGATTCATTAAGAAGACAATGAGAAACGATGCAGCATTTGTGTTGTTTTTGTGGATGAATAGAGATACTCTTGGCATCAAACTGGGAATTCTGCTCCTATGAATTCTGCTGTCATGTTACTATTAGTCTGCGTTCACATTTTGGAAACAGAAGATGGCTAAAGAGTTTGGACATTAGCCCAGTAGGTTGATTTGGCAGCAGCCTCCAAGCAATTCTGGCTCCTGAGGCTATTTTAATCTATCAACTTCCATATTTTCCTCTTCTTATTTCCCCTTTAGTAACTTTAGCAGCTCTCACATATGGCCCCCCAGCATCGCCACACGGTAACATTATCAAAAAGCATGTTCCTCAAATGCAGCCCGACGCTGAACATGAACTACAGATGAAAAAATAAAGACCTGTCTCATGCAGCTGACCACATCGCTCACACCACTACTTCCACATTCTGTCTTTCTCCTCAGGGGGTGAAAGAGCACAAGTGTCGAATCTGTGGTCGTGAGTTCACCCTGTTGGCCAACATGAAACGACACGTCCTCATCCACACCAACATACGGGCCTACCAGTGTCACATGTGCTTCAAGAGCTTTGTCCAGAAACAGACTCTGAAGGCTCACATGATCGTCCACTCCGACATCAAACCGTACAAATGCAAGGTTTGTCGCATGAACATGTCAGATATGCATGTTTTTTTTCTTTTATTTGTTAGCGTGTTTTAGCTTAAACATAAAAATCACATATACAGCACCACCTAAAGTAGTGGTTTCCAACCTTTATTGGCTTGTGACCCATTTTAACCTCACAAATTCGTGGCGACCACAGACATTCAAAACAGAAGCTTTTTTTTTTTTTTTTTGCTAAAATTAATTTGTTTTTGATCATATAATAGTTTTCTATACTATGTTGCAAATAAACGTTAATGTTAAGGCTATATAATTTATATTATTACGGACGGAGGCAGAAAACCGGTTGAGATTACTGCACAAAGTGAGTATGTACAGTCAGTCCAGCTCATATTTACAAGGCTGACAATTAAAACTGAACAAACTATGAATTATGAAAGGGCTGCAGCATCTGAAACCAGCAGACAGATAAACAGTACCACAGTGCTTCAGTTTCAGCTTCCGTTTTTTTAAGTTTAAGTTTAGTTGATTTGAAAGGGGACAATACAATTTAATAAAACACATGATTATACAAGGTTAAAAAAGCCAGAATTAGTCAGAAGGCTAGTTTTCATCTGTAGTCCCCTGACCGTGATGTAAAAAAGCAGTAAAATACATCAACAAAAGAAAGACATGGTAAGTTGTTGTTTTTTTTTTTTTTAATTAATTATAACACATTTCAGACGACCCCGTTTGAATTCCAGGTGACCCCACAAATTACAATAGCTTAGAATGTGTTCGGTAGAGTTTCGGAGAGCTGGAGGACACTGTTACTATCAGAACCAGATCAGCTGGGTCCATATTAAACAATGATGCATTCACTTACCCGACAATTACAACTAAGGTATTGTAATAACCTCCTCCTGCTGCCTACTGAAATGTAAATTATACAATGATGTATGAAGGGGGAAAAAATGTTTCCATTGTTTACGTCTGCAAACTATGCATAGTACTTAGATGTGCTCTGCTAAAAATGCATTTTATACTGACATGTCCAAATAATGTAACCTATATTAACATCCTAAGTGTTGAACAAACCCAGGCCCCAGAGACTTTTTTAAGCCTTTCCTCAATATACAGGAAATGGTTGGGGTTAGTGGTAGTTGCATCCTGACTCCTGTTTTTCAGTTTAAAAGTTAAGGTTAAGGTTGGAATAGTAGTAAATACTCTCTATCTCTCTCTTTTTTTTAATCATGTCTTTACATGAAGCCTAAATCTATTAAACTAAGCTTGGTATTTACTGTTAATAAAGGTATTGTCTGTCTCTAAACCTTACCAAAAAAAAAAAAAAAAAATCAACTATTACATAAGAATACCTCGATACATCAGATACAAGGGTAATATGTACAGTTAGTATCTTTCTCAAAATGTTGGATTGCTTTTTGGTTCAGAAAACCTCAAATGAAACACATCAAAAAGGATTTGTAGATATGTACAGTTACAACATTTAGGGATTAGGTTGAATTATCACTGACTTTCATTGGCAAAAACTAATAAAAACAAACCAAGAAACAAATAAGAACAAATCAATAATGTGATATTTAGCATGTGCGGCCACAGGAGGATTTCCCCCCTTTTCTTAGGTGTCTGTTTTGACCTTGGTGTTTGGTAAAAGGGTTGAGACGATGACCAGATAGCAGAGAGGCTTTTGGCAGTGGGAGCCTCCTTGTCCATAGGAAGGATATCGCCGCACAAACTGCCTCTCTAACAATGGCCCCCAGCCTCCCCCGAGAACAGGGCCCGCAAATAGATTTCATCTCGCTTTCTCTCCTGCTGGAGGGCGCTTCCTGTTTTCTCACGGTCCTCTTGGACAGTTTACAGTCCCTCTCTCCTCCTGAAGGAAAGGACCACCCTAATAAAAAAGAATGCAGAGGAAGGACAGCGCAGGAGCTGCCCTTCCCTGTTCTCCTCCTGGCTCTGTCTGGATGTTGCTTCCTCTTTCACTCTGTCTCTCTTTTTGTGTTTTTCTTGTGTGTATGTGTGTGTGTCTGAGTGAACGAGGGGGGGAAGACAAAGAGGAAAAGAGGAAAACAAGGAGCGCAGGAGGGAGGGGGTGTGATTGTGTCTATGTATATCTGCCTGCACATTCATTCATGATTACGTGTAGCTCTACAACTCTGCATTCTGAGAAAATTAGTCATATAGAAAAGAAAATTCGGCAGAGAAAGAGAAGTAGTAGGTGGCTGATGTACAGTAGCTCTATTGTTTCTATATCCTGAATCCTTCTGTATTACTTTTACTTTAGTATGATTTGGCTGAATCATAAGGAATTAATACGAGTACTGCTGACAATAATGTGCATTTGTCTCTAAAATGACACGTCATCTTGTAGTTTTAGATATAGAAATAATAATAATATATTCCCACTATTGCTTATCTTCACGCCCCTTTGTATAAAACATCTTTTGAGCAGTTTTTTCCTCTAATATCTCATGTAAATGTTCTTTTAAGGGATTCTTTTGTGTCACTATATGAGAAATTTCCTGCAACAATAATCTGTAAATATGGTCCCTACTCCTGCTTTTATTTTTAAATCATAATTCTGTGTTACTGCATGTTTCTATCTTACCATTGTCTGTATTTTTTTGGGTGTGGCTTACCAAGGAGCCTCTACTGTGATCTCTTACACCCTTATGCATGTGTCTGTACAGATTTACCTCGTTTTTCATAGATTTAACCCTTTCATGCATAGTGGTCACTACAGCGGACAGTTATTCTGCAGCTGTTTTCTTACATATTCATGGATCTTGTTGTTTTAGTGCCATATCAGATAACACAGTGGACACTTATGCGCCATCCCATACACTGACATTCATACCATTACTGTAACTTTGCTGTTATAGATTAACCTGTAACATGGTTGAGTGTCAATCAAATGCTGATTGTTGTTTTATTTTATTAAATTTTTTCATATAATCTCCATGAAATGAGTAATAACAAGTATTAGAGTATGTTAAAATGTGAGAAAACATGAGATTAACGGCATTAAAAATGGTTTTATTTCATAGTTTTCATACAGTATATCTGTAAATACAGAGCCGGCCCAAAGCATAAGCGAACTAAGCGCCTGCTTAGGGCTACTATGGGGCCCCTGAGAGCAATTAAGAAAAAGTTTTTTAAATTTTTTTCATCCATGAATGGCGATTTATGTATGATCAAAATTATACTATTGTACAAAAACAGACTTTTCTGTGGTGCTGTTGATGTCGGCCTAGTGATTCTTCCTGCATTTGTTTAAATGTGAGAACTCCGCTGCACCATAACGTGTACCTCCTGCCATGCAGTGTGCACGACGCATCCAACTCGAGAGAATTTCCCATTAAAACAATGTCACAAAAAACTATGTGCCCTTCTGGAGCTGAAAAAAGAAAGAGGAGGAAGAGGAGAAAAACGCAAATAAAATGAAAAAACGAAATAGAGGGCCCCAAAATCTAATTTCACTTAGGCCCCAATGGAGGCTTGAGCCGGCTCTGAGTAAATACATGTTTGTTTGGGGGAGGGATTTTTTTTTTTTTTTGCTTCAAAAGTTAAATCCATGGTGTCCATCTGAGTGAAGGAATGAAAAACAGGTTCATTAAAATTTTTCAACCGCATTTTTTTTCTTGCTTAACCCCTTGATGCTGACTGTCATGAATTCACATCAAATCCCCACCCCCCACCCCCACCCCTGCTCCAAAATGCAACCAAAATACTATATACTTGAAAGCAAAAACACAAGCGATTTATTTCTTTTTTTGTGTGACATAATTGGAAATAAATTCAGGCATTAAGGGGTTAAGGAGGAATAAAAATACTCAGGAAAAACATCTTAATTAAGGTACTCATAAATCATGCATGAAAGGGTTAAAGAAAAACCCCATAAACTACAGTTCAGGTGTTTTAATGAGCTTCACCCAAGCCTGTAACATGCATGCGTTTTCTTGCAGCTTTGTGGGAAGGAGTTCAACCGGATGCACAACCTTATGGGCCACATGCATCTCCATTCTGACAGCAAACCCTTCAAATGCCTTTACTGTCCCAGCAAGTTCACCTTGAAGGGAAACCTCACCAGACACATGAAAGTCAAACACGGCGTCATGGACAGAGGGCTGGATGAAAGATGTAAGTCTGCATAAGGGTGACATGTTTTTCATAGAAGCAGTACTTTGGTTTTATTAATGTAATGCTTATTATTTGGATTCCAGTGTTTAGGCAAAGGGGCCGATTCTGCTTGTCCACTCCCATGGGCCTCCTCACCCACTTCAGCCAAGAAGAGCCCTTCGACCTTTCCCAGAAGCCCACGGGCCTTCGTCTCTCCCAGTCTGACGGCGAGAGCGTCCCCGGAAGCTCGTGTCAGGAGGAAGATGAGGAGAGTCTTTACAGGAGGAGCCAGTACAGCCCTGAACCAGCAGGTGAGGACCAGTACATCCAAGAGCTGGAGGAGAGGAGGCGGGGGTCTCCAGCTGAACTACGGCCACAAGAGAAACAGAAAAACGATGACACAGAAACACAAGCGCACCCAAGACGTCACATGGACTCAACAGCCGAAACGTCCGACATGACTTACGAGTCCGACTTAGACTTAAATGAGCAGGTGTACCAGCATGAGGCACCACCACGACGATCACACGACTGCGACTCCGATTCAGAGCCGGAAGAACAAATTCATCAGCAGAACGTAGACAAACCAAACAGAAGCAAACAGTGGGCTGATAGATCGCCCGGGTCAGCAAAGAGGAACCAGAACACAGTGGAGAAAAGTGAAATGGCAAATCACCTTCACAAATGTGAGTTTATAGAAACGACAGGTTCAGAGAAAGAGGAAGAAGACAAAGAATGAGAGAGACAAGTGGAAGAAGGCTTCATTTAAACAGAGAAGAAGATGGAAAGGGAGAGGACAAGGGAAAGTCTGTGTGCACCGAGTGAGGGAAAACAAAAATGATGTTCGAGAATGTGGAATACAGAAGTGTAACTAAAGACAGATGTGTGTATTATGTTTGCTAGAGCAAAAAAAATCAAACTGAAGCAACTGAAAAAAATAAAAAAGCTGTGAAGCAAAATGCATGTACATATCAAATCTAGATTAATCACTGACAAAATATTATGATTATGGCTGAGATAAATAAAATACAACATATTTAATTGTTTGTTTGTTTTTTACAGAACTTTTAGCAATGTTAACACAACATGCAATTTTAGTGTGTTTTCAATGTGGGCTTAAGTTTTTGTTTAAATCACACCTTTGTGTTTCGTAATAACCTTGGTTCGATTATGAGGTTTTTTTTGTGTGTGTTTGTTGAACGTCACAATATTTGTGTAGCAAATGTGTAATAATCTGGTTTATGATGACAGTCTCTTTAAGTCTGCTTGTGAAATAAACTGTGATTTAATGTTTTTAGTTGTGTTATTTACGGCTGTTTTAGTCTGAGAATGGGTCATGATTGAATCTTTACTGTACGTCAGTGTAACGATGGGTGACTAAATATGATTCCTAAAAATAAAGATTAAATTTCAAGATTGTTCCTGAGCGGTGAATCTCCAGTTTTGTGTGTTTTGTTCTAAACATAACCAGATATTAAACCTCTGCCTCAGTGTCTGACATATTTACCAAGCCAGAGATGATTGCCGTGAGTTACAAAAAACTTGCCTGTCTCCTCATGCTTCTCTTTCAAAGGAGAGGAAGAGGAAGAGAAAACACCTCTCCCCTTCTCTCTTTTAGGTTGTGATCAAACAGCAGTGACGGACACAGTGGGTGTCCCAGACAAAGGCTTCATATGTCTGTATGAGTCAGAATAAAGCATTGTTTCTGCTCATTGCAGAAGCCTCGCTGAAAATAGAAAGACTGAAGCAATAAAAGTGCCTAGAAAAAACTTTTTATATCAAAAAAGAAGATGTGTATTGCTATACAATGAGCCACCTGCAACTTCCCACATATGTCTTGTATCTACAAAGAAATAATTCATCGCAGCGCTGCAATAGGTCATCTAAACCTTGCTTTACAGACAAATAATTCCTCTCGCTGGACACATCCTAGTATCTCATGCCTCGCCGTGCTAGTTCAGGTAAACAGAGTCATTTCTTGTCACATAAAATGCAGAACAGCAGCTTCTCCTTTTCTACCAGTGACGACCACCGTGTCCTAAAGGGCGAAACTGCAAACAGTTTGAGGAAGTTCTCACATCCTCCTCTCCTTTCCTTTCCTCACCTACATGTTTCAATCCCAACCGCTGCCTTAGAAAGAAACTGTGGCCTGTAGATTAACATGGTAGAGGCATCACACATCAGGAGACATCGTGTTCATAAAGAAACAGATGTGTTTAATGAAATGAAACTGTGGTGACCGTGAGCAACCAACGCTCTCTCATGCTCTCAGGAGAAAACAGAATAAATCAAATACAGCCCTGAATATATCATGGAGACAGAAACGGCTGCTCTGACGCAGTTAGGACTATTAACAGCTTTTCATGACAGCAATGACAGACAGAATATTAGAATGTTACCACCTTCCTGCATCTGCATGGAAATGACTTTTTCTAATTTTGGGGTAAATAATGATAATAATGTTTTTTTTCCCCCCAAAAAACCTACCTGTGAGTCTTCATGCCCTCTAGAACAGCCCCTCATATGCATTAAAATGTGTGTTGACCCTCAGTTTTACACTGTATTTACATTTAATATACAGTACTGTGCAAAAATATTAGGCTAATGTTTTTCAGTAAAGTTATAATGACCACACATATGCTTTTTAAGTCTCTGTATTAACCTCCTGATACCAAGAAAAGTCAAAAATGTAGCTTTTTTACATCAAACAAATGTCTTGATTGGAAACTGTATAAAGCATTAGTTTTTTCAGACACATTTTTTAAAATTATTTTTATTTATTGATTGTTTTTTAATGGAATGTCCTTTGCAATAAACAGCTTTTTTTTTCTTTTAAGTAAAACTGTCAAACTGTTGTCCCCTACAGAGGACAACAATGCATTGCTGCATCTCAGGAGGTTAAGAAACAATCTGGATTTATATGAAGTCTGTACAGCAGTAAAAATAAAAGTTAAAGAGAAAAAAACTGGTTCTATTAATCAAAGTGGTAGAATTTACTGTGACCTCCCTCTGTATTTAACATGTCTTTATCCCCTTTGTTTGGACAATATGAGATTTATGGGATTCATTGTGATTTTTTAATGCCAGGTTTCATTCAATATGTCAGATGTTTCACTAAATAGTCCCTTTAACTTCCAGAACCCATTTAGTTCAGTTTTTATGTGTTTTTTAAGGCTGTGCACATACTTCCTGTTTTCTTGTGGTATCTAAAGAAAAGAGAATGACAAATAAATATGCACCCTTATTTCAACCCTGCAAAAACAATAAACCTACAGGTAGTACTCACAACCATTTGAAGGTTTTCTTATTTTTCTGTTATTTTTAATGTTTGAAGTTGCAGTTTGTAATATGGAGATGGCATATTTTGCTTCATTAAGTTACAACGAGCAGCTCAATTATTATTATTATTATTATTATTATTATTATTATTATTATTATTATTATTATTATTATTATTATAGTGATCCAGTTTTTATTGTTAACAACAAAAACCAAAGAGGTAGTATGTCTGGGATAATAACAATAATACATTTTATTTGTAATGTACTTTACATTTAACACCAAGTCTCAAAGTGCACAATACAAAAACAACCACAGAAACAGCAACAATATTAAAAAAAAAAAAAAAAAAAAAAAAAAAAAAAAAAAAAATAAAAAGATAATATCAACCAGAAAAGGCGGAGGTAAAATGTAATTTTTAAAAAGTATCCGCCATCTATAATACAATTTAAAAATGGATATGGATATATAATGGAGTGCAAATTCAGCAACAGGGTGTTTCCCATCTTCTGAAATCTATTCGGCTATTATACTGATAAATCAGTGAACTGAAAAAGAAATAACCAAAGAGAGGTGGTAGAAAACAGGGAGTAGCCACAACCAAGACATGGAAAAGACATGTCTGAGTTCTTAGAATCAGTGAAACGTGGGAACTTTTCTTATTGGTGTATGTTTTACACAAAATGCAGAAGGACAGATACTGTAGCTGCAAACCCTGCTCTATCGCCGTCTATCAGCTGCAAATACAACAGAAGACAACAGCTAGAGTGGTGACTGCATTGATTTATTCCTGAAAAGTCAACGCTGCTTCGGCACTTTGTGTGTTGAAATGTTGACTTTGTTTGTGTTCCCTCAAGTGCAGCTCAGGTAAACGCTTCCTGTTTTGCTGGACAGTGAGCGGACTTAGAGGATGCTAAAATTCTTCCACGTTTTGTTTCAAGAAGTGTCCCACCCATAGGGTCCCACCCCAGACTCAACCTGTCACCTCCTTTGACCCTGAGCCAAGCAGATTATTGTAATTATAGCAGAGGGCTTTCCTCCTGGGCTACCTATGGCAAAGAAAAACACTGGCTTTATGACAGGGGAGTTCAACGGATTAAAAGGCTTTCTTCAGTGTACACACATAACTGAATATATTTCATCAGTAAAAGTGAACCAAGATGAGCTTCATGTTTAGGTGTTGATGTATCCTTCCTCTGAATGTGTTTCTATTTTAGGGATTGTGTACAATCGTTTAAACATGAGCGAAAAAAATGAAATATCCTGTCAAGCTTCAGGAAGTAGACTGCCATAACACTATAAAACTAGATCTTTTCATGATTTCATGAACGGCTGCAGAGTATACAAAGCTCCCTGATTTTGGACCCATGGAGTGTTTTCTCCTCCATAGAGAAATTGCGCCCTCTATCGTCAAGATTTCCTCATTAAAAATAGATTCATAGGTAAGTGATTTCACTCATAATTCATACTAATGATACTGAAATACTGCAGCATAAGTCTCATCAGTGTATGTACTTTGCTGATGTCTGAGAATATAAGTGAATGATTTTATAATTTGGAAAATATAAATAAGTGTTTTAATATTTTTGCTTTAAACAAATTACAATAAACGAAATGTAATAAAAGTCTTCATATGGTATTTTAAAAAAGTGTTTTTATGTATTTCTTCTCATACTTTAAATAATGGTTTGATCTGCTACGCGAGGCGTGGTCACACCTCCCCCCCGCTCTTGGGGACACTTGGTATCGTCCAAAATGGCCGCCTCCGTGTTGAAACGTTGTGTGACTGCAGCTGTCAAAGTTAAAGGTTTTTCTCCGTCTCTTTTAGGTACGCACATCTTACTTTCATTCATTTTACTGGCAGATATTTTTTTTATTATGTGTCTATTTAAAGCCCGTTTAGTTGTTCTTTAGTGTCCACATCAGAACGCTTAAGCAGCCGGAAGCTAAATGTCCTCTGATTGTTATTAGCCAAAGTGAGCCGGGGCTAATGCTGTATTTAAAATAAAGGTGATAGGGGTTATTGTCTTAACAGCCACCAAGTCCCAGCTACTAAACAAACGACTATTGTGGATACTGTAACGGTATATTCTGATGTGAGGTGTTTGGGTTTTGCAGGTAGAAGATGGTTACTGTCAGCATCTTATACAGACACCAAACTGTGGGAGGCGAGAGAGCCAGACCCACAGAACCTGGGTAAGAACCTGAGGAAACTTCACATTAACACGATGATTCTGACACTAATAGGGCAAAGCACACTCTTATAAAGTATATAGTTTCTTGCTTTGTTAAATGATGCATGTTAACTTGTTTCAAGCATGAATAATAGTTAGTTTCTCACAAATACACATGAAAGTAAACTAACCAAGGAAAGAAATGTAGAGGAAAAATGGTCATACATTTTATACTGCCTAAACTTTTTTTTTTTAAATATAATTTATTTATTAGTGATACAATAGACAAGACAATGAAAGCAAACAAGCAACAACATACAATCAAACAAAAACAATAACAATAATAATGTTGAACAACAGAGATGGCAACATCATATCACAAAGTAAAGTCCAGTAAATCCTATAAACCTTAATTATGACACTTATGTTTTAATCTGTAAATGTTATTATTATTTTATTATTATCCTTTATTTAACCGGCAGCATACAGAGTTACACAATAAAAACAACAATTACATTCATACATCAGTACATTAAAACCAAGCAGTTCTGGAAACACTAGTTCAAAGTAAAGTAAGAAACGGTGAAGGATTAAAACAGTCACATTGCCCAAGACTAGCCCTTTCCCGGTCCCTTAACAGAGTCTTAAATTCTCCAATAGTCACCAGTTCTGTTAGTCTCAAATCCATCTGGAGACTATTCCATGAAGAGGGGGTGGCGTATTTAAAAGCGGTCTTACCCAGTTCTGTTCTAACTATGGGAACAAACAAACTATTCAATACCACACCGAAGCTTATCAACTCACAATTATAGGCTGGAGAAACTCTAAGTAATTCACTCTTAGACTTAGTAATGGATACCTAAAAATATTTATTGTTAGTATTACAGTCCTGTGGTGTCATTCAGCATCATGTCTCTTCTTTCTGATCATGTTTAGACAACACACAGGGATGAAGGACTGATGATCAGCCTCAGAGTTCAAGTAAAATCTGTTAATAATCGGTTAATAATCGGTTAATCTAAAATTGCCCATAAGTGTGAATGTGAGAGTGAGTGAGTGATTGTCTCTATATGTCAGCCCTAAGATGAACTGGTGACATGTCCAGGGTGTACCCCGCCTTTGCCCATAAGTAGCTGGCATAGACTCCAGTGACCCTAATGGGGATAAGGTTCAGAAAATGAATAAATGAATTTAAAGTTTGCTAATTTCCACTGAAATCTGTGAATAAATAACATGGTGCTGAATTTTTAGTTCGCGTTAAATTTTAATTTAGTAAGATGGTGTGAAGGAAAAAGACAGATGATTAATCACTGCATTATCCCTAACAGTCATTGGAGCTTACATTTGATTGATGAAGTGTTTTCTCTACTTACTCCAAGGAGAAACGATGAAAAAGCCTTTTGTGTTAGCAGCAAAAAACACTATAGGCAGCAGTCCAGACTCAAATTTAGTTTTGCGTTTGAACACGGGGTGGCACTGCAGCTTCAGTACACTCATTAGTAGTCTCTCAACACTGTGCATGTAATTAATATGAATGACATACTTAGGCTTGTGTAAATGGGGATTAGTAATGCCCCAGTTTAATTTAAGAAATGTATCAAAACTGACAATTAGACATTTAATGACGTAATCAAATTAAGTCTCTTTAGTTCAGGCCACATGTTACACCAGCATCCCATAAATAACTTAATAAACAGGTGGTTTATTACATCAAACATTTTAATAGTCTTCTTGCTGTTGTATTTACAGCTGTGTTGGCGAACATTATGGACAGGACGTATGACAAAAACCTTCCCGTTAGCTCTCTGAATATGTCACGGGTAAGGTGTTTACATATTCAAAAAAACACAGTTGGTTTGCTCGTATTAAATCTTTCACAATTTTCAATGAGTCATTTTTTTTTTGTTTTGTTTCCAGTTTATCGACAACATTTCGTCCAGGGAGGAAATTGACCAAGCAGAATACTATCTTTACAAGTAAGAGCAGCCACTTTCTGCGTCTATGTTTCTCTCTTGGAATGGACTGTCTGTTTGGTTTGTCTGTTTTGGTTTATGTTCAGTCACATGCTTTTCTTTGTTCACAGCAAATCCAGACCTTTCCTGTTTACTCCTTTCTCTGGAATCTGCACCCATTCTTATGATTACAACATTTTGTATATTTCCCAGTAGCACCCTTGTTCAGACCACATTCATTTACGTAACTGAGTTAAATAAGTACCTTTTAACTGTGGGAAATGTGCAAAATTGCTATTGATTCTTATGTGTTTGGAGTGATTTACTTTGCTCATTAGTGTTTTTTTTATGAAGCTGACATGATGCATTGTGAAGACAAGTCACCATATTCTGCAGCTTGGCACTTCCTGTTATCTTTCCTGCTACAATAAATCACATCTATGTTGTTTGTGTGTTTTATTATGTTTTTTCTCATCTGCAGGTTTCGTCATAGTCCAAACTGTTGGTACCTACGAGATTGGACCGTTCATAGTTGGATCCGACAGTGTTTGAAATATGATGGCAGGGAGAAGGCACTGCATACTGTCAAACACAAGGTACACAAACCACTTTGTAGACACTTTATTAGTGCTGTAGGTCTTGAAATTGGTCTGTTTGACCTACAGTACACTTGAGTCATCTTCCACAACAGTCCTACCACCCTTAAAAGTTTATTTACCTTTTAAGATGATGGCTATGTCAGTTTTATAGTAAGAAACTGTTTTGGTCATATCATACCAAACATATTTGCTTTGTGTGTGCTTGGTTAAAGTGCTCTTGACTACTACTTTGTTCTTAGGATGTATGCTAGTAAATGCTATGGGAAATTTAGGGAAGGCCTGTTTTTATAATTAGGAGTAATGAAAACTGATCTTAGGCCCCTGGTCAGGTCTGGCAGCTGCAGAGGGTTACTGATCTTCCATTCTTAACCACCCTGATGCATTTTCCAACTTATCTGATCAGCCTATATTACCTCAGATCTGTCTGATGTTGTTAACCTCACATATAATGTTCCTCAGTGAGATTTAGTATCTGGGCACCACTGGATCATTCTAACAGCAGAGAACACTAGTGGCCATGGGGTGTTTATACTGAAGTAAAGTGAGGTGTAGGCTGTTCGTATGGCTCCTTCTGTTGTTTTTCATTGGTGTCATGTCACTGAGAGGTTAAAGTGGCTGATGCATCATACAACACGACATGAGGAAACCTGATTGATATCTTTTGGCAAAAAAACCCATAACTCGAAAATGGTTGTGTGAAGATGCCCCAATACCTCTGAACTGGACAACTGTTGTGAATGAAATTTATGGCATGGAAAGACTGGGATCTTCTCATTAAGACTCACTACTGATAAATGTAAAAATAATAATAATAATTGGGAAAAATGGAATGTATATGTTAAGTACAGAAATCTTTGAACCTGTATAATCTTATCCCAATTTGTCCTGAACCTGTATTCTGTTTGTGTGAAGATTGTAATTGTAATTGTTGTCGGTTTTTTGTTTTGGGTTTTGTCCATCATAAAATATAGAGATAAAAATAAGAGTTTA
>JAQQZY010000029.1:37716498-37728016 GCA_030068375.1 Ostorhinchus rueppellii | reverse complement strand
ACGGCTGACCTGGAGAGAGCGGGATTTGAACCGCCAACCTTTCGGATATTGGACGACCCGCTCTACCACCTGAGCCACAGCCGCCGTAACACAGTGTACAGTGTATATATATATATATATATACAGCTTTTGATTAATTTAAGAGAAACAGAATCTATCAAATCTATGTCATTTCATCCAAAACATACTAATGGATAACATCATATAAACACCAAAGTACTAGACCCTGTTTGTCTGTGGGAATTGAAAGTCCATGTGACTGATTAAAGGTACATGACACATTCAGTTCATTTATACCAAGAGGCTTCACTGTGTTATGTGTATAAGATGCATATAAGTGTAACTCCACCTCTAGAAGGGGAAAAAACTTTTCAATACAACAGAACCTTAGAGATACAGCAGAGCCATGGGTAGCCTGGACATAGTGTTCAGCCAGAGCAGAGTCCACGTTTTTTGCAGGTTTTGCAGTCTGACGGTCACAGATGTGAGTCTGGAGAGATCAAAGTCACAAGGGATTTCAACATATGTATAACATGTTTGGTACTCGTTTTAAGTAGTATAATACTCCTCTTAATATAATTCATTCATCTGAACATCATCATCACAATTTATGCATTTTTATATGTAGCAAGACAATATATAAACTATAGAATTTGTACTGATGATTGTCTATATTTTTTGGGGTCATTTGTTCATTTTGTTTATGATTTTTGTAGCATATCAGAGAAGACAGACCCCAGGAACAGGACCAGTCCAGATGCAGACCAGCCACAGACATGGACCAGGACTCACACAGGTCCAGGTCCTGTTTTCAGTTGGATTTCATATTTTGTAGTACAATATGATTTCATTTTCAACTTACTTGTTTTTGTTTTCAGCAGCAGGGCAAAGACATGCAGTTATCGCTAAATATAAGTCAATATGTTTGTCTTTGAAGATGCATTTTTCTACGTCTCTGATCAGAAGTATCCACCACAGCTGTACATTTGTCTTGTGTGTCAGTGGGTGTCACAGTGGATAATGTGGGTCTTATTTTGACTGTGTTTCAGGAAAGACGACAGTGATGCAGATCCTCTGTGAAGGAGGAGGCCTGTCTGTAGGAGTCGTTCATCCATTGGGGGTCGTTTTCCAACAGAACCAGTAGATCCAGAGGTTGGTACAAGCCCACTTCCTATCTCCTCAGGACCGACATTTACTAAAACACATCATGAAATCAACTCTTTTACATCCACACAGTGTTTAATGATTCACTATTGGGCTGTACATTTTTGCAATAATATGTTTTGGTCTATTTACAATGGTCTGGGCTGCATTTTTTTCAAAGTGTTTTTGGTTTAAGACATAAGTTACAAATCATAATAAAAATAATTATTAATATGACAAACAACAGTCCCCTGTGCCTTGCATTACATGCAAGCACACGGGGGATAATAATAAAATACAAATCAGAAAATAATAAAATAAAAATCAGAAAAAAAAACTTTTTCAGGTAAAGTTAGTATTTAGTGTGATCTCAGTTTAGATACAGTAAATCTTCAACTCACTTGGAGCGACTATCTGGATGTTTTCTTAAACATTCTTATGTTATATTACACACTTTCACATTGTCTCAGATGCTTTTGTGGCCTTTCATTCTTTTCTCTGTCCAAATTATCGCAGATAGCTTCTGTAATATTTTCATCTGAACTGCATGCCCACACATGCATTTCTCAGTCTTTGTAGTAACACAGTGTACAAGTGGAATATACAGCAAATATGTAAACAGCATGAAAAACAAAATGCATTTCAGAAAAATATATGAATATTGTAGAAGCTTTATGGGATTACCTGGACAGATATTTATTGCATATTTCTTGTTAAAAATAAAGACACATATTCATTACAACATTGCAAAAGCAACAAAGCAAAAGACTTTTGCTCAGTACTGTGCATTATATATATGCAAATTCAACATATTTGTATGCATTATACTTATAAACTTGTGTTGTCACCTCTGATGACATACTCTAAATTATCAAGACCTCCACAATTCAGGTGCCTAATGCTGTTTCTCGTTTTGTGTGTTTTTGGTTTTATTTGTTTTCAGTGCTGTTTTTGGAAGTGGTGTCAGTTGTTGAGATTAGCACAGTCTCTACCACTCCTGCATCCTAAATAGCACTGCTCTTCTGTTTGTCGGTACCCCTGCTTTTTGCTATTTTCTATGTGTCCCCCTTAACTCACCCCGGTGCAGCACTGCCCTCCCTGGTTCTTAATAGGAAAATCTAATAAAGAATGACAGCTTAGCTTCCAGGGAGGGCTGGTGATAGTCATGCACTAAATAGTCAAATATTTGGCTGCAAGAATAAAATATGCATCAATCGCATAAAACGTTGACACCCTGTTTGTGGTGTTAAACTATGAGAATAAACACAGACAAAAATAAATAAATAAAATTATGTTGTGATAAATAAAAAAGCCTTTTTAAACATTCATTTATGTATTAATGTGTTGTTGGTGTTTTGTTTTTTTTTATATCAGTTTACATGCACTTCTGTGTGTTGTGGGAGGGCTTTCTCTTGTGGTCAGGTGACAGGCAGATTATAATTTCTAATGAGGTCTTAGCATCTGCTACTGTTGCACATGAGTAAAAGCAGCTGAGAGGGGCATCCCCAGCCGGCTGCCTAACACTGGTCGTGATCTCTGACACGGACCTGTCCTGCCAGTGGGTCACTCCTGCGCTGTCACAGGTCAGTTTAATCAAGTTTCACAGGAATCGGTTACGGTTACAAGGTAGTAAATAAATTAAAGATGCCCACAAAAAAGAAAAAAACAAGACAGAGAGCAGCAGAGGAAACCAAAGATGTGGATGACGAGGACTCGGAAGATCAGGAACCAAAGCCAAAAAAGAAAAGTAAGCAGGTGAGTGAGTCAGAAGATTCTGGCAGAGCGAAGAAGAAAAAGAAACTCAAGGACAGCGATGAAGAAGGATACAGCTCTGATGTGTCTGTGACTGAAGTGAAGAGCAGCACCAAGAGAGGAAAAGATAAGGAAAAGGTCAAGAAGAAGAAAACTAAAGAAGAGAGTGGAGATGAGCTGAGCATCAAGTCACAGAACACAGATACTGAGGATAACAACAATGAGTCCAAAAGTAGCAAGAGAAAAGAAAAGTTGCCTGATGTGATTGAGACCTCAAAAAAAGGTATCAAAAAATCTTCGGCTAAAGAGAAAATGGGAAAAGATAAAAAATCCAAAGACGTAGAGGAGGATCAAGATGCAGCTGGGGATGAAGACGAGGGGAAAAAGAAAAAGAAAGGCAAGAAGAAAGGTTCGGTGAGCGGGGATAGTGATGACGACACCAAAAAGACCAAAGGAAAAAAGAAGAAAGTAGAAAATTATGTGGAAATCTATGAGAGGGAGCTGCGCAACTATGAACCAGAGGAAGTGGAGAACTACGAGGATGAGTATCATAAGAAGAAAGGTAATCAGTCGTACTTCAGTTTTATGTCGATGATGAAAGTGTGTGTATGTAAACTATCCAAAGTCTTGTTTGACATGTAAGACGCAGAGAATTGATTGATTGATTGATTGATTGATTATTGAAAGTGAACTGGAAACTGAGTGGCTTCAGGATTAACAGGTTTAGTGTGATGTTCTATGTAACATCATACTGAAGGAAGAAGTATCCATGTACCTGGAGTATGTTATCCCCATCCTATAGCTACGTGACACCTGCCACTCAATAATCTGAAAAGAGAAGGGGGGCTAGGGGAAGTCTCATCCTAATAAGAGCGTTGTTATCTTCTAATGTTTCACTTTGGCTCTCACTGTTAAATGTCATGCCATTCGGAACATTCATTCTGAGGAGCCTTTGACAACAATAATTGTTAAAGTAATTACATATTTCATTTATGGGTCAAAACACACACATGTCCTGCCAGAGAGCAAACTTTAATCGATTCTCATTCCAACATTTATTTCAATATAAAGTAGCTCCTTGTTTTGGATAATCCCTTATGGTCCAACTAAAGCAAAAATACATTTGAAAGTAAAATTATGGGTCATTTAGCAACAACTAATCTGTCAAATTGTCTCTAAAATGTCCTGTCAGATATTTTGAATACCGTGTTTTGACCCTTATGTAGAATTTATATGATAAAAAAAACCCATACAAAACAGGAAGTAAGATATAGACTTTAAAAAAAAAAAAAAGTCTAAAACAAATGTTGTTTAAAAGCCCTCAGTCTCAACCAAATCGACCAGAAGACCGTTATCAGCTGATCAAAGAAGGTACCCAGGTTCACAGGAGGTTATTGGATCCTCCATGTAGAGCGGAGGTGTCAAACTCATTTTATTTCATGGGCCACAGACAGCCTAATATGATACAAAGTGGGCCGGGCCAGTAAAATAAAGCACTCGGAGATCGCCCACCTCCACCAAGATAGTGTTTGTATTTTTTTTTTTTTTTAAGGTAGTGTTTGTACTTTTTTTAAGGTAGTGTTAGTACTTTTCTCCACTAGATGGCGGTGAATGACCTCATGCAGCTCTGTGCCACCATTCCCAATCTCACAATGATAAAGAATCCTTTAGAAAGTTCCTGGATCCAGACGGTGATTCAAAACGCTTCCAAAATGCAATCATCTCTTCCTTGAAAATTTCATCAAAATCCGTCCATAGCTTTTTGAGTTATGTAACTAACACCTGTGGGACCAACAGGACTGAAAAAAACATCATCCAATCATTTTGAGCACCCACTCGAAATGATTGTACACCGATATGTCTATCACAGTCAACTGCCATTTGTCCCTGCCCCCTGCACTGTGCGTTCTGGAGTCTGGAGGCGTGGCTTGGGGGGGGGGTCTGAAGAAAGGGGTTGGGATTTTTAAATGGTGTCTTTTCAAAATGTAGTGTACGTTTTTCTAACATCTCAGACCCCACCTGTAATATCTTAATATCTTTTTTTGCATTTCACAAATTCCTCCCACGGGCCAGACTGGACCCTCTGGCGGGCCAGATTTGGCCCCCAGGCCGCATGTTTGACACCTATGATGTAGAGACTTGATCACGTAAATCCTTTAAAGTCAACAATAGAAATTAAAATCCTCCTGAAAATGAACAGGATGTGTTTGATTAAATGAATCTGACAAACAAAAAGCACAGTCAGGTCAAGTCAAAACTAATAAAGACACTTCAAGAGCACAGTCACGTCTCCATCAAGGCCTCAAATCCTGTCAGACATTCTTTGTTTTGATGTTTTAAAAGCTGGAGAAAAAAAGCAGAAAGCAGAACCTGTCCTTTTTTTTGAAGTATCCTCCCTGGTTCTTTGTCTTGTTCTGTGTTTCCTGAGAATATCAGTGTTTTGCTGTGTGTAATCCTACTGACAGTCAAACAATCAAACATAATCTCATCACTGATTTGTATTCTTGCGATTTATATGTTTTTCACTGTTTTTGTCGTTAAATATAATGTATTCTTTAAAAAAACATCTCCAGGCTATGACAGTTCTAGTGAAATCTGTTGTAATCATATTTGTTACATCATCTCGCCCTCCAGTGTATGAAGTCGTAACCATCACTGGTGATGAAAGAGGAGCAGGAACCGACGCCAACGTGTTTATCACATTGTTCGGAGAATATGGCATCACTCCAAAAGTTCATCTGGCGAGCAAGTAAGTCCCATCGGAGATGGTTAAAATTGGATGTTAGGTCGTGTAAGGGGAAATGATTATGCTTAAATATAGTACATAAACTTTATCATTTCTGTCATAATGTGATTTGAAGAGTTTGATCTGATATTTTTTTTTGTTTTGTTTCCTATCTTCAACAGCACAGAGAAAAGGTATTTGGTGGTGGTGAGAGGACAATATAATGTGTGCTGTGATTTGCATGATTCCCGTTAAAATCCTTTTTGAACACAGATATGAATGCCAGTTATTTATATATATATTGTAACTAGATGTCCTTTACTAATTTTTTAAGCTTGTTGAAATTCACAGTGATTCTCAGACATTGTCACATTTTATTTTATTTTATTTTATTTTTTTTAATTTTTAGGAGTCGTACTGCTTTTGAGAGAGCCAAAACTGATGTCTTTAGAATAAGGACTCACAATGTTGGACCCATAAAGAAGATAAGGTATGGTTGATCCTAATAGTTACTGTATATGTCATCAGTATAGAATTAATTAACCAAACCACCAGTCTGTGAGCACTGAGTCTGACATGTACTGGATTTAGACTCAAGACCAGTGGGCCTACAATGCGCCTCTGCGTGACAGTGAGATTAGTTTATCCAGATAAAGCTGGTTCTCTTTCTTTAGGATTGAGCATGACAACACCGGCTTGAACGCCAGCTGGTTCCTGGACAGAGTGGTTGTGACGGATGTGATCAGGCCTCACCTCAGGTTCTACTTTGCTTGTAACAACTGGCTCAGTAAAGTGGAGGGAGACCATCTTTACATTCGGGACCTTCTGGGCAGCATGGACCCCATGGACATGCCCAAATGTATGATCACAGAGACAAGATGCAGATCTCTGAATGATTAGTAATGTTGACGTTATATATTCATCCAGGCAGCCTTTTCTACTTTTTTACTTGAGATTTATTTTGAGTTTTCATTTTTTTTTTTTTTTACATGTAGTTCTTAATACTCATATAATAGTTTTAATGAGGCTTTTATTTTGAAAAACTAATAATGCATGTATAAGTGGTTGTAATCAATATTTTATATGCATGTAGTAGCAGTAATACACTGTAAAAAATAAAACATTGAATCAACTTAAAAAATGTTCTTCAATCGGTCATACATTAAAAAAAAATAGTTAAATGAACCAAATTAAATTACATTCAATATAATTTAATTTGGTTCATTTAACAATTTTTTTTTATGTGTGACCTATTGAAGAAAAATTTTTAACTTGATTCAATGCTTTAGTTTTTACTGTGTAGAGGTAGTGGTAGGAATCAATGCCATATGATTGTATTGGTCATTGTTTTATTTTAAACAATTAGGAACCTTATCCCTTGAGTTTTCTTTTTAAACGTGTGGTTTTGACTTTGCAGATAATAAATATGGAGTGAGTGTTTTTACTGGAGATGTAAAGGGCAGTGGAACCGATGCGGATGTCTTCATCAATATCTTTGGGGAGTTTGGAGACACAGGTAAACAAATAACCAAATTTACTTGTTTTTTTAAAACATGCTTATAAAGTGAAGTAAATATGAGCTTTACCCCTTGATGCCGATTGTCGCAAATTCGCATCAAACTAATTCCGCTCCAAATGAATGAATTAAATTGACCATGCTCTTGACACCTGAATTTATTTTTTATAATTGGAAATAAATTAAGGTGTCAAGGGTCAAAGTTTTTCCAACTTACAGTACATGAAACCATTTTTTTTTTCTATTTTAGGGGAAAGACGACTTGACAATGATAAAAACAACTTTGAACAAGACACAGAGGACAAGTTTACCTTTGAGGCACCAAACTTGGGCAAAATTAGAAAGGTCACAATTGGCCACAACAACAAAGGCTCCTCAGCTGGATGGTTTGTAGATAAGGTAAAAACCCAACTGATGCTGTTCAATCGGTTTCTTTTATAACCTGGAAAAGAACAGAGTTGACATTAACCCTTTCATGGATACTGGTCACTACAGTGGACACCTATTCCATAGCTGTTCTCTTGTAGATCCACAGGTTTTGTTGTTTTTGTTCCATATCAGCCAACACGCATGCATCATTTCATACACTGTAACTTTAATGTTCTTGATAAACCTCATGTGCAGTAATGTGTTTGAGTGCAAATCAGTCACTTACTATTGTTATTAAACTGTCATTAACAGATATTTTTTAACAAGAAGTTTTTGTTTTTGTTTTGTTTTTTTTGCATGTTATCTCCATGAAGTGAGTAATAGTATTAGCCTAGAAATCTAGACCACACAGCGGCAGAAAATATTCTTGCTGAGTTTGTGGTCTAGCATTGCACGGTAGGAGCCCATCATTGGTCCAACGCAAAGTATGTCAGACCAATCAGAACACTCTCTCTATGTAGTGAGTCATTGGGGCGGGCTTTGCACGATGACAACAGGGCTGTGAGGGCGAGATAGCAGAGCAACCATAGAGAGCAGTGAAGATGGATGTGGCTAACGAACTGCGCTCATTTGAGTTGGCTTTTGTCGTCGATTTTAAGTTAAGAGTTTTAAAAGTTAGACTTGGGCTTTTCTTTGAAAGTTGTGCAGAAAGAAGCACTCAAGTCATTAGTTTTAAAGAAGGATGTACTTGCTGTTTTGCCGACCGGCTATGGTAAAAGTCTAATATACCAGCTGGCTCCGCTTTTAGCTCTGAGTACGTCACACGGTCACTTGATCTGATTGGTCATAGAACTGGCCTATTATGTGCAGGAACAGTTTGAAGGACAACGGTTGACTCCACCCATAGGCTTCAGCTCCGTCAATGGTCTGATTCCAGACTATACAGGTCATGTATAGTTTGGCCTCCCAGGCTATAATAGTTTACAGTATGTTAAAATGTGAGAAAACAGCCAATTAGCAGCATCAAAAATATTTTTATTTCATAGTTTTCACACACAATATCAGTAAATACATATTTCTTTGCTTCAAAAAATAAACACATGGTGTCAAGCAGAGTGGACACTTTTGAAACTCCATGTAAAATAAGCTTATGAGAAAATTTTCAATTGCATTGTTTTGGTTTTTTTCATGTCTAAAGAGGAATAAAAACACTCAGGAAATCTATTTTGATTAAGGCTCTCATAATTCATTAATGATCAATACTCAGAACTGTTGAGCTTAGTCATGGTACAAAATAAGAATGGGTTCTGATGTGTTAATTTGTTACATCAGATGTAACATTCTCAAAGGTGTTTACAGAACAGTACATTATCCAGGGTCCGAACTCTGCCCTGAGTCTTCCTCCACCATGTTCAGTCTGGTTCTGCCTCTGCAGAGGTACTTAAGACATGTGATCTTGTTATTTCCTCCCAGTTCCCTCATCTGAGACTAGTGTAGCTGCTCCTCCGACACATACAGTGCACACAGCTGAGAGATGAGTTAATTTAAACATGGGGATCCATGCACAAGCTCAGACACACACAGGACACACATGTTGTCATCCTACCCTGTGTGTAAAGGGAAACCAGTCTCCATTAAGGGATTGTGTTACAGCAAACAGATGGATAAGTCAGTAGATTTGCCGGTGACTGACACACTGAAGATCAACTGTGACATTAATTAATCATGTCGTCTTTGCATTCAACATAGAGATTCTTGTATTTAGCAATGATTTCATGTTTTGTTGTGGAATCTCAAACTTATGTGTGAGTTAAACACCTTTACAAACTACTTCAGAGGTTTATAACAGTACAGCTGACAACAAGGCAGTCAGCGGAAAAAAAAAAAACAACTTTAAAATGTTTCTACAGTTTAGAAATTCTTTGGATACAGCTTTTTTTCAGCATCAACTGACCATAAAACCAATTTTGAACAGTTGATCTAAGTAATTATCCAAATATTAGTCTTATAAGATATTCTTAATAATAATGGATTAGGTTTTTATTGCTCTTTTCATTTTTGATCCATTCACTCTCACATTCTCCCTCTGGTGGTGGTAAACTACATTTGTAGCTACAGCTGCACTGGGGCAGACTGACGGAAACATGCCATTTTGTGCCTCCAACCACCACTAAACATTCATATACCAGTGTGAGCGACACTGGAAGTAAGGATAGTGAAGTGTCTTGCCCAAGGACACAACAGATTGACTAGGACAGAGCGGAATTTGAACCACCAACCTTTGGCTATTGGATGACCCGCTCTACCTACCTGAGCCATGGTCTGTTGTGAGTTTAGAACTTCTTTAGGTACAGCTTTTTTTCAGCATCAACTGACCATAAAACCAATTTTGAACAGTTGATCTAAGTAATCATCCAAATATTAGCCTTAAAAGATATTCTTCCACCTGTAAAATATCCTTCCTTCAAGCAAAATATACCCTTATCTTACTTTCCAAACATAGGTTTTGATTACATTACAAATCTCTATATTAAAAACTCCAACTGAAGACCAAGACAAAAATATGTTTTCTCTACCCCCTTATCCTTTGCTTTTTTATATCATGAAAAATCATAGTTAAATGTGTCTTCTTGGGTTTTAAAGACCCAAATATCCACTAGTGACCAACAGCATCTACTGATCTAAACTGTTTAATACCTGTTGATCCACTAATCCTATCAATGTATGTAAATAATTGATGTAACATACAGTTTGTCATCTTTTCTTGATTATCAGATATGACCCATTTGGCCGTTCAGAAGCTCTGTAGTTACCATGGCAACACTGTCATCTTCTACAGCATTGATTCACCAGTAAAACCACTGGAGTTGGATCAATGGATGAAGACACTTGTTTTTATGTTTAGTTATTGATGTCTTTACTGAAAAGGTCAAAAGGTTTTCTTTCTTCTGATATAACATTTGAATTTTCTCTGAGTTTTCTTAAACATCTGCATGATCTGTGAGTGGAATATTGGAAAATTCATGATTTTTCACTGACAAATGCAAAATACAGAGGATAATATTATGATACATGGGGATAAATCACAATAAAGAGAAATTTTGATTAGGAAACTGCCACAAATGTCACACTGGGTCTGTATGGGTTAATGCAATACTAAAAAAATCACAACTTTAGTGATTTAATTAGATCTTTGCAAGTCTGACCAATCAGTCAACTTTATCTGAAGTAGTATTAAAATCAATCTTGCCTTTGTTTTCAGTTTTATTCCTGCTCTTCTTTATTCAGGTGATTGTGGATGATCTGGGGAACAAAATGGTCTATGAATTCCCTATCAATCGTTGGTTTGCCATTGATGAGGATGATGGCAAGATCCAAAGGGATATTTTGGTGGGAGGGAGCCAACCTACAGGTAAGGAGGAATTCAGAAATTTGTTGAAGAGCCAAGAAAAATAGAGCTATTTTATGAACTATACACTGGAATGTTAAACTGTTCATCGCAAAACATAACTGAAATTTTTAAGGTTTTCTGTGTGATTATTGAAAATGATTTGTCTCAAGTAGAAATATTTTTTTGGCAACCCGGTCTGCATAAAGGAGTGAAAGCATATAAGGGTAATATTTTATTAAGGCCCAGATGTTTACTTTGTATATTGCCTCTTTATTTACTCCAGAATAGTGTCCCTATGTGTGATCATTAAATCTTGGATCAGTGTATCAATGTTGTGATCCGGTTCCTGCTCACCTCCTCTGGGACTGTGGGTGCTGTGAACTGTAGTGACCTGCTGGCGGAGCTTGTGATAGTCTGACATGTAACTGTACCCACCAGGTATTGTGTACAACGTCCAGATTGTGACAGGGAACATCCGAGGTGCTGGGACCAACTCCAAAGTCCACGTTGTGATGCACGGCTCCAAAGGCATGAAGAACAGCGGCAAGGTGAAAGAAAGAAAGAAAGAAAGAAAGAAAGAAAGAAAGAAAGAAAGAAAGAAAGAAAGAAAGAAAGAAAGAAA